>RQWH01000016.1:600000-1123354 GCA_003934905.1 Neonectria sp. DH2 | reverse complement strand
AGTAGATTACTCTTTAATAGGTTAATTAAAAGGCTTATAATCTTATTATAGTTTTAATAAACCTTTAATAAAAACTAATAAATCTAAGAAAGACTTATATATTATAAATATAATAGAATAATAGCTAAGTTACTATTATTAAGACTTTCTTAGGTTTTATCTTAATATTAATAATTAATATAATAAAACTAAAGAAATTAATTTTCTTAATACTAAATATATATTTATTAAGATTAATAAAAAACTTATATTACTTAAGTCTTTTAAGGATTTAGTAAATATATTTTTTATATTTAATAGAATTATTACTAAAGATTAAAATATTATTTAAATAGATAATATAAATAAAATTAATTATATTATATAAAGTATTATTAATATATTCTTAAAAGTAATTAAAGTATTAATTAGTTTAAAAGGTATAATTAAATACTTAAAGTAATTATATTAGTATTAAAATACTATCTTTTATTTATCTCTTTTATAGATATATAATTAATAATATATATTATAAATATTTAATTAAGTAAATACTTTTATTCCTTAGAGTTAATCTAAGATCTTATTAATTAAAAGTAAAAAAGTATAATTCTTTTTAATTATTTAGTTTAATATATAATAGTTAATATAAAGTTATAATTTACCTTTTTCTTTAGAATAAAAAGAATTAAAGCTCCTATTAGATTAATTAATCTTTAAATCTATTCTTATCTAAGGGCTATATTAAGGTATTTATAAAGAATCTTTAGCTCTTTAAGGACTAAGCTATAAATTAATCCTTAAGAAAGCTCTTTTCTAGGTTTAATCTTAATTATATAAGTATATTTATCTAAGGAGAGTAATTTAGCTATAAGTTCTATAGAAAATATAAAAGTAATATTTATATAAGCTATAGAAATTAGAGTTATAAGTTTCTTATTAATATCTTTTAATTCTAATATTAGTTCTTTATTATTATTAAATAGTATTCTTAGTACTAAAGGGAAAGCTATTTAGGTATATTAAATACTTAAGTAAATTTACTTTATTAAAATAGTAAAGCTTAAGCTAATTAGACTAATTAAATAAATCTAAGAAAATATAAAGAAAGAAATATAAATATTAGCTTATTAAAACTAAGAATAGCCTAAGATAATATTAAGAAAGTATACTATTATTATATATAGAATAAGCTAGTACTTTATAATTCCTTAATTATTAGTAATTTTAAATAGAATATTAATATTTTTATAATAATCTTTTTAGCTATTTTCTAAAGCTATTCTAATCTAATTAATTAGTTTAAAGTATTTATTCCTTTAGACTTTTAATATTAATTATAAGTATATTATTATTCTATTTAAGCTATAATTAAATAGTATAATTATAATATTCTATTAGTTATTTATTTAAAACTTTACTCTTTATTCTATTAAAAGTATTATATTACTAATAAGTAAAGCTTATTAACTAAAATCCTATTATATAATAACTATATATAGAGATAATAATCTTATAGTAATAGAATTAAGCTTTTTATATATATTATTAGTATAGCTTATAGCTTTATAGAAGTCTATATAAATAATACAATTTAAAGCTTAATAGTCTTTAGAGTAATATTCTTCTTTATAATACTTAAAGTAGATTATACTCTAGTAAAAAATTAGAGTTATATTAAGATTACTTAGAATAAACTATTACTAAAGTAGAATAAAACTATAAGTAAAGCTTAATATTAAAGTAATAAGTATTATAAATATAATTAATAAAAGATTTATATTATAGGATTAATAATCTTATAGATTATAAATTATTAATATTCTTATTAATAATTTAGTTTAAATTCTAATACTTTCTATTTTCTATTATATATTAAAGAACTTTTAGCTAACTATCTATATATAGCTTCTTAGTAATAGATTAAAAGAATAGAATAATCTAAAACTTTAATAAAAGCCTTTTAGATAATTTAGCTTTAATTTTAATATAAACTAATAAAAAGTTCTTAAATAACTAACTCTTAGCTTACTATAAGTACTTAAGCTACTTAATAATAATAAAGCTTTAAATATTTAAATTATTAATATTAACTTTAAGCTAGCTTTTTAAGCTTTTAAAGATAATTTAATTAAAGTTATCCTTAAGATTATAATTTAAGTATTAGACTTAGTATAGCTTTATATTATCTTTAAAGTAGCTAATAATATATAGTATTTTTAATAGATTAGTTCTAAATTTATAAGGTTTAAGAAGGAAATTTATAAAAAGAAAGATTTTAAAGTTTTAAAGCTTATTTAGTTAATTCTTCTATAAATAAATACCTTAATATTAAGTCTTAACTATTATTATTATTATTATATTATTATTTAACTAATTTCTATTCCTTATTAAAAAGATAATATAAATTAACTATAATAGCTTAATACTTAATATTATTAACTTTATTTTTATTCTTAAGAGTTATTAAAAGAACCTACTTATAACTATTTATTTACTAATTATATAAAGCTTTTAAATAATTATTTAACTTAGTATTAATAACTTTAATATATCTAAATAGTAATACTATCTATAAGATTATACTATTAATAGTATTAAGAAAGATTATATATTAAATAGGTTTAGAAAATATATCTACTTCTAATAGACTTCTTAATATAATATATATAAGAGAGATTAACCTATTAGAGCTAAAAAGTAGAAAGTATAATAAAAGTAAATAGTCTATAGGATAGTTACTATAGACTTAAAGGTAAGAATAATAGTATTATAAGATTAATCTCTAAAGTCCCTATAATATAGTAGAAATACTCTAATTTATAGATATCTCTAGTGTTTTGTATATATTTTGCTCATAGTAAGCCATTCCTTCGCTAGTGCTCTTTAGGCATGTAACACTTGCCTTGGTGATATTCCTCGTATCACATCGCCAAATACTACGAGCTTTAGGTCTTGACCCAGAGCACGCTTGAGTCGCACATGTTGAAATGGCCGCACTCGATGACCTAAAAGTCCCAACGGGTTTCAAGCTTGAATCGGGTGTCGTCTGGGAGTGGCTTTGCCAAGGGGAATAACTGGTAAATCTGCCCCGGGAAACGGGATTCCATGGCGAGTTAAAATAGTCTTCCTTGATTTGCTGTTCATGTGCTTCGGTGTTTGAGGCAACTGGAATAGTTCCAGAGATATGGAAACCCAACGAAGTGTTCGTCCTGAAATTTGAGGATGTTGATAGCGGGAGCCGACAGGAAGTTCAAGGCACAATGAGCCGTTGTGCTTGTCACCTGCTTAGTGCAACTCTCCATTGAATGAGTATTAATGATGTGATGGTTTTAAATCACAATAAGCATCTTTCCTCCGCTTTCCTACATAGCCTTGGCCCCCAGAAATCGCCGTTAATGTCACCTCCCCCGAAACTTGCCCCTTTATTGAACTCCGTCGGCCCTCACAGCCATGGAGGCTGGGCTGGGTGCATTGTGTGTTCTACTCGAATGTCAATACATAATCTAACGCTAAGTTTTTAAAGAACAGTGCCACTTATGTTAGGAAATCGTAGCTGTTAGTCATAGGCGACTTATCTATATCTTCCCGTGGTGATGTCTCGATGCCACTAACGGCTTCATTTTATCAGGATATTTATCGACGCGACGGCCTGCTATCCTCCGACCCCCCACCGGCCTGCCTTGTCCACAAATCTTTGTATCTCCCTCCAGCTCTAAGTAGTTCGGAATGTGTGCCACTCTCCACAACCCTTCCCTCATCCACCACCAAAATCTGATCTGCACCAACTACCGTTGAGAGACGATGAGCGATCAAAAACGTCGTGCGCTCCTTCTTCAACACATCTAACGCGTCTTGAATATCAGATTCAGTGCCAGTGTCGACGGCGCTTGTCGCTTCGTCCAAGATGAGAATTGGCGGGTTCTTCAAGAACACTCGTGCAATCGCTAGCCGTTGGACCTCGCCGCCAGAGAGCTTGACTCCTTGCTCGCCAACTCGTGTGTTGTAGCCATCGGCAAAGGTGAGTATCTTGCTGTGGATAGCGGCCGCGCGACACGCCTCGAAGACCTGGTCGTCTGTGGCGGAGGGACGGGCATAACGAAGATTTTCCATGACGGACGCGTTGAACAACAGTGGGTCTTGAGGGACAACTCCAAGAGAATCTCTCAGCGAACTCAATGTCACGTCTTGGATATTCCGGCCGTCAATTGCGATTTGTCCGGAGGTAACATCGTAAAAGCGAAGAAGCAGCTTGAAGATTGTCGACTTGCCAGCGCCGGTCGCGCCAACGAGAGCAACTGTCTCTCCAGGGACAGCCGAAATGCTCATGCCTTGGATGGAGGGCTTCCTGGGATCATAAGAAAAGTAGACGTTTTCGAAGGTGACGTTGCCTTTGATTTCACCAAGGGGTGTTGCTCCTTCCTTGTCGACGACGGTTGGCTTGGTTTGGAGCAAGTTGAGCAGACGTTCTGCGTCAACTAAATCTGACATCAAATAGCGGTAGTTGTGGGAGAGGTACTTGAGAGGATATATCAGATATTCCCAGTACTGGATGAAGAAGACAAAATCGCCGGCCGAGGCCCGACCTTCAGAGATCTCGTAGAGAATAAGGCTGGCGAGAGTGAAGAAAGTCACAGGCACCATGGCCTCGAGAATAGCCTGGATATAAGCGTCTCGCTTGCCCCAGTCCCAGTTTGCGGCGAGCTGCGATTCCACAGCGTTGCCGAAACGACGTCTCTCAAAGCCAAACATGTTGAAATAAACAACAGTTTGCCAGCCCTGGACCGCCTGATGCATGACTCGGGACTCTTCTCGCTGCGCCTTGGCTGATTGACGCCGGTTCTCGATGTTCCAGTTCGATGTGACAACTTCAATTGAGACAAAGATTGCCGAGGCGAGCAGCATGGCGAGGGCGACGAAGACGTTGAACTTCCAGTAAAGAAGCCCGAACGCAATGATCAGGTCGACGAATGTTGGCAGGATATCGATGATGGCCGTCTCTAAGACGTTGGTGAGGGATTCGCCCTGCTCGATGGCCTTCATGACTTCAGCAGAGTCTCTGTCGGAGTGGAACTCCATGGACAAGTTCATGACATGGCTGAATGCGGCGTTGACGACCTGTCGGTAGGAAAACTGCTTAATGGGGATCTTGACCAAGGCTAGGATCAAGCCGAGGCCAGAATCGTCGTTTAACAAGTTCAGCAGTAGCCAGATCGCGAGAGATTGATATGGCGCCTCGTGGCTCAGCAGCTTGTCTGTCACAATACCAATCTGACGGGGGACGAGAACGTTCAATGCTCTGTTGCCGGCCAAACACAACAGGCTAGCGGCGATACATGTTTGGACTTTTCTGTCTTTCCTTGGGATCAAGTACGGCATGAAAATAGAGAAATCTTTGAGGTAACCCACCAGCCGCCAGTTTGCTTGAGTCTCTTGGCACGAAGGCGCTTCATGTCAGCGTCCTCATCCTCATCGCTGTCGTCGCTGTCATCTTCATCGTTGTGATCGGCAACTTCATAGTAGGGTTCGGCTTCGGAATTCTCGGTCAAAGACTGAGTGCCGTAATTTATGTGCTCCCGCGAAGATTCATCGGCTTGGTGTTGGAGGAACGGCTGCGCTTCCTCTGCCGCTGCTTCGCTTTTCTTGGTCCGAGGCTGGGCTCGATCGACCAAAAGACAAAGCAGAACTAGAACGCGAACACTCTGAGCGACTAATCGGATGATGGATCGAGGATTGTTTAGTGGTCGAGATACCGAGATTCCCAGCAACGGAGCCTCGAACAGTGCAGTTATGAGAGCTGTTCCCCAAAGCGTGTGCGATGCATGATTCTGCTGCAAACCGAGAGCTGACCATACGAGCGTAAGTGTCGCTAAGTGAAGGATGTGGCCTTCGAACCGGATGAGTGCATCTGATTGCGTGGGAGTAGCGGTCGCCTCTGTAAGATAGCATGCGATGAGAAGGCCGATGAGGACTTTGTATCGCCGAGGGCGCTGCTGAGACTTCTCTCGTTGCGCTTGGCCGAGTCTGGTCAGTGCTGAGACGGAGACAAATAAGGCGGCTGCAGTTGGGCAACTGTAGTGTAGGTATTTGGAAACCTCCAGTGATGTGATCATGTTGGACATCCGGGGCGAGACTTGCTGGATGGAGATGGAAGGGATTGTGTCATGTGGATGAGGTTCATGACGCCAGGTTTGGGGAGTTGAGCATTAAAGATCTCTGCAGCTCTCAAAATTTAAATACGTCTTTCTATCGTAACTTCCCCCTTCCTAGTTCCTACACAATGGCTGTGCCTTGTGGAGCCTCGTAATAAATGTGTTGCTTTGCTAGTGAGTAGTGACTCACGCCGCCACAAGCCGGCGCACAATGCGTACCAACGTGGTAAATGTCAGACCCGAAGCGCCCAATTAGCATACAAAGCCCGTATTTTCCCTCACACAGACTGCAGTATGAGTCGAATTCAGTCATCTTTGGTGCTACTCAAAATTGTGGCGCAAGCTTTCAACAATAGCGTCACTAAAGCTCGAAGAATATGTTCCTACTTGTATCCATCATCAAAGTTAGTGTTGTCCATAAACATGTGACAAAATGAAAGGCTAAAAGAGGCAATGACCGAACCGAGGTGAAGCCACGCCCAAACCTGCCAACCATCGCTCATATTTTACCCTGCAACCCTGCAACGTGACGCGGCCCTTTGTGTCGTGGCGCTGATGCCTGGGATAAATATTATCGTTCAAAACGCCGCTTACTCTAAAACCCTTCGATAGTAGTAGCATCGTCCCTTTTATCTAAGGTACTTACAATTACAGTAGACTCAATCCAACCAATTTCTCTCGTCAACTTACGACAGTCGCTCGCCATGGAATCCAGGTCTTCCACAGTCGAGCGGGGGGAAGCTCAAGAGGACACGCCACTCCTGGGCCGCAACGATGACATTGATCCACAGACAGTGACATTGTTGCGCCATAACAAATGTATCTTCAACGGTATTGCAATATTGTCCGCCATTTGGAGTTGTATCCTTTGCGTCCTGTTTCCTCTCATGTGGTGGACTATGCTTGGGGAATTCCTTCAGGACTATAGAAACCTTGGGTTTGAGCACACCGTGATGCTTAGTTTCTGGGCGGTAAGTTTATTATTGAACAATTTACTACGAATTGCCATCGCTCATGATGCACTGTACTAGACCTTTATCATTCTTCCCCTGCACGCCGCCAATATTATCCTCCTCAAACGCCGCGGTGAGCCCCTACCGGCGTTTACCAATGCTCTCTATTTCGGGATTTCGGGGTTCCTCTGCTGCTTTGCTTCATTTAGCACCATCCTCAACAGCATACTCAAGCCACCGAGATACTGCGATCCCGACGACCAACGGGACTCTTGCTATGAATGGCTAGCCTTCCTTCTAGTCTTCAAATGGGCCTTTCTGTTCATGCTGGCGTTGTACGGGTGAGTCTGACTTGGCCTAGAATGCGGATCGATTCAACAGTCTAATAGTGACTCCATCACAGTGTTGGTCAGATGGTGCTTTTTATCGTCGTCGTGACCAGAATGTTTAAGAGCCGACAGAGTGAATTCTCTCAGAAACCTCAGCTATCTATTGGATTCTCCTAAACAGGCGACTCTTAATCGAGCTGAGCTTCAGTTGGGGTAAGCCACGAGTTTATCCATCGTAAAAATACCCGGAAGAACGCGATTTTAGAATCGAGGAGTGAGTGTAGGAAGCAGATTCAGTCCACAGAAGCGAGTAGTGTGCGACAGAGAATGGTGTGTTGCTGGTGGTCGATATGATTCATGTTGGAGAACAACCCACAGGTAGCTTTATATATCAAGCTAAGGCTTGCTAAGAAAAAATAATGGGAAAAGACTATGACCATAAGAAGAAGGGAAACCCGGGTTTCAAATGAGAAGAACGTACTTGTATGCAGAGGAAGAAAAAAAAAGGATGATGGGGGCTGTTCGAACATCGACCTCCCTCCCCCAAAACACAGCCAAAAAGCGAAGGATTCCTTGATAAACAAGGAAAACTAGAAGTTGACGGCCTTTTCTGACTCTTTCGAGTACGTTATTACAGCAGGGTTCGAGTATTTAGCTACTTCGCTAGTACTCACGCCAATTGTGTTGAGCTATATGGCCTCCCCATGCCAGTTTGATGGGGCGATTATCCGTATGCAGTGCTTACGTGAGGGTGGTACAATATGACTCAACCGGCGGGGTTGATTCAGAGCAGTACGGTGGAGGCAGTCAGCTAATCTTCGGCCCTGAAATCACACTCTGCACAGCACCGCCAAGACGCCGATGAGTGGGAAAGATACCAACCGCCACAGCAAGAAAGCACCCAAGTATCTCAACAGCTGCGACAAACACTAGGGTTAAGCACCTGAGCCCAAGCTGAAGGCGTATTAATCACCATGAGTAGCACTGAAGAGACAGACAGCCTAACCACGTGGTTACATGAGCTGGGGGGAGCATTGGATTGCTTGGCAATTGCTTGGCAAGGAAACAAATTAAGCAATCAGGTCTCGATATGCAACCCACCTAGACTGAACGCAAATGGTATTAAATCTAGTCTAAAAACAGGGGCTAGAGGTAAGATCGAGCGATCTAAAGGAAAAAAACGAGCCTGACTTTACTGGACAGAGCGAGCAGAAAATGGCCTTTATTCTACTGTGTCACGAGTGAGGACTTAAACTATCAGGGTGCCTCGGTCAACATAGTTGTTCTTTGGCATACCGGAGAAAGGCCGTAATCGATGAACTTTGATCAAAGTTGGCGACAAGGTTGCAGCAAGCAAGCCGTCTTGTCACCAAGTTGATGATGGAGGAGAATTCCTCCTGGCAGTATTTAGGAAGAGTTGAAGTTATCGAGATGCGTGCCAAAAAAAAGTCGTATTAAGGAACCGAAGCTTTCCATCTGGTGCTGACCTATTATGAGCATCATGATACAAACCCTTTTACTTCCTTTCATTAGTTCACTATCTCAGACCATCAGGGAAGCTGGGACGCCAAGACCAACGTGACTAGAGGCAGATCAGGGCGCCCGGGCTGAGCCGTCATGCTCAATTCTACCGTGGCTTTAGTACGGACTAGTCAGGTTCCCGGTAAGGCTGAATGAGCCCCCTAAAAGGGTTACACCTCCCGCCTCGATAACCTTTGCATCCCCCAACCTGTTCCCACTTTGTTTAACCAGGCGTGCAAGCAAAATTGCGTGTCGATGTACTCGACAACGCAGGCGTTGCAGCCACATCACGATTCCAAGCCTATGGTTTGCGGAGAGCCGCACATTGATGCAGTAATTATCGCATCCCTAGAATGTATGACGTTAAGATGTTTGAACGTGGTTATTCAAGCCATTGAATAGTAGGTAGTAGCCTCAATCGAAATGCACTCCATAGAAGTGATTTAAGCTTGATGGCTCATAGTTCATTATTCAGCGGCAGTTTCAAACCTCCCCGTCGCTCCGCATCAGTGATAGATACCACGTATCTCCGGCTGCGAGCCCGAGTCGGTGGGTCGGAGCGTTGTTGACCCGGGACAGCATGGGTTCGCCCTAATTAATTGGAACGTTCTTTTTACGTAGCATGACGTGGAATCATGCTCCAGAGAGACTAACAGGGACCGCGTGGTCGAGACGCGGAAGTTTGCGGCACGCCAACATCCCAAAACTGCCGCTTAGTCATTCATTCCTGTGGACTTGACTCTAAAGCGCGGCCTAGAGCAGTCCATAAATGGCACGGCCATCCTTAACTAAGTAATCTATGACATAGGCTAATAAGCCACGGGTTTGCTCCGTCACCGAGAGGGCGAGTCACCCATGTATCCACCAATATTTGCAACGAGCTACTACGGGACGGCGCCGCGGACTCACGGCGAGCCCGAAGGAGCGAGAGGCGAGGCCAAGAGGCGCATCTCGAAAGTCGATTGTAGAGCCTCTAGATCCATACATATTCTGTAATCTGCATCTTAAGACAAGTACACATTTCCCTTACTGATAAGGCCTAAAGGACTTGACAACAATACCAAGAACTTCCGCTAAAGGACACAAACAGCCTGCGATGTCAATATCACTTCCACGATCAACCAATCGACACCCGGCACGTTCCACCTTCTGGGCCGGAAAATGGAAGCTTTACATCATTCCCGTGATGATGACCGGTCTCCTGCTGCAGCTTCTCTTCCTCGGCAACATGTCATATGTCTTCGGCGCTCTCTTCAAGTCAGCCTCCCGCATGCACAATATCAAGGTTCTCGCCGTCGATCTTGACGGTGGTGATGTCGGCCGAGCCCTATCAACCGCCTACAGTAGTCTCAAGTCTGACGAATTCCCGACCGTCGAGTTCGGATCACCATCGGACTACCCGACCCCCGAAGCCCTCCGCGAAGCTGTCTGCAAGCACGGATACTGGGGCGCCGTCTACACCCACTCAGGCGCGTCCGATCGTCTCCTAGCCACCATCGAAGGCGACAACACCACGGCCTATAACACTAGCGATGCCATCACCTACATCTACAATGGCGCTTACTACCCAGCCATTGTCTCATCGCTCAAGGGCAGCCTGCAGAGCCTGACAAGCGTCGCATCCAGGGCTTATCCCCTCGCATCAGAAGATGCGATGAAGGCCGTCAATATGACCAACCCGATCTCGGCGTCCACCTTACTCAACCCTTTCCAAGCTGTTGCTTGGGATATTATGCCCACCAACCAAGGGATTCGTGTTCTCTTGAACACCATTTGCATGGTCATGCCTATCATCATGCAGTTCTTCTTCCAGATGGGCTTGAATGGTATTACCGAAGGCGCCAAGGTGTTGGAGTCGCAGTCAAAGAGAGATGTCTATATCTTCCGCTTCCTTTCCGGCAAGATTTATACCTTCATCTCTGCTTTGGGCATGACTGGTTATATCTGGGCCTTCCGTGAGGACTGGGGCGTATCGGCCGGACAGTTCTTCGAGACATGGATGTGCCTCTGGCTCTACATGGACATCAACTACCTGGTCGTGGATTCAGTTGTCGGGACTCTCATACCTATGCAGTTCTTTACCTTCTTCCTCTTAACGTGGATTATCACGAACATCTCCACTACTATCTATCCATTCGACATCGTGCCGGGATTCTATCATTGGGGATGGGCGTTGCCTTCTCACAACATCTGGCTCTTACTGGTGAGCATTTGGTCCAATGGCTGCCGGTCGCAGCTTGACGTAATACTCCCCATTCTCTTTGCTTGGTGGATTGTTGGTCATTGCACCGGCGCTTGGTCAGTCCGCAAGAGATGCTTAATGGCTGAAGCCGGGGCACATCCCGAGAAATCTACGGACGACAAGTTCGCGCGATACAGTACCGAGCAGACTCAGCAGAGTCAACAATTCGTTCTCGAAAGGATGTCGTCTCAGGGCTCAAGGCTGGCTGAGAACGATCATCGTAGTTCGGACAGCTACGAACTAGAGGCGAACCGTATCGGAGAGAGTCTCCCCTACGGTGACGATAGTAGGACAGTTGTGAATATGGCGATTGCGACACGGGAGTGCGACACAGGGAAGGATTAAAGGGAATATACCTACTGACATTTGCATTTGGCATGATTTAGACATCGGTATGAGTATAGACATCATTATGGGTATAGACATCAGTATACATGGATACGGTATAGATGTACATCAATTAGACGGCGAGGGAGAGAAACCAAGCCATCCTTAGCGCGTCTTTCGGCGTTTGGCATTGGGACAAGGACCTCGTTGAGGCTCACAACAAGGAGTGGATATCTTAGAACCCGTTTTGCTAGTTAGCAAAGTATTTTTAATACCAAGATTTGGTAATTCGATCATCTCATTTAGCTTTTACTCCAGGTTTCTCGATCACTTTCCAACGAGTTTTATGGTCCATGGGTTGCGATATCTTTGCACAGGTACAATTGATGTAAGTCATCGCCTAAGCATTCTAGCTTTCAAGTCGATCCAGTACTGCTAGTCTACGTGCCACAAACAAGCACTACCACTATCTTACAATGGAATATCTTCTCATGAACTCTGACGCTGCCCTTGACCTAATCCGGAACAGGTACCTGGATTAGGTCTCTTGCATGCAGCTAGCGCCGGGCCGTTCTCTCCGTAATCCGCCAGTGTTCGCGCACTACCAAGCTCGACTCCGATTAACCATTGGTTAGAAGAACCAAAGCACTTCTTAGTTAACAAACCTACAGGAAACCCGCATCCTTCCAATCCCCGCATTCTCAGTGCCTCGCCGAGGGTGACACTGTTCAAGATGTCCAACAGCGAACCAGACCGTCTCGCCGATGGCAGCCCAAAGTCACCGTCTATGTCGTCGTCTCCCAAGTCTCACAGACCACCCTCCAAAACACCGAGCCCAGAGGCGACGATTGGCGTTCTCCCTGCCGATCACTGGGCTCAATTGACACAGGTCCGTTGACAGCATACCGGGTAGGATCTGTAGTCCAGACTGACCGTGCCCCGACAAGGATGACAACAGCGATACCGACTCTGTCGGTTATGACATAGAATCTTCTACGGCTTCCATCAGCTCTTCGATCCTTGAGTATAGAACAATACACGGCAGGACGTATCATAGTGATCAAGGCAACGCGCAGTATTGGTGAGAGATATTCTGAATGTGGCCGCTTTTCCAGCCTTACACCGCTGACGGGCTTGATCCGCACAGGGCGACAAATGATGAACAACAAAATGAGTCCATGGACATCAAGTAAACTATCCGTGACATATCCTAGCATGAGTGAACGAAGCCAGTCTCCTAACATGCACAATAGTCACCACTCCCTGACCCTAGCACTCGGAGGGAAACTTTTCTTGGCCCCCTTGGATAAGAAAAATGTCCAGGTTAGTCCCCGGGATCGGGGACGCTGCACCAGGATGTTGGATACTAACCGATGGCACAGAAAGTCTTGGACATTGGAACGGGAACAGGTATGGAAACTTGTAGCAAATGCAACATCGATTCTTGTGGTGGAAGCTAACGGCTAGGCAGGTGTTTGGGCCATGTTTGTCATACGACGAGACTCGACGTGGGCGTTGCTAACTGCTCGGTAGCGACTTTGCCGACGAATTTCCTGGCGCTGAGGTAGTGGGAACGGACGTATCGCCAATCCAGCCAGGCTGGGTCCCGCCAAACTTGAAGTTGTATGCTTCCCTGTACAAGAGCGCAATATTCCTGGCCGGCTGATCTGACCGTCTGTTCCTCCAGTGAGATTGAAGACTGCACTCGAGAGTGGACCTTTGCACCAGGTTCTGTCGACTACATTCATGTGCGGTGGCTCGTTGGAAGTATACCCGATTGGTCTGCCCTCTTTGAACGAGCTTATCAGTGCTGCAGACCTGGCGGATGGTTTGAGAGCCTGGAAACGTCGCCAGTGATTGAGTGTGACGATGACACGGTCAAGGAAGACTCAGCTATGGGACAATGGGGTAAAATCTTTATTGAGGGTGCTAAGAAGCTAGGAACCTCATTCACCGTGGTCCAAGATGATGTGCAGAAAAGGGCTATGGAGGAAGCAGGCTTTGTTGACATTCAAGAATTTGAGTTCAAGGTACGTGGAAGCACGCCTAGGTGGCTGCTTGTTTCTCCGCTGATAATCTTGTCAGACTCCATTGGGTGGTTGGCCGAAAGATGAGGGCCTCCGCGAGCTAGGTCGATATGCCCAACTCACCATCGAGTCAGACATAGAGGGTTACGTCCTCTTCATGGCAAACACGTTGGGGTGGAGCAAGGAGGAGATCCAAGTCTATATTGCGCATCTTCGACGAGAGATTCGGTCCGGCAAGCACCACGGGTACTGGCGTCAGAAGGCTGTCTGGGGGCGGAAGCCTGCCTAGGGGATGATCATTCTATTGACCTTCTAGTCGAGATGGGAGATGGACGTTTCAGCGGTATGATTCCAAAATGTTGGTATATACGAAGTATTTCTCCAGGGGTGATCCTTCGGAAACAATTTCCGAATTCCGAATTTGGCTTGTCTCGCGTCTTTAATGGAAGCCGGGGGGTAAGGGGGATGAGGGACCAACCTCCGCCGGGATATTGGCGATATCAATACAAGACGCATGGAAGCCTACGCGGGGTCCAAAATTTTTATTCACCATGTTCTTCAACACGGAATGCTTCAAGGGTGAGACTACAAACAAATGGCCCAGATATGCTGAACAGCGCCAACTGCTCTGATGTACAACGGAACCGCCTGGTAGGATGCAGCTCCAATCAGGATTGCCGTAGATCTCCTAATATTCTTATTTTCTGAGCCGAACAAAACTAGGCCCTGATCACTGGATGACTACAGGCTACTGGGGATCGGAGAGACGGATCAGACCGTCGTCGGGCAACAGAAGTCTCAGCTTGACCAAGTTCTCGATTATTATGAGAGAGTTCTTGACAGTCAGGAATATCTCGCTGGCCAGGTTTGCGTTCACCGAACTCCCCTCTTCAGTTCATTACTAACTCGATGGCGCGATTAGAACTAAAGCTTAGTTGATCTCTTCCATATCCCCTTGATTGGCTTTGTTCGAAATCGCTTACAACTTGGAGGTGAGATTGACTCTAGGAGTGATGTACTAGCATGGTCCAAACGGGTCATCGGACATCAAGCCACTAAGACGGCGGCAACTCGGACGGCGCATTGAGAACCTGATTCTGACATAAAATATCAATCATAGAAACAACCGTGACATAGATTAGTAGACTTTTCACTATTTGTTTCTTTAATCTGCAATGTGTTCGTTTGTGAACCTTTTCAGACCTAATGGTTTCCTCGACTTGGTTGCCTACATTCATCACCCTTGACCTACTAATGTTATGTTGAAACCGAATGCCTGTCACGATTCCTACCTAAAAAAGCCTAATGTCTCACAAACTAAGCAACAGATCTTTTAATTTCACTGGTAAGTCTAGGGAATAGTTATACATCTGTAGAACTGCGTTTCTTATGGGTCTTGCCGACTACATCCTTTACAATTACCCGTGACCCATGTCTTTTCATCTAGTCATGATAATTTTAACAATAGACAGACTTTACTTATACATGCGTGAAGTAATTTCTGGAAGGTTCTCTTGGAATAGGAGTTCAACGGGTACGATTGATATCTTGGGTGAAACTGCTGCTGATCTCAGAATTCGGTAGCCTCGGTCCATCTATCGATTTGCTACAGAAGAAAAAGGTGTTCGCAATACCTATCCTGCTGTGCTCTTTCTTATTGTTCGGACTTCATGACTCATCTCCCCCTTGTCAACCGAACGTTGATATGTTTTTGTCGGACGAACCACGCGTTTCAGGTTTCCCAATCGTTGTCAGGATCGCTCAGCTCAATCTGTTTTCCAATGTCAGCCAATTATCTATAAAATAAGAGGAATGGGCCATGTAATCCATATGACTTACTCTGTAAAGGTATAGAAGGGTTGGTATTGTTTTGTAAACTTTTGGTAGACTTATGCTTTTGCCGATACAAGTCCGAGACCCAGCGCCGAATGCAAAGGACGCGCCAAGCATCTCCGCTTCTCTCACATCGTATTGTTCTTTTGTTTCATGCGTGTCCTGGAGCCATCATCGCTCAGGGATACAAGAGTCCAGGTCCTCACCGAAAAGAGGATGGTGATGCATGACCCAAGGGTTGAAACCCACAACTGTTCCCGCCGATAGCAAGGGACCGCTTGGAAGCTGAAGTCCCCAACTGGTACGACTCGTTCAAGTAGTAGTCCCACAAAAGGATGAAGCGGGAGGGTTTCTCTGATGACGGCATCAAAATACAGCAGTTCCTGGCTCCCCTTCCATGTTATCGGGATTGACAGCTTACCATGGCTCTTCGCCATCTCAAGCTCCCGTGAGACTCCATCCAGAGCATCCGGATGTTTCAGCAGGAAGTACAGAACTGCTCGAAGCGAGATAGCTGTAGTATCGGAACCGGCGTTGACGTTGCTGAGGGTATAGGAAAAGACCTGAAGATCATCCACAACTTGTGGATGCGTCACCTTTGCTTCAAGGAACTGGGTGAGAAAATCTCGCCTCGGGGGCTCTTCGAATTTTGCGTCTTGACGCTGGAGGCGCTCTTCCAAGCGTTGGCAGGCAAATTGGGCAATGGGATCCTGTTGAACCACCCGCGAACATACGCCGTAAAGGATTCTTGACGAAGAAATGGTCCAACCACGGCATCTGTCCAATCTACAGGCGGTTTGGTGTTTATCAGTTCACGGCTCAGAGATAAAGCGACATCCCAAGCTTGTGGATCATACGCTTAGAAAGATTGTGTAGACTTACTATGCCTGAACCGATAGTCTTTTCCAGTGACAACATGACATTACTGATGTCTTTACCTTGCTTGAGAAATCCCAAGGGCTTGCCGAAAGTCAACTCCCTAATAACATCAAAGGCATCTACCGTGATCGACAGTCAGCATTCATCTTCGTGTCCGGTAGCTCAGCAGAATGTGTTCAATGATCATACAGTATTGCAACCATACTGTCATGTCGACATCTTGGCCACTTCTGGCAAACTCATCCAGTCGGTCAATCATAATTTTGCTGGTTTTGTCAACAAACACCTCGAACTCGGTCAGAGTACTCGTGGAGTATGCAGAGGAGATTGACCGTTTGATCCTGGCATTAAAGTCCTCGTCTAAGGTTGTAAAGAGATTCTGTGTAGGCTTGCCGTTGGCAAGTTGCTGCTGTACTTCGTAGAATCTCGTCTGGGTGGTCCGTCAGTTTACACCCAATGTCCGACAGCGATCACAGGACACTCACTTTGAAGTAACCCTTCTTAATACCGTAGATTGTCTTCAATGCATCCAAGTTTTGGATGCTGACAAGACCAGGGCTGAGACTCACATATTGTCCATATCGAGCGTGGAGCCTGAAGTGTGTCTCATGTGCCTGTCCTCGCACCACGTCGACAAGCCTCCATAAGTTCGAAAGCTTGGCGAGAACTGGCCCAGGCACTTGAGAGACCTCGGGGCGGAAATAGGTACGGGCAAAGTGGATTAGCACCAGAACAGTGAGTATGATTGGAATATGTTTGAGGATATAAGTCGTAGCCTCCCCGATGATTGCCATGGTGAAAAGTCGTCAAGGTGTGGCTGCCAGCTATTGTTCTATGGAGCTCCGATAGCAATGTGAGTTTTCCTGGAACTAGAAAATACCGTAACTTAAACATAAGATGATCTGGATACACATGATGACAAAGCTCGAAGACATGCAGTATGTTCTCATCTGTGTGGGCTGGGTTCTTTAGCTTAGTGCTGGATCAATCATACCCTACGGTCGTTCTGAGTTCTGAAAAACTAACTGACTGGAAGCATTCCCTTGGTTCTGTTAAATGAGAGTCTGGGTCGTTCGAGAAGTGTCGTGGAGCCTTTCTATGCGCGGTTAGTACGATTGTGAGGCAACTCAGGAATTGGACAATTTCTTTTGTGAAGGATACCCACCATTCACTGATGGGGGTCTAGCCCTGCTTAAATCTGGCGAAATATTATATCACGTAATTTAATCATTAGAGTTGGTAGAGTTCAGTCCGATCTATCTAATACTGAAGTCCGCGTCACTGCGCACTATGATTTTGACTGATGCCAATCGTCGCTTGAACGGACAGTGCGTGACGCAAATATTTATACCTCTCTATCCACATTGGGCAGAATACAATATGTATTTCAGTCAAGTGAGACTTGACTGAAACCACATCGCTCCGGAGCAGGTCAGCAATCTGAACCTTCTCTACCAAAGCGCCCAGCTCCTCCACGACAGCGAGGTGGACGGGATATTTGAGTGCATAGTAGTCGCGGTCCTCGGTATTTTCAAACTGGATGACAAATGCATGGGCAATCCCTTGCTGGTGTTACACGTCAGTCACTTCAACTGACCTGACGTACAGAATCGAATGCCCAGACGGTTGACATTGTGTCGTGGCCGTCTTACATCGTGCATGCTCCTCGTTGAGAAGCTGGTCGGCGGTAAGGTGCTCAAACATCTCCAAGAGCATGGCCCCGAAAAGGTGAAGAATATCACACCTTCAAGCTGGGTATGGATCTCGCAGCGAATGCTTGAGCCGATCTTGGGCGCACATGCCGACAAATACGACAGCGTACAATTGCACGGGCACGAAGTGCTTCTCTACGACGAGCAAGAAGACGGTATCATTATAGTGGTCAAGGATCTTGTTTCTGAAAGCATCAAGAAATAAAAAGCAATTTACGTCGTTGCTTGCGACGGAAATCGAAGCCCGACTCGCCAAAAGGAGGATATCAGCTGGGAAGGACCGGGGACTCTCAGAAACAGTCTGAGCGTAAGCTTTGTATCGGATCTGAGCCCCTTTATTGGAAAGCGAATGGTCCATGGCATGGTGTACGTAACAAACGAAAAGATCGGCGGAGGCTTCTGCTTGGAAAACGAGGGAAAGCAAGGACTTCTCATGGTCAACAACGTTGGGTCGAGGGGTGACTTGACGCCGGGATCTGTCACCACCTCAGATGAGGCCAAGCAATATTTTTACGCTTGCTCCGGTCTCACGCCCAGTCAAGTCTCAATCGAGATTCAGACTATGAATTACTGGATAATGGCGGCCTACACCGCAGGGCAATTTAGTAGCGGAGGGGGTCGCGTCTTCCTCGCCGCCGACGCTGCACATATCATGCCTCCAACCGGAGGCTTAGGAGGAAATACTGGATAGCGATATGTTGTTGAAGAGATTTTATCACAACATGCACTAATAACTCTATTCGCAGGATGCACACAGCATCGCTTAGAAATTGGCCTATGTGCTGAAAGGCAAGGCCTCGCACGAGCTCCTTAAGTCTTACAATTACGAAAGAAAGCCCGTTGATGAGTTTACTGTACTTCAAGCTTACAGTCGATTTTAAAACCGAGTTGTCATGCAACAGCCCCCTGCTGCCGAAGCCCCAGATGTTGCAGTGGAGCTGGGTTACAGATATGCTCAGGTCACTATCGAGCCTGAATCACTTTGGGTTACTGCAGCCGACCAGAGTCCCATTGAGATTGATGTGTACAGCCTCAATGAACGTCTTCCCTATACCGAGATCCAGAAGGCGGAGTTGAAAGGAAATACCGCTTGAAGACTGGCGAAGCTATTCTCGTTCGGCCAGACGGATTTATTGCTTGGAGAGGAGCGAGGACTGATAAAGACTGTGCAATACACCTGAAGAATGCACTTGGAGCAGTATTGGACAAAGTGTTTTAGATAGTTGAGAGTATCAACGACGAATACAGCACGGCACAATTTCTTCCTAATCTTGATCTCGGAAATTTGGATTTGTTCCAGTCAATTATGGAGTAACTAATATTGATCGTATCTTTCACAATTCTTAGGTTAAAGTGTCGATTGCTTCAGGAAGCATGCTGCCTGATAGTTCCACGCCTCTGCACTCCTGAATATCTTAAAATTCATGATCAGCTTAATGGAGGAAGTTGAATTGGTTAATGCCCGATAACTCTGGCCTTAAGGGAAACACTTCTACCTATCGCATCAGGTCTCATTCTACCCTTGGATGGGCACCCTTTTGAACGTCTAAGACTTGAATGAGATGCCTGCTACTATTGAGAACTCAATAATATAACTCAAAACACAGAACTATTTGCAAAGGCAAAGACGTTTAAGATAATGTCTCCTAGCTAACTGACTATAGGTATCCAGATCAATAAGAGGCTAGTTAAGAGCAGGCTCCATCAAAGGAAGAACAAGATGGCTGTCATATTCCGCACCAAAATGCACAGTAAGAAGGCCCTCGTTTCTCTGAGAAGCCCCATACAGAAAGTCGAATTCCATGAAGCTCATATCATGGCCAGAAATCTTAAGAGTTACATGCTCGCACTCATCAAATACTATTCCGGTCGGCCAGATCGGAACCTCCAGTCGCGTGAAGTTCCGGCGGGTATCGCCTTGCGAGAGGTGTTGGAGTACTCAGGCTAGTCACCCGAAACCTTCCCAGGCCCGGGCCACTTTGCTCACAGCATGGCTTCCACATAGAGAGCCAGTCGGTCCCAGTTATTAAGGAAGCATGTGTCGGCGGCCTCAGACTGATCGCTGCCTGGAGGAATAAGTTCCTCAAGAGGAACATTCATGTTTATCAGTGGAGTTCCAGAGACATCGGCCTCGCCAAGTTGCAGAAAGACATCAATGTCATCCTGGCTTTCATTGGCAATATGGATAATAAGCAAGGAATATCCAAGCAGCCAGGTTTTCTTTTTGAACTTGTGTTTGAAGAAAAGCTCCTCGCAGCCAGAAGGTGGCCCCTTAGGGACGAAGTCGGCCTTGTATGCAACAGTCGCCGCCTTTTGGCCAGGTTTTGTGTCGAGCGTCTCACCGGTGCCGAGGTAAAGCTTGGTAAGCTTCACTTGGGGAATAGGGAAAGATTCGAAAGGAACGTTGACAACAGGAGGCTGCGAATACTAGTTAGCCTCAGGCCCGTAGTATCCGCGGGAGAATGCAGCGGCATTCCCAGGCTTCAAGTTGAACTTGCTTTGTTGAAGCCGACAAGCGAGGCACGAACCCGAGGTGTGGCGGCCAGTTATTCTTCTCTCCTTTCACATAGTAGTTGAGATGGTGGGATCGTCCACGTTGTTGGGATCATACAGGCAGGTCGGACCATTCTTGTCGGGCGTGGGTCCGGAGCCTACTCGAACCAGTACATGGAACTACCACAATCACTAGATTTTGCAGGTACAACGCATATTTAGTTTGACTCACCACTTATCCTTGGAATCCAAGTCATTATAGGCATGAATGGAGTTAGTGGTGTGCAGTGAGCTGGAGTAGCTCGCAAGGATGTAAGCAGCAACAGTGATTTTGTTAAGCTCGGCATTCTTATCTTCCCAGTATTTGTTAAATAGGGGATACTTCTCCAACATAGGTATTGGAGCTTCTGCGCCGTTGTGTCCAGCCATGAGATCTTGGAGAAGTTCCACATATTGTCATATGGGTATGGCACTCCACCGCGGCAAAGCGTATCGCGATAAAAGTCAACAGCACCCTCCCAAGGAGCAATAGCAGTAAGTGAAGGAGGTCGCTGAGATGCAATGTGTCATTGTACTATGGCAAGCTAACTGTTGCCTGCAAGAGCTACTTTGCCGGTGCACCAGTCAAGCTTGGCGATATGCTCGATAGCATCATGGCCGTCTTTGCCGTCTTGCTCTCCGAGCCAGCTGCTTTCATTAGTCTTTATCATGCCTAGAGAGAGGAAAGCAGGAGAATTATTCTCTTGCTCTTTTAATTAATGGACAACTTACGGAATAATCCTCTCGGAGTCCCATGAGCCCCGCAGGTTAGCATTTACAATGGCATAACTTCTGGCGGGCCAGACGGCAGGGTCAAGACCCTCGAACTTTTCATAACCGCCAACTCGATGTTGAGGAACACCAAATCGCCCAGGGATCATGTTAAGTCCATGAGGGCCTGGAGAGTGTGAGCTTTCCCATAATTTTTATCACCTAAAAGATCAAATTGTATGATATTGTTGCAAGCCTTAGGGATATACTGACCATTACCAGACTTTCTGTAAGGGCTCCAAATAGGGATTACGGGGACTTTCTGTGTGATCTTCGGACGGAATAAGTCGGCGTACAGCTTGATTGCATCGCGCATCGGCAACGTAATATCCTTCTCAAAGACTGTGTCAGTCTCAAAAGCCCTGTTGTCCGGCTCTCGGCGGTGGCCTTTGGGCAATTCGGTCACTGAAGGGTTAAAAGGGTCGTAAGGCCCACCCGTGTCATCCCTAGGAGCAATCGCAGGGTGTACTGGCACATCGAGATTGGCAATACTGAGAGATATTGTGGCGTTCGGCTTCTGATTCTTTGTGTTTGGTAATCGATGGATTGCCAAATTTCTGAGCGACTCGAAAGGCTTCATCTCACAACTAGATTCTTTTAGACTGCACGTTCACTGAGCTCCAGTTCCCCTGAAACACTCCATTGCCGTCCTTGGCGTGGAGCCGCCCAGCGTTGCCGTTGATCACCCCAGAGTCGTTGTCGGCTCGCTCCATGGTCGGGTCGGCTCCACAGTCCACAGCGACCACCAAATGCCATCCCGATGGCTGGACTCAACACGACCACGCGGGGTTTAGAGTGGCTAGTCCATTCCTTTTCACATGATTTGATGCTGGAAGATGTATCTCAGGCATACAGTAGCTTTTCTACAGGCTTGTAACGTAGGTGCCTCCCCGTGTTAGCGACTTACCTGGACCAGGATTGCCATGAATCAATCATGAAGCATTATCGGAAGGCCACATGCTACAGTGACGATTGAAGGCGACATCGAATCTCAAGGTCGTCAAGAAAATAAAGGATCTCTTACCTTGGAAATACCAGGATCATTTCACAACTGCAAAAAAGCTGGAGGCTTACATAGAGAAGTCATTTCAATTCATCCCGAGATGGTTTTGACTAACTGTTGAGCAAGAAGATGATATAAGATAGTAGGGAGTAGGTAGACGGGCAGCGAATTCTCTTAGGTTCACGGAACAATAAGGCGTCGGTTGCGGCAAGATGAAGCGCTCAATTTATCCGTCTGACGGGTGATCTAACTAGCTTGCAGTGGCCTAGTGGACAGGCCTAAGGAAGAGGAATAGATTGAGCATGGTTGAAGAATAATCCTTCAGGGTCAAACTCTGCCTTGATTTGCTTCAGGCGGTAGTAGTTTGCTCCATAAAGACGCGAACTCCACTCCTCCTCGTTCAGTTCTGTGTCGGCATAGTTGACAAAACCTCGAAGAGCAGCACCGCCATCAACCAAAGCCTCTTCGAAAGGCTTCATGAGGCCCTTCAAGTACTTGGGTCCGTCCGCGGGATAGTTGTTAGCGTCGACAGAGAAGGCCTCCCAGCGGATGAGCCACAGATTCTTGCCGTGGGCGTAGCCAGTGTCGGAATCAACGATATCGCGCGAGACACCGCCCCAGAGGTCAAGGAATCCTGACTTTCTCATGTCGGTGCGGTTGAAGGCCAAGGTCGTGCTCGTGAATAGAATGCGGGCCTGTTCAAGCGTCAAGGGGTAGTCGGTCGTGGTCGTGAGAGCTTGGGTATAAAAGGCGCGGCCTCCAAGGGCGCCACCGTTGGGGGCGTTCATACCCGCACCAGCGACGGAGACCTCCATATCCCAGAAGCCCAGCTCGCTCTTGTTGACGACAGTCTGGTTGCTAATCGCCTTGAGGTCATCGACTAGGGGAGCGATAACATCGTCGAAGGTAGCGGGATCGCCGTAGAAGTAGCCAGTACCCGTGTAGGGAGGGGCACTCAGGCTCCAGCGGAGAGCAAGCTCGTCCGGGCAGCTCGAGCTTGTGGCAAAGTCCTGGATGGCAATAAGGGCCTGGGCTCCAGAATCGGCATCGACAGTACCAATGGAGAGAGTGAAGTTGACGGCCTTCTCAAACTCGGGCTTGTGTGTCTTAGTCGTCATGGAGAGGATGACGCCGTACGAGGCTCCAGCGCCTTGAGCAGCCCAGAACAGGTCTGAGCCCTCAACAGCGTTGACAATGGTGCCGTTGTAAAGCATGTACTCCACAGCCACGAGGTTGTCCATGGGTGTACCGTAATGACGGGATGTGCTTCCGAAGCCGCCACCAATGCTGGAGCCGGTAGTGCCAACGTGGGCGCCACGGACGTGGGGAATGTGACGGCCAGCCGTGTCCCACAGATACTTCAAGACAGGGCCAACGTGAGTGCCACCGCCAAAGGTCAGAAGCGTGGTGGACTGGTCATAGCTGACAGAGTCGAAGGCGGCCATGTTGATGACCAAGTTTCCACTGTCGCCGAAGCCGTAGCCCTGGAAAGAATGGGCGGCTCCGAGAGCAGAAGCCTTGACAGAGGCATTGCGAGCGCAGTCGAGGGATAATGCGATCTGGTCCTTTGTTTCCGGGAAGGCGATGCAGGCTGGGTCGGGCTTGATTCGCTTCTGGAACTGAACAACTTCATCGACCCAGGTCGTGTCGGAGTCAACGATGCTGCGCACGCCAGCACTGGTCAAACAGGACTGAAGGGACGTGTCTATCGAAGTATTCTGGGCGGTGGCGAGAGATGGAGCAAGGCATAGGAGCGAAGCAACGACAACGCGCTTGAAGGACGACTGAGAAGCCATGGCTGCCAATGACCCACAAGAGGGAGCTTAGGTAGAAGTAAAGAAAGTAAGGTTTAGGCACCTGATACAAACTGTACCTTTCTCCATGGCAGTCCCATTACTTATAATTCACTATCTCGGCTAGTCAATGCATCATTCTCTCGATCTCCGATGTCCTTCACAGCCGCCCGAGATGACAAATGGGATACCGAGCGGGATAAAGACCTTCTGCAAACTGTAATACATTATTACCTTCTTAAGTTGTTACGTATTAAGATGCTCAGCCTCCCTTTTCCTTGGCTTGCATCCATCAACATGGTGCAAGTGGATGTGCTGAGCCTCCCTTCCTATATACTAGTCAACCTTAAGAGTGGATGGTCTAGTGTGGTAGGCCAATTCCGAATTTGAGCCCGTTTTTTACGCTCCCGATCTTACCGACGGTCATAATTTCAACATGTATTACTTGGTCTGAGACGGGGGTCCCTTGACGCCCGGACAAACCTAGTCTGGAAGGTTATTCCCAAGAAATTAAGCGGTTGTTTCAAACACCCGGTCGAACCGGTTTAAGCTTGTCCATTTGCCCGCAACGGGAACCCCTGCCCCTGATCCCAGAGTCTTGGCACTGGGAAGTCAATTGGTGGATCATCTGCAACAAGTGGCTTCGGATCTTGCTCATTTCCGTTGGAACCGCGGGATTGATCGAGCTCGCTTCTCCGCATTGTAGTAGCATTGAAGGAAAGACGCGTCATGGTATAGTAGTTAGTCCGGGGCTAATTGAGGCTTGATAGGGAGCTTGGTGTGCTATATACCCGTGATGCCCTGAGCTGCCAATTCTTGCATTCGGCCGCTTGCATATCAACTCGCTCACACAAAGACTTCATTCATTCTTTTCACAATGCGTCGAGATGTTCTTGCCGCCCTGGGCCTTTTGGCACCTCTCTGCAACGCAGTAACCCTCTTCGCGGCCGACTCAGGGGGCAATGTGACGACCCTTTCTCTTACCGGATCTGGACTCAACTACACCCTCGCCGTCACCGCCAAGACGTCCGAGTGTGAGGTCAACCCTTCTTGGTTATCCGTTGATAAGGCCAGCCGCGTGCTTTACTGCCTCGACCGCGGTAGCAGCTCGTCGACTTCAGGGTCGTTGAACTCCTTCTCAATCGAGGACGGCGGAGCTCTCACCCGATTGGACCGCATACTTGCACCCTTGAGTGGAGTTGCCGGCGGGATAGTCACCACCAGCAAAGGAGCCCGGGCTTGTGTGAGCGCCTCATAGTAAGTCACATTCATCGGGGGAACAAGAGTCCCACCGCGGAGGAAGGTCCGAATCAAGACTAAAGATCGGCAGCAACCGAAGCGCGGCCGCTGTTTATGCTCTGGGCGACCACGGAGCTTTGCCGGGAACCGGGCCGTTGCAACAAATCTTCCCCACGTTGAACCAGACTGGGCCAGTTCCGTCTCGGCAAGACAGGAGTTACCTCCACGATGTTATCCTTGACCCTACAAACCAGTACCTGGTCCTGATGGACCTTGGTGGCGATTTGGGTCGCGTGTACACCTACGATGAAGACACGGTTGCTCCCATCACCGAGGTGGACGGCCTGAGAACCGAACCGGGAACCGGGCCGCGCCATGGCGTCTTCCGCACCATGGACAATGGTGATGTCTTTTTCTTCTTCAATGGAGAGCTTGACCAGAAGGTGTACTCGTACCGCGTGACGTACAAAAAGACCGGCTTGTCGTTCAAGAAGGTGTTTGAGATTCCCGCCATTGATGCCAGTTTGCCTGCGACGCTGGCTCCCACAAGCGAGATTGCGCTGAGTGTAAGCAGCCTTGGCTGAATAGCCTACAGCCCGTAAGCTTGAGTGCTGACAGTGTATTTAGCCGGACAAGCGCTTCCTCGTTGTATCGAACCGCGAGAAATCCTTCCGTGACTCGCCGATCTTGGGATCCGGCCCGTCTGACACGCTGTCGACTTTCCATATCAACCACGACGGTACTCTGGAGCTCGTGCAGCTTGCTCCTTCCGGCGGTTGGTCCCCGCGTCAGTTTTCTTTCAACAAAGCAGGTGACATGATTGCAGTTGGACACCAAAATAACAAGACTGTGGTTATCTGGAAGCGCGATATCCGTTCGGGCAAGATCATCTTGGAGGAAGATGGTGGCAAGATCGGTCAAGTGACCCTTACTGGCGCTGTTGTGGCGACTATCTGGGATGAATAGAGACTTGAGCAGATGTAGACAGTTATGTGAGAACATTATTGACTTCAAAAAACGCGCTTTTTGGGAGGGAGACGACTAAGCTACGGAAATTCTCATGCCGGTGTAAGCCTAAAGTGCAAAGCACCATGGCGAAGAACACGATGAGATTTACGTGAAACCCCTTGCGATTGGCTCCTATAAGTCTCTAAAAGTCTAGGCACCCTGGCCTTGAATCGACCTTGCTCTTCACTACAACTTGAAAATCTTCCTCAAAGCCTCCCCAAAGCGTACCACGGCCTCCTCGATCTTATCCAACGGGGCAGCTGCAAACGTAACTCGATAAAAGATATCGGGATACGACTTGTTTGCCGTTGCCTGAAACCAGCTGCCTCGGGCTACGAGTACTCCCTGTCCGATGCCTTCAAACCATATCTCTTCTTCTATCTCCGTCATAGATTTCCTATCTGCATCAGGATGCTTTCGCCAGTCCACCTTCAGCCATTGCTAAAGAAAGTGTTAGAGCATAAACCGAAAGCGGACACATGCATAGTAAAACGGGCTGCACTTACGAACATGCCTGCTTCCGCCACTGTCCAGCTAACGATGCCCTTAGGCAAATGGCGATCGCAAGCGTTGGCAAGAAAAGTTCGTCGGTAAGAATACTGCTGACGAAGATGCAGTAACCAGCTGAAGAACCCAGAATGACCCCAGTGTTCGTCTAGCAACTTAAAGAGTGCCAGTTGACTAAACCCGCTAGGGCCTTGGGTCGAAACATCGGCGTGAATCTTGTAACGTTCGACTAGTTGCTGAGAGGCAGTAACCCATCCAATACGAAGACCAGGACTGACGACCTTGCTGAATGAATCCATGCGCATTACGCGACCATCCGTGTCCATGCTGAGGTACGAGGGTATGATCATCGAAAGCAGTGACTCCGGTGACCTTGAGCTTGCATCAGGTTGAGGAGATTCCGCACCTCCATCAAACCTGTCCATTTGGAGGAAGTAGTACGGATCATCTTCCAGAATGATTAGATCATGTTCTTGGGCTACTCGGTAGATGTCCTTGCGGCGTTGTAGACTTTGGGTAGCGCCTGTAGGATTCTGGCCCGTGGGAATGCTATAGAGCAAGAATGGCTTCCTCGCACCACCGTGGGCAGCCGGATCCCAGTTTTGAAGCGTGTTTTGGAGGCTCTGCGGAAGCATACCCTCAGTATCCATTTCCACGCCTAGGAAATGAGCCCCCATCGGCAACGCTGTTTCAACTGCTGATGAAAAGGTGTAGTCATCAGACAAGACGTAATCTCCTCGTTGTACGAACATGCGCAAAGTCATATCCAGTGCCGAGGTGTTGCCAATGGTCATGTTGCATTGCCAATCCTCATACGGGGGATTGTGGACCAGCTCAGCGTGCTCGGTGATCCAGCGGAGCAGCTGGGCAGAGCCACTTCCTTGGCTGTAATTTAGCGCAACCGTGAGGTCATAGATGCTGTTACCAGAAGTGATGTCGGCCTTGCTGGAATGCAAGCCGATTGCCTCCTTCGAAACACCCTTGTCTCCTTTGAGGTTGTCTAGCGGAAGCACGGTGTGCTCCATGGCCTCAAAGGGGAAATACTCGCTCAGAGGCAGGCCACCTCCCAGCGAGATTACATCTGGCTTCTGAAGATGCTTGAAGGCAGCTTTGAGGGTACAGCCCTCTCGGCTAGCGGACTCGGCGTTGAGGCGATCTAGCATGATAGGTTAGGCGCAACATCGGGTAGGGGTTATGTGTGAAGACGCACGATCCCACCTCAGAGCCACTGTCTTATGCTTGTGGCTTCGCGTCTTGAATGGTTCACTCACGCAAGGTGCTGCTACCCCCCATTGTGAAGGATTGACGTCGCGGCGGTGTTGCTGAGGGTTGTTCATGTTGGTTCCTTTGCCAACGTGGACTTGCCCGTTTGAACGAGGGCTTCCGGAAGCAGGGATTAACATGGTCTCGAGCGAAGATGAAAAGAATCCAACAAGGGGTAAATCTGGATAAAATATTATGTTCTAGTGTCTTCTAAGATGCGAGCATGCCGGAGACGAATCGCAAGGATTTATATATGGGATGGAATATTGCTGTGTACTACGGGATCTCGGCCAACTCGGAGTACGGCGTAGGGTAGAACTCGCTAGTGGAGTCGGAGTAAGAGTTCTCCGAGGACCTCGACCATATTTTCTCCGAATGCCCATCTCACATTGCAGTTGTTATCCATATTACGCCGACCAGAATTTTCCGTCCTAATTCTCTCCGATCGCGTGTCATTCTCGTTCTCCAAATCATCTCGAGTTGACACGTAGTGACCAGTCCGCGATGGCGAAAAGGGGGTGCTGAAATTCCGCCATGAGAACCAGGTGACCGAGACAACCAACGGTGGCGGGAATTTACAATGAAATTCATTCCTTCGATAGATTTCCCCCACTAAATAATCAGCATTTGCGTCGGCTGTCCGACCAAAGACTGCAACCCTCGAAGTGTAAAACCCAGCTTCCTGTTAGTGTCCGCATCACATCACTAGCGACAAATGCGTCGGGCACAGTCTTTGAGGGCATAAAGTATTTGCAAAACTAACTAACAGATTGTATCTCTCTACACCAACCGCATTGGATAAGCAGTAAGGTGTCCCTTGATATGGTCTAGCCTAAGGCTTTAGAGATGACTAGTTCCTGAGCAAAACTGAACGTTGCGATGCACTCCCTAAATATCAACGTTGTTCCGTCTCGCGTACAAAACAGGCTCAAATCTTAGCCCTGAGGCTGTCTAAATCAACGGGAGGCAGTTTCAGCACCCGAACAGCATTCCCACCCATGAATCCCTTTGTGACCTTCTCTTTGAACCCGTTTGGCTTGTCCGCCAGATGAGTCTCGACATTGTCAACGCATTCCTTGAACCCGAGCTGCGGAAAGTTGGTTCCAAACATGACCTTTTCCTTGCCCGTCGTGTTGGCAAACTTGATGAACTCCGGCGCGTAGTACTTGGGGGACCAGGCGCTGGTGTCGATGTACACGTTCTTGTGCTTCCAAGCTACTGCGACCGTCTCAGCTGCCCAAGGGTAGCCAATGTGGCCCATGATTATCTTGAGGTTGGGAAACTTCAGAGCGATGGTATCAATATACGGAATCGGTCTCCCAACCTCGCTCGGGCATGCAGGAGCGGTGTGACCGACTTGAGTCAGAAAAGGGATATCGAGTTCGACGCATTTGACGAATAGAGGCCAGTAGTGGGAATCCGTGGGAGGAAGATTCCACAACCACGGGACCACTCGCAACCCAACAAATCCTTCCTTCTTCACATAGTGCTCCAATTCTCGAACCGCCTCCACTGGGTTGTGTAGATCAACGGCAGCCAGGCCAAAGATTCGATTTGGGTGCGCGCGAGTATACTGCGCAACCTCGGCATTTGAGAATATCATCTGGCCTGGGCGACTCCAAGCGGAGAGACAGATTTGAGAAACTCCTGCTTCATCCATCAGAGCGATGAGCTCGTCAGGAGTCTTCTTTTGTTGGCAATTTCTGGATCGGAATGGCTGTATTCGAAAAGTCGAGCAACCTCTGGAATGGCGGCGCCCAGCTAAGTTTATTAGGAAACGATGTTGAGATTGAGGTTGTTCATTACTTACTCCAGGGAGGTTGGCCCAGACGTCAACAATAGGGTAGCGGAACTTGGTTGGTGCCATTGCGTTGGTGATGAATGAGTTTTAATTTGGGTGCAGGTGGTTTGGTGAATGCGTGTTCTTTCCTATAGTGAAATCCGCGAGGAAGAGCTACGGAGATCGGGTGGTTTTAAGGAGGGAGCATGATCATGTGAAAAACAATGACGCCAAGCTAGATAGAACGGGAGTGGGGTCGCCGAGCTGGGGACATAGGCGAACTCGGCATCATTACCATGACTACTGCGTTGAACCTAGAAACCTTTGTTCCTTGGCTAATGGAGAGATTCGACTATCTGTTTAATGATTGGTAGGTTCTATATGACCCCTGTGGATACATGGCATTCCCCGCAACGCCTGCCTTCGGTAGCTTCGGTAGATTCGGTAGGGGCGGCTATTTCGGAACCACAAGTCAGCAAAAGACATCAAAGTTTCAATCAGGCGCCTCTTCATCTGGACAGGTATCATTACTCCTCACCAATATCATGCAGAGAAGGCTTTATCAACGACGAGCGAGCGTGCTCAGGCAGCATAACCGCATGGGGAAGCACAGTACGCATACAAGATGAAACTACGTACTGCCTCCTACACTTCTAGGCCTATAAAAGGCAGACAGGCTCCACAGGTCCTCATATCATCTGAATGGTCAGAAAGAGCTATGCCATTGCCAGAAGTGATCGTGTGCTCGATAACAATGGGCAACGGATTACGTCCAGCCAGATCTTAAACCTTCTTCTGTAATAACTATATTTTGATACCTGGGTTTTAAAATAATTAAAGGTAAATAATGAACCTCATCAAAGCCGGTATAATGGATTAACTGGACATTTTCCTGACACAATTTGCGACAAGGAAACCTACAAAGTTCCCGCCAGCATTGACTGAACTCTTTACTGTGGGCTTACCCCTTAGCCGCCATTTCATCCCCAGGATGCAGGGACCCATGGTCTTGGCACAAATTTGCCGAACTTGCCTGGATCAACCGCGTAATTCGGCGCCGTCGGTAGATGTGGCGAATGGGAACCATCGTCACTAACCAATTAATGTGGGTTCAAGGACAACTTCGAATCTATAAAAGAGGCAGGACGAACAAACGTCTTGATGGAGCTCCATTGTCGTCTTGGACACTAAAGCTGACATTTTTGTCGTACGAGTACACGATCCGTCAAGTCGAATATGGTGTTCACTTCGCCGTCATGGGTTCCCCAGTTACCTATGGGTAGGTTCCCCTTCATCGATCACCACGCCAGTCAAAGCAGTTCCTGACAAAACTACTAGATCCCCCGGACTCTATCAGTGCGGCTGAGTTATGACCAACGAGAAATACGGCCGACACCCAGCGGCAGCAGCAAGAGAGCCTACACCGCCATCGAGATTGTACAGCGGGAAGATTGCATGGCAAGGGCAATTGGTCAAAGGCTCGGCTTCCAAGACGAGGGCTCAGAATGGGACCGGGTTATTGGTCTGTTCTCTTTGAATATGGTTGGTTTTGTGGCTTCTCCTGATTTGCTACTATTGACTTACTCACAAATAATACAGATCGACCATATCCCTCTGACTCACGCAATCCATCGCATGTCTGGCATTGTAGACCCTGCAAGTGCTGCATTCTCCTCCTCAGAGCTAGAACGGCAACTCAGCCTATCCAAAGCCACAGCTTTGTTTACCTGCGTTCCCCTGTTGGGGACCGCTTTCAAGGCGGCCGATGCTATCGGGATTCCTCGCAACCGCATCTTCATTCTGCCTTTGCCTGGAAACGAGAAAAGCCAGATCCAGTTTATAACAATTGAAGACTTGGTCCGAGAGGGTGGCACTTTACCGGAGCTCAAGCCGCTGCGGTGGACACGGGGACACGGAGCAAAACAGGTTGCATACTTGTGCTATTCCAGGGGAACTTCTGGTCTTCCTGTTAGTGAAATTAAATTCTTCTATTGTGGGTTTTCTGACTGGTTCTCTGTATTAGGTAGACACCATGATCTCTCATCGCAAGGTCATCGCAAACATCCTCCAGGCCACCACGTATGAAGCTGTTTCCAGCAGCAGCAAACAGGGCGTTGAGATCCAAAGCGTTCTCAGGATACTTCCACTCAGTCACATCTATGGACTTGTTTTAGTGGGACACCTTGGTGCCTATCGTGGGGACGAGCTCGTTGTCTTGCTAAAGTATAATCTGACCTCACTCTTGTTGGCTATCTAAGAATTTGAGATTGAGCAGATAACGTTGTTCCGCCAATTCTCGTTTAGATGATAGTAAACCAAGACTAGTGCAACAAGTTGACTTGAGCAGTGTTTGAAGTGCGTTCTCGGCAGGGGCGCCTTTAAGTCGCGAAACCATTGACAGTGTTCATGAGATGTATCCAAAACGGAGTATCTGTTAAATGTTCGGTGGGAGACCCTTAATAATTTTATCGAAGCTTTGCTAATATTTTGAACTACTAAGAACGACCAAGACCTCCTCACACATTTGCACAACCAATGAGCTCAATGTGCTCATCAGGTCTTGCGGCTCTCTTCTCCCCTCAACACTAGTCAAGCTTATGGACGGAAATGGGAATGAGGTATTTGAGTATGAGAAGCCTGGAGAACTCCTCATATAACGTCCGTCGGTTGTCCTGGGATATCTTCACAACAAAAAGCCACTTCGGAGACTTTCGTTTACCACGACGATGGCCCGTAGCTCAGGACAGGAGACGAGGCTCTGATGCGTGAATCACCACAAGGAAACGAACACGTGAGGATTGTGGACAGAATTAAAGAGCTCATCAAAGTCATGGTATATACCTTCTCTATCATCGACATGGTGCATCACGCTTACGCACTCCAGGGGATTCAAGTCGCGCCGGCAGAGCTTGAGGCCCACTTATTCACACACCCGTCAGTATCAGACTGTGCAGTGATTCAAGTGCCTCACCCGCGTGCTGGAGAGGTGCCTAAGGCCTATTCAGTTAGGTCAGAGGAGTCGTCAAGAAATTGTGTCAAGAAGACTGCCCGGGAAATCTGCGAACAGGTGGAAACCCCAAAACTCCGGCATAAATCGCTGGTCCGAGGGGTGGAGTTTATCGAGGATATACCCAAGAGCTCGACGAGGAAGATTCTCCCGCGTGTGTTGAGGGAGAAGGAGAAACAGGACAGCAAGAAGGCCGAGGCGCAACTATGAAGCCAGGCGGATAGCTGCGCATTGGAAATGGTGCTCGTAATGTACCATTAGCGAGTCTTAGGCTACAGTTTAGATTATTGATACTTCGCACTTGTGAAACAAGGAACTGCGTATGGAGAATCAATGACACATAACCACTCCAATAATTAATGTGACAGATGACTCTTGAAGAGGTTCAACGTCTTGGTTAAAATGATGGTTCCAACCGACAGCTTGGCTTTCCGGTAGGCCACTAGCATTCTAGCAACAAGCAGCTGCTGTTTTGCCTATGAAATACATTCCCCAATATTTCCGTCTCGAATTGCCTCCATCAGCCCCATTGTTGTTCCATGGCTAATCTCGACTTCGCTGATGATCTCCCTATGAGAAGGGGTGCTGGTGCATTTTGTGGGATTGTCTGAGGATCCCTCTTCCATCTCCTTGTCTGCTGACTTATCTGTCTCACATCTCGATTCTCTCTGGGGCAAAAACATCTCGTCAGTGCCAGTTCCAAGATCACCGAGCTCATCCGACAGCGACATTTCGGTATCCTCAAGGCCAATTGAGGTCCAGTTCATGAAGTTGTGATCCTGAGGAATCTCGTGAACAGCTCCGTTATTTTGGTCGGTGTCGAATGAAAGCCGCGTCCTCCGATTGACAGATTCCAGAGCTAAGCCTACAAGGGGGATAACCCCATTATCTCGGCGAGTGTCGGCGAACATCTGACTATTGCTGGTACAGAAACTTGTGCTCTGAGGCTGGAAAATCTCCTTGATGGGACTGAAGTCGACGGCGAATAACCCTCTGAGACTGATAGGGAAGTCTCCGTCCTGCGCCAGTCGACCTTTGCTGAGACTTAAGTCAAGTGCTAGAGCCAGCCTAAGATACGAACTGGGTTGGAAAGCAAAAATGTGAGTCCAGTCAATCCTAGATCTTTGGATCTGAGGCGTAAGGTTATCAAGCTGGGCGAGGTTGATGATATGGCGGACGATTTCACTAGCCCAGTCTACCCCATCATACTGGAGCTGATAAGTCTTCATGACTTCAATTAAAGTATTCAGTTCGCGCTGCCTGAGCGCTGGCGTTTTTCTGGATGTTGTTTCAAAGTTGACTGCTGGTGCCGCCAACTTGATATCCAAGATATTAAGAACCAGCGGGAGTAGAGTGCAGCCAATTGCTGGAGCGGGTAGCCACCGTGCGAGGTTGAGACGAACGAGTTGTTTATGACACTCGGTAATGGAAGTGGCAGCGTCTTGCAGCTCGTGCTGGTTGTCTAGAATAATTGATAGGTCGTTGGTGAGAAAGTCATTCCTGGTCCTCCCTCCCCCCTGCAGAGTGTCAAGATACAGAACTGCATGATGGCACAAAGCAGCTCGTGAAGAGTGGTAGTACATAAGCAAGAGGTTGCCGTACAGGGTTATAGAATCGTGGCTGATCTCCTCGTCGAGAAGAATGCGTGGGCCACTGGCACCAGGGATCACTGAAAGCCGCAAAGTTGCCTGATCGTACCACTCTTTTAGAGCGCGTTTGCATTTGCCGAGAAGCGTGGAATTATTCGAGTTCAATTCTTGGTGGTGCCGACCTCGCAGTGGAAAACAAAGCGTCAAAATATCAGTAAGCACAATGTTAAATTGGGTCCACTGGGCCACAATTTCAGCTAAAGCCCTCTTTGTTTCTGAATTGTAGACCTTAGACCGTTCAAATTCATCTGTGAGGTCAGCGACCCCGAGAGGAGATGCGGTAAAGTCGAACTGATCCTTTCGAATCTGGATAGGGATTCTCATCAGAAGCCCCATAGAGCGATCTCGGATAACGCAACACCACCAGAGCCTTTTTAGTAGCGCTTGTTGTTGAGTGATCTGTGATGAAGGCATGGTTGCATAGAGATGTGCGTCGACACTTCTTGCGCTGTCAATAGCGAGACTTAGCCATGCTGTGTTTGGCTTCTTCGCAGATGAGAGTGTGTATAGGGAAAGGAGAACAGCTGCCTGAGAGATGTGCAGATCTGAACTTTCTGCGCCCATGTCATACAGAAGCTTTGTTCGTCGATAGAACGAAGCCCTCATAGCCCGAATGGTTGAATACCCGAGCCCCTCCATAGTCGAATGAGAGACGAAGGTGCAAGACGCAAACAGCATGGCTTGAAAGGTCAACAAAGACAGGCGCCCAGTCAGTGGCGTATCGGCATCGTGGCAGTAAAGCTCCCAAAAGTCTCCTTCGTTGACCAGTGGCAGGATCGGGTGGACGTGGAAAAAGTATTGTTGTATCAAATCGTCTAGAAAGGGACGGATCGGAACACGTAGGCAGCCTTGGAGTTCGAGGAAGTTGACATCTTGGTGAGGGACGTTGTGAAGATTCGAAACGGCGAGGAATGGATAAAAGCAGTAGACAACTTCGGAGCTGGGCTCGGCATATGCCTTCGTCGTCGGTTCTGGATCCACGTAGTTCGAGAGGCAGCTCAAAAAGGCCAAAGTGTCAGATTGGACAGAGTCTTGTGAAGCTGCGCCGGTTAGATGAGTGTGTTTTCCTTTGGGGGGGACGGGGCGACGCACTGGTGATAGAACTGGTCGCTCTCTCGCCGGGTATTGATAACAGATCCCGGAGTCTCTCACCAACGGGATCAGGTGCCGCGCTTTCCATTCTGGTGCTGTCTCGAGCAGGCTCATCATTGGGTACCTCGACTGGGTGCTGCGTAGGATTCTGTGGTGTGCAAGAGGTGTGTTGGTCGTTTGACGTCGAATGCAAAGCATCTCGATCATCGTTGTCGTCGAATGATTGTTGATCGAGCGGCGCGTAAGGAGGATGAGATGCCTGAATACCATCCCTAGGATCGAGCAGAACCCCGTGACTGAGGAAGTCAGTGACATCGATCTGAGAGACGCGATTTGCTTACAATTTGGATGCCCGTCCGGTGACAATGCAAGTTTCACTGTCTAGGTAGCAGTTCATGCACGGACGACCTCGTTGCGACACGTCGCAGCGGACTTTTCTTGAGCGGCAAGACAGACAAGCCTTTCGTGCCCGCCTTCGTGGCCTCGCCTGCGGTTTTGCCTGAGTCTCTTGTCCATTCTTTTCGTTGCTGTCGGGTTCCATGACAGTCGAGTCGAGAGTAGAATGGCTAATTGGGGACGACGGTAATTACGAAAAGAACCTAGGACAGGTCTCCAAGAAAAAAAATGGGGGCAAGGCAAGTAAACCTCGAAGAATTTAGCTAAGCCTCGTCCCAGGGACACCTCGCTGATGATTGGCTTGTTCGGCCCAGCGCGATGCATCTTTTCGGACCAGGCTCGGGATCGTCTTCGCTCGCTCCCAGGAAGAGCGCGGGGAGACTGTGGAGAGAAACGTGGGGCAGACTGGACCTTCTTGGTTAATTTTCTGCTTACGAGAAATTCGCCTCGGTAAAAATGACGATGTTGGGTGGCTAGTCTGTTAAAAACGCCACAGTTGAGTGTTGAGGAGGCTATAACCAAGGTAATGGGCTAAGCTACCAGCTGCAAGTGACAATTGTATCGGGCGACGGGATCATTTAGATTTCAGTTGAATTGTTGGCAAAATTCCCCTGAATGGCCTCGCAAACTTCGAGATGTTGAGCCCTTGAGCTTCATGGATTGAGCTGGCAGCACATTATGAAATAGGCATACATCTGGAGAACGATCGTATTTTTTGTCTCGGTAACGAAGAGCTCATCTGGAAGCGAAGATGACGAGGATATCTTTCTTAGATCTGTTATCTGAGAAAAAACGAGGACATGTTAAGCTGCCCGGATGAAGGGGTAATTCAATGCAGTGTAGAATAGTGCGAGGCGTCTTGCTAATCAAGCCGAATGGCAGCATTTGGACGCGCTAGTGGGAAAAGAGGCAACTTTGAACAAAAAGACGAGCAAAAACGAGACCCAGGCAAGATGACGCGTTAATGAATGCTATGCCGCTTGGCTCAACATGGGTTGTTGTGTATCAGATCATATCGGCCTTTTGGCAGCTACTCCGATGGCATGAGGGATATGGCTCGCTGGAGTGGTAGGTGACAAGGTTGTTGGCTTAAAGTGGTTGACACAGTTGTGGCGGTGGCTTCTGGTGCATCGGTAGAAATAGACCGGAGCCTTGACTTCAATGACGTGGGCTTTGTTGCCTGAAGTATGTAGTGGTAGAAGATATCGTCCGCGTATTGTTATAACAAGCCCAGGCGTAGCGGTTCGGTTATGATAGCTTTGGGTTGGGAGATCAAAAGACCCATGGGTGAGAGAGGAAGTGGTTCGGTCTCAAGTCGTATGTGTTGTTGGGTGGGAGGTCGTGCATCAGAGGGGTGTTTTTCTTGCTTGGAAGACATGTCACGTCCTCTCATAACCTTGATGTCATATCAAATCCCACTGTTGGTACCAAATATGTAATTGCTTCGATATAATTGATCCCACAGTCAGGATGCGACCCGATTGATGACAGTAGGTCTGCTCCAGGGCACTCCACATTGTCTGTCCCTCCGCACCTTCGCAATTGGTCTGGTCATGGCACATGCACATGTGGCGATGAGACCATTCGTTGGTGGTACGAAGCTAAGAATAACGGGATTTGTCGTGTTGGCTGCTACACTCCGAGTAATGCATGATGTGGGACTCAGGTTGCAACTCGAGATCCGCCCGGCTCACTACAGTTTGGTCTTTGGGATAAAGTCGGCTCATCTATGAAAGCCAAAGTGTTTTTCATCGTACATGCGCGGTCACTCTCTGCATGCAAGCTAGTTCCGAGAATTTAGAGTGTAAATTTGATATGTCTTAGTATTTTTCCTGCTTTTAAGCTTTGGCTTCGATCACATATGGGCATGGCTATCCCTGTACGTCGTGGCAGGGTTACTGTGATCAACACATCACACCGCGTCAATGAGGATCCCCGACATGCAACATTTTCAACAACGCGACATCACGCTTGACAGCTGTACGACTCTGAAAAAGAATTCCATGTCAAATAACGAGGTCCGATATAGTCCCGCAACCAGCTTGAGGCGCAGCTTGTTGATGGCTGTTGGCCCGAAAAACAACGGTTTTATGCCTATCATGCACGATGTCAGTCGGTGTTGTGTTGTACATACTTATATATGGGGCCGGGGGTTGTCCATCGCATGACCATCGCCAATGAGAGATCCCGAGTGCCGAGCTCAGCCCCGGGACTTAAATTCTGTCGCCTCTTAGGGGGCAACGTGTCGTCGAGTGGGTACATGTATCAGAAGGCTGAAACATTCCATCGTTGGCGCAGTGCCTACCAAACCTACGAGCGTGACCAACAAGAGTGCTATTCTCGGACATCGTGAGAGCCTCACGGCCTTCCAAGCTGTCGCTATTGCGTCTGGCTTTGCTGGCACTTCGGTTTCGCTCTGGGACCAGGCGGCTCATACAGGTGCAATTGGGGAATCAGATGGCTGGAATTAGTCCACTACGTCTATGGTCCAGACAGCATTGCAGCAACATGGGAGGACCTATCTTTAATCTCATAAGCTGACTGTAAAGAAAAAAGGTATAAGGATAAACAACTTCCGGCAGTATTTAGTCCTGTCATCACCATCAGGAGCATCAACATTCACATAATCCCAACACAGCACTATTCCAAAACATCACCATTCTCCTATAAAGTCCATCCTTTCAGGACACCATGAAGGCCAGCACCGTTCTCACCATGTTTTGCGCCGTCTTGGCGTCCGCCTCGGTGAGTCTGCCTTAGTTGACGACCTAGATGCTGTGAAACAAGATGGAGCAGCATTGTGAGCATAATTGGACTAACACACCTACAGGTCCTTCCTCATGGAGCGAGAAGCGCCAAGGACATTGAAAAGATCGAGAAAGAAACAATCAAGGTACGGAATGTCCCAAAATTGTTGAGCCATAAATCGGTAGTCCAAATTTAACAGGTAGTCCAGGGGGTCTTCTCTGAGACCAATGATGTCAAGCGCGCCGTCGATACCGAAGAGATTGAAGATAGGGATGAAGTCGACTTTGATGATCTCAATGGCGACAACGAGGTTGACAAGCGGGCCAAGGAGGTTCGAAGCCCTCACAACGCTCAGCCCTCCAGATACTAACAGCTATGCTTACAGGGCAAAACTATTTGCAAATGGGGTGGAAATGGCCCCGGCAGCCCCATCGCCTTTCACGACGGCATCGACTACATCAACGACAATTGGTCCGGTTCTGACTGTGTGGTTGAAGCCGGCCCCAGCAAGTGCAAGCGTTTCACCTGCTCGTGGGACTCGGGCATCTGGCTTTGCAACGATACAAAGGAGCAGCTTAGGGTCCCATGCAAGGACATAGCTGCTATGGCTCAGAAGATTGTGGACAAGTGCTCTTGGTACGACTGGGAGCCAAGGGCTCGGGGTAAGTCACAACATGCCCAGCTTCAGTTTGAATTAGTGCTAATGAGGAACTCTAATTACAGGCCAAATCTTTAGCGAGGATTGGAACGTAATCATCGGCGGTGACAGTTGCTAAATGGGATATGTGAACAAGATTGAATGACGAAAGGATTTACGGATAGCGTAGCGTTTTTTTTATCAGGGTTACGACCATATAGCTGAATGACAAGTCTGGTGCTTTGACTCAATTAGATGACGGGCGTGAACGACCTGAAAGTCAAAAACTTGCAAGAAGCACACTGCATGCATCGTCACTCTCACTAACACTAGCTACAGCCCTCGCTATCACCTTCATGACTTATTTTTTCCAAGACTAGCTGAGCGTCACTACAGACTTGTGTATATGCAGACTCAAGAAGCTGTCTTGGGATGTTGACGGGGATCAATCAAGTACGTGTGGCTGAGCTGGCCTGTAGCCAACGGCCTCTCTGGGTCTGGTTGGGGGCGATTCTGCCTTGGATTGGAAGACAAGGCTGTACAACACGTACTTTATGTCATGTGTCACATTTTCAAGCCACCAAGTCTTTTATGTAGTTAACCCTGGTGCGGGATTTTCCCCTCTTGTAGCAGACCAGGCTGTGTCCCGGGGGTTGCAACCTGCCTTCACCTTATGCCACTTCACTCTCCCACGAAGCCAAGTGATTTTCTCTCGCCTCTGGGAGATTCATCCCATGTAGTTACCAACATGGTGTCTACCGATTCGTCCAACGAGACAAACCCACACCCCAACCGCAGGTTGGTCTCGACTGTGCCCTTCCCTCCGGATCCCAACTTCGTCGATCGTCCTGAAATCCTAGGCTGGCTCCATGAAAGGTGTGCAAAGCCAGCCGCTCGTGTTGCCCTCGTCGGCCCAGGAGGAATAGGGCAAGTGTGTGTATCTATATTTACTCGGACTTGACTCACAAAATTAGCAAATCCCAGATTGCTCTCCAATATGCGCACCAAATCCAGGAAAGATGCCCCGAGACTGCGGTTCTTTGGGTGCCTGCCAGTACTTTTGATCGACTTGACGACATACACCAGCCCCTCGCACAGATACTACAGCTGCCTACCCGAGGAAACCCCGGAATAAACATCCAGAGCTTGGTGAAAGCCTGGCTGAGCACCAAGAACGACGGGCCATGGGTCATAATCCTTGATTATTTGAGCGAGGCTTGGGAGGCTGGTGCTGATGGCTTATCGACTGCCCAGAATCTCGCTACACTACTTCCACGCAGTCTCAACGGATCTGTCGTCGTCACGACGCGAAGTAAAGGTGTGGCAGAAGAATTCGCAGGCGACCGAGAGAATATCTTCGAGGTAGGCCCAATGGGCAACCACGAAGCTAGACAGCTTTTGAGAAACAAGGCTGGAAGTGACTATGAAGAAGCTTCTGTAGGGGAGCTGGCTTTCGCTCTCCAACACGTACCACTCGCGATTACACTTGCAGGTGTCTTTCTAAAACGTCAGAGTCCACAGATGCCAGTATCTACATACCTTGAGTTCAAGGAAAAGCATCTCAGACTTACTCGACACGTTCAAAAAGATCCCCATCTGTTTGGGGCCAGCTCTATTCAAGTTGTCACCACACTGCAGATCGTTTTGGAACAAATTCTTCGCGAGCGACCATCGGCTGCTGATCTGCTGTTCTTCATGAGTTTCTTCAACCCACAAGCGATTCATGAGTCTGTACTTCAAGCATACATCCATTGCGAAGGGGACATCACAGATAACTTGATAATAAGTCGCCAGTTTCAGCTAGAGACAGACCTTGAGCTCCTGTGCGGATACGCGTTAGTAACAAGAAGTCCTCAACGGAATATCCTTGGTATGAATGCCTTGGTGCAGAACTGCATACAGATTTGGCTCTCAAGCTTTGACGATATGAAAAGGTGGAAGCGGCTGTTATTAAAAATAATCTTGCAGCTGATTTTGGACCACAGTTCATATGCTCACCCGGAAAGCGAGGAAAGCTTTTGGAGGCGGGACGCACTTCTTTCAACTGAACAGTGTTATGGATTCAGAAGAAGAATCTTTAACGAGGTGGAGGAGCTTACCCAGCGACCGCTGGAGAGAGACCACCAACATGCAGTCGAAATCATGACAGATCTTGCATGGGGACTCGAAATCCAAGACAGTCACGGGAAAGCAGGCCATACATATGGACGAGCTCTGATGAAGATTTTCTGGGTATTTGTTGGAGATCATGTTACCACGGTCTCAACAATGAGTGGGTTTGCGTCAGCCCTGCATTCTGCATTGGTACTATTTTCCGCGTTGGCACTGCAACCTCAAAAAGAGTATGAGGTGGCAGGAAAGACGTCGCAAAGAGCACTTGATGCGAGTGTGAGACCAGGCTGGCTAACTGGTATCGGCCATCCAAGAACGCTGATGGGCATCAGCGGTTTAGTCTTGACACTCAGGAATAAAACCCAGTGGGCGAAGAGCGAACTTCCTTTCTTGGATATGATGGATATAATAGAGATTACGCTGGGCGCAAAATCTACACGTGTGTTACCATCTATGCATTACTTGGGGCTGTTTCGGGAGCAAGGCCAATGGAACGAGGCTCAAAAGCTTCTGATGCAAGCGTTGGTGGATATTTCAGGAATTCGCAGCAAAGACCATGCGCCGATTTTGAAGTCTATGGAGAAGTTGTTGAAGAGACAACAGCGAAGACTTCGACTCGGCGACTCCGACAGAGAACCTGATCTTCCAGGCGCTGAGAGGGAATTCGAAAACTCCCAAATTGGAGATGGCAACACATCGCCTCTACTCCCCGCCTTCGCTCCTAGCACACGAAATCCGACATATGCAACAAGTATTTGTTCACTATTACGCAGAGATCATATGAATCGAGGCCAAGCAGCAGATCATCACCCACCTATTACCTCCTTCTACAACATAGCACGAGATGCGAAACGAAGATGGAGGAACATGCCGGCCCTCCCCCAAGAAGCGGCTCGGAATATGCCTAAGATAAAGGACATACTGCTTTTTGTATTGAGTCCTGTTTTCGTTCATAATCTGCTTTGTTACTATATTTCTTCACTCTTTATGGAAACAGAACTGGTACTCGTCTGCATTTTGATATTAGATCCCGTTTTACTCATCCTATTAGTTCTCGAAATTTGCATGAAGGTGGCAAAAGATAAAGACGCAAATTACCTTGCTATGGGGGAAATTGGGGAATCGGCAGCATGGCCAGCACTTATGGACACCATCAGCCAGAGCAAGCCACTTCTACGATTGCCTGATCCAGAGGAGGCAGACAGTGCTAGCAAAGGAGGCAAGATTAGCGACAACGATGTTTATGAAAGCAGCGATCAGTACAAGGCCAAGACGCGCGAAGGCTTTAGACTGCCCAACCCAGACGTGGCTGCAGGATTCCTTGCATCTGAACGCCCTTCTGATCTCGACAAGGAAGGCCGTCTCAAATCCTGGAATCCTTTGCAGGTCTTGATCAATTGGCAGTACGAAAATCACTTCGATGCTGCGCAAGCTTCTTCCGTGATTTCCGAGCAGGAATTTCCACTGGACGTAGGAGCCAGAGCCGCTCTTCCAAAGAGGTTGTGGCGTCCAGCTGCACTCTCATGGTTACGGTGCTGGCTGATCAACACCTACTCTCCACCTCTACCACAGTATCAACGTCCTTGGTACACATGTGTCAGTCATTTTCTACATCTTCTTTATGGCAACGATGGGAATATCTAATATGTATTTAGGGCTGTGGAGATCGTTCCTATGTTGACGTTCGACAGTTATCACCAGGTGGAATCCACAGATTTCGACAGAGGCTTATTAAAGGCGTCACTGTTGTGACCACTCAGTTACAGAATTCACAGTCTCCGAGTCAACCGGGACCTCCACCTCAAGCTCACCTCCAGCCTCTCGCAAAGGGCCAGCAGCTCAGTGGGGTGCCGCTTCAGAATTTGCGAACGTCACCGCCTGTTCCGATTGGGGCTATGGTATCTCGAAATTCGAGATTTGTTGTACCTGAAGACCCTCGATACGTTCTTCTATGTATCAACACGAAAAGCTCCACAGCTCTGGCCCATCTCGAAGCAACATTCCTTACCAGCGACCAGTACCTATTCCAAAACATGTACCAGAAGTACCGAACGGTACGAAGTGAAAATGAATGGTCGCTTTCGTTACTTGTTCCATCCTGGATGAGCAAGTTGCTACTTGGTATTTCGTCAAGACTGCCTAGTCTTCCGCCACAGCTCACCAGGCCTTTTCGCTTCTAAGACTTGGAGAACTCTTTCGTGGAGCACACTTACACAAGATTACATCTGGAGACTTTGTTCGAGTACGTACCAATATTTTGATTAACCAGCATTTTCAGTAATCAACAAGCAGATGACCTGACTCTCTCAACTAGTTTCAATTAATACCAATTAGGGAAGAATGCTGCCCTAGCAGGTTCAAGACAAAAGACCTTCCCCCAGAGGCGGAAGTAAAAGCAGGAAGATACCAATACGAGCCCGTCCCGATGGACGATGTTGAACTTGCCGAAATCCCACTATCGCACTTGCTAAAGCCAGGCCCTCATGCCGACACGTTCTGGATGACGACGTTTCCCAAGAAGCTTCGTGAGCCCTTGGTTCGACTACCGGGCGCTGATGGCCAACGCGTCATTGGATGGGGGATACGAATCAACGAAAGCTTGAACTGGACGTTTATCATGTTTCTAGTTCTCATTTTGCTTGTTGCGATTGGGGTTATGGTTGTTGTTTATACAGTATTCACGTCAGATGACTCGGCAGCATTTGGCCTGGGGGCTTTCCTGGTCGCTTTGTTTTCTGTCTACATTACATACCAGTACTTGGCATGGAAGGAGGAGTTTGAAGTAAAATGATGTGGATGGGGATACCCATAAGTTAGCGCCGGGACGGGTAATACCAGTACCCAGGAGAGTAGTGTACTTCAGTGTAAAATACGGCCAGCGTCATAAGACTGCGATTAAATAAGGTTTGATACACTGAATCCCAAGGGGCCTATTTAAGTCGATAGTTCATTAACGAGCGCGTTTGGAGTGGAACTCAGAAATCGGACCATCATCCGTGACAAAAGAAAAGTGAATGACTTGTTCCATATTCAGACTTCATTTTAGCTGTGAATACTCGTTCCCAATTCATAAATAAAGGGCAGAAACAATGAATCATCAGGGATCTTGATCCTTAGGCAGCTGGTTGATCAACCCCGACAGGATACCACCAAGGCCCGTCTTAATTTGGGGGTTTGTCGTCGTCTCAATCCGTTGCTCCAACTCGCGGATCTTGACTTTCAGCTCCTGCTTTCTGATCTCTTCTGGATCTGCCTCTTCGTCTTCCCCAATCTCATCGGTTGCAGGCATCTCCTCTCGTACAAGGCGCTCGCCAAAAGCCGTCCCGAACGAATCGGCCATCCCAGCATCCTTGATAGCGAAAACGACATCTTCGACGCCATCCCAGACCTCCCTTCTGTCATTCTTTTTTGTCTTGTTCTCTTTTCTAGGCAAGAGGACTTTCCTCCAAGCTGCAGCCACCTCGCCCACGGGGTTTCCATACGCGCCGCAACCCCAAGCACCGAGCACGACTTTGGTGACGCCTTTCGCCTGGCAAATTCGCATCACCATCTTCATTTTCTGTACAGCTAGCTCCCGATCCTTTTCGTTTGCATATGATCCTCTCCCGGCGTCGTCGCGGTCCGTCTCCGGCCCCCTCAGCATTGCCGCGCTGATGCAATCCACGAACCATCGGTCATTTTTGTCCAGCACTTCGTCGGCCCCTTCGTCTCTGAAGACCAGCACATCTGGTGTGTAAACCGCCCCCAGCTCCGGCAAGCGATAGTAGTTGTCCTTCAAAGACGGAAGCAATGTTGTGCGCATACAGAGTGACTCCTCTTGGCTGCTCGCACCGTTGAGAAACCCACCACCGGGTGACAGCGGTGAGGCCATGTTCAGGATGGCGACTTTTGACACCTTGCGAGCGTGATGAGCCGTGTTTTCGAGAAGCGAGCGGGCAGCAGTCAGGGTATCGGCCACTCGAAGTGTGAGACGAGGTCCATCTTTCGTTTCTGTTGATGTCTCTGTTCTCTGCACTGGAGGCGGGTTGACAATCAGTTCTGTAGCGTCGATTCCCCGCCGCGCGCGAGGATGCGTTGGGAGTAGCGAAGGAATGAGTTGGTTTATCGTAGCCTTGGCCTTTTTCGCACGGGCATCACGGCGGAAGCTCGCGGGCGGTTGGCCACCTGAGGGTTCAGTTCGTCCCATACTGTTGATGTTTGGAATGACGTGGAAGATTTTGAAGAGGATGACAGTTTGGCCATGCATGGCCTTTTAATGAGCCGCTGTGTTGCCGTGATAGCGGGGTCGTAGGCGGCTGGGCTGAGCACCTTGATAACCTCTGCTACGGAGTCTAGTCTACGACCTTTGTGGATGAATGTATTCCTTTTGCATCGTTAGTTTCATGTTTCAACACAATCAACCTTGATAGGTTCTGTAGCGTGATGGCTGACAAGCCCGAAGGAAATCGGCAGTTTGAAGTGCACTGGAATAGTGACATCCTTGGCGGACACGGCTGCGTGAGACATGCATTAACACAGCGCTAGGTAGGAGCAAGACGAACCTATTTATCTTCGTCTCGGATGAGCCATATATACTTTCTAAATGCCATGCAATAAAAAAAGCCAAGCTCTCTGGATGCAACCTTTTGTAGTCGATGACCTTCTCCCAATCTCACAGACTCTTCAACAAGACCTGATCCCTCTGGACGACTGTCCCAACCACAAAGTCATGATGCCCAACCTGCTGGTACCCCCATTTTCTGTAGGCCTTTAGAGCTCTTGCATTCTCCTCCCAAACACCGAGCCAGATGTTCTTGAACCCTTTTTCCTTTGCCATTTCGTCTATTGTTGACGAAAGCAAGCGGCCGACGCCCTTTCCGTGCCCTGATGGATGAACATAGATTCTCTGGAGCTCGACCTTGTTCTCGATATGGTCAACACACGGCTCGAAGCTGCCGGTGGTAAGGTAAGAAAAGCCCAATATCTCGCCTTCTGAGCCCGTTGCGACTATGATGTCTTTCCTCTCATCTTCAATATCCTTGATGATTGCGGAGGTGGTGTATTCTTCGTCGAGAAATGCTTGAAGTTCATGTGGTGCTACCGAGTGCCCAAACGTAGCGGTGAAGACGTGAGCCCCCAGCTTTGCGATGCTTGAGGCATCTGCGAGCTGCACCTTGCGGATGGAAACTGCCTTCTCTACCCCAGGAGAATATTGGTGCAGTTTTGCTATCGTCATTGTGTGAATGCAATATGCTCTTTTCTGTTCTCAGGTTGTAGAGCTCAAGACGAAGGCCCCGGTAGGCTAGAGTAGGTTTGAAGTCAATTGACGTATTGAACAAGACCAGTGATAAAGTAATGGAAGCCGATTTTTTATATATACTGCAGTCACTGTTCAAGCAGCGAGATAACTCGAATTCTTGTTGGTTCATCGATAATTGCTGTCTTCCCTGAGCAGAAAAATATTGCAGCCAGTAGCGCGCTACTCGGCTATTATATGCGAGACCTCGATGCGTTATCTCTTTAGCTTCCGATGGTCATGCAGGGCCGGGGAGAAGGATTCAGCTGGAATGTTCTATGATTCGTTCCAAGTGAAAGAATTCTTCAATCTTAGCTCGTTTTTGACAATTGTGCGCGCCCTTGAATTGACGAGCACTGGCGTCGATTTGCTAGGCCCACACCAGCGTTCGATGGCTTGCTTCTCTCACTCAACCAGGGCGACCATTCAACCATGAATCTCTGAAAGGTTCTAAATTTGTGCAAGTCGCAATAGCTGATGACTTGCCTGAATAGCATAGTTCGGTGACTTAGTTGAAGAGTCTTGTTCGTTGCAGTGTCCTGGTCGTGGCTCCTTATCAACCCAAGCTTGAGGCATGGTTTTGAGCAAAGCGAAATGCAGACTGCTGAACGTTGCGACATCGGTTGGCGTAGGTAAGCTGAATTTAGCTTAACTCTACAATATCCACGGCAACCTTGGGATCTGTATCTTGCAAGTGTCGCCGTGGAGCTCGCCCTAGCAACCTGAATCCGGACACGAGGGCAAAACCACCTGTCAAACAAGGTTAGCCTACCTCTAATCTGCAACGGCTGTTACGAGCAAAAATACAGAACAAAGCACAGATGTCGATTATAGTTCAATGACGATGACTTACATGCCACATGTCAATCAGCACATACTTGCCCTTGTCCTCGCCTGTAGGCCGTTGCAAGACGCCCGTCGCAACGACGTAGTTGAGCCACTCATAGTCTGGATGTCCAGTCTGGAACACGCCCCTCAGCAATGTTTGGTTATTGGGCTGCGTAGGGCCTGAAGTTTGGATATAAATGTCGGCGCCGTCGTCGGTCCGCAAGTTATACCGCGTATCGGGAAAGAAGACGCCCTTTGTGTCGGTGACGCCCCAGTCGGCGCCGAGGTTGTTGACTGTGCCAGACATACGCGGACCGGCGAAGGAGCCTCCGGTGATTGGGATGACGACGCGGCTGCCTTGGCCGTAGTCTCCAATCTGCCAGCGCTCACCCAAAGTAGCATTGACGGTGTAGAGGAACTCGAATGAGGGGATGCCAAGGCGCTGACCAGTAGAGACGGCGGCCGTCAGGACAAGCGTCAAGATGTTGGTGGTCAACGAGAATTTCATGGTGAAGGTGATTTTGCTTCTCTGTATCACGCCAGTGATTTGGTAGACATTTCTCTACCTTCTCACTGAGATTAAAAAGTCATTTATATTTTTTTCGTCGACCTCTAGTCCAAGATTTGACCGCGGCTTTGGGGGCGATGGTTTGCGGAGTCGGGAGCACCCCGCCTGCGGGGATCGCGGCATTTGTCTCCGGCATCCAGGTCCGGTTTTGGCGTTGAGCGGGTGGCAAAAACTATTTACGATGACGCCTTGAAGACTTTTGATCAAGTTGGCTAAAATGAGATTCGAGTTAAGTCTTAGGCCAGGTTGGTTCGGTCGGCGATTGGATAATGAATGAACAGAGCATCCCCCTCAAACCTGCGGCCAACATCGTCACTCGTGTTGTACTGGACTTTGGATGCTGATGACGACTTCACTTGGCACTTTGAAGTCTCCGTTCGTCGATGACACAAGTCATAAACATGCTTCGTTGGGCGGCTTCACAGAATTAACGTGCTTTCGAGCTCGGAAAAGAACCCGAAGGCCTTCCGACAAATTAGCAAACACCAGCAACAGTCATGGACCAGCCGATACTTACCGAAGAGTCCAAATCTAACCAGTCGGTAGCCTGCCATTGACTCAGGGGGTTCAACATTGATTGGAAATGTCCCTCCCCTTGATCCTCAAACATGGACCCGAGATCATCGGCCATTGAGTCCAGCACCCGTTCACCACTGTCATCCACTATCGTAGACTCTTGTTGTTGAGGCTGCTCTACCATCTGTTGCCGCACGAGTATCGGCGCAGAGCTGTGTCTGGCTTCTATCCTAAGCTCTTCGATAATGATGCTGTATCTTCGGCTGGCAGATTCCGAAGAAATAGCCTGGGCTAGATGGCATTGGCATTGCTCAGCCAGAGTAAAAAGCGCAGGATCTTCGATTTCCATCATGCCGTTTGCTTTTTGCTTAATCTCCCATATATAGACAATAGCCAAGGCGCAGAATGTCACGTACGGCATCCACCACAGGGAATGGAACAGCACGGCCCCATCCGAGAACATGCGGTCGACGGTTTCAAGTGCTATTTTGGCGGCATCTATGCACTCAGTTACGCATTCACGCATTGCTGTCTGGCCAGGATCTCCAGAGTGGTCTAGCAGAAAGGGCCTGTTGGCATGCATGATTGCGTGACAATACGCCAGCTTCAAAGCCGTGGCCTGCCGACCGAAGCTTGGGATCAGGCTTGATGGACGGACTGTTCCAAGATATGGGGGCAATTCTTCACGCCACTCGTGCAGTTGGCGCGTGAACCGTTGGGCTGCAGCAAGTCGTTCGTTGTTGGTCATCGGTTTGAGGGAGTAGACTTCTCGGGAGATGTTTTCGATGATGCGAGCCACCCTGGTCCGCGTTAGAATGTTCGGCTGGCTTAGTGCGTTGAGCTTACCTGGCGTGGAATATCAACGAGTCAATGTGGCAATCCATTCTGGGCTCTGACAAGGACGGTCCTTGGGGTGTCATATCCTCGTCGTTGACTCGGTCTGGGTAGTCTTGATCAACGTCATCGTCGTGATAGAACCTTGGCCTACCAAATACCACAGCAAGGTATTTGTCAATGGTATAGGCAACCCAGAATGTTCTCTTGCAGCACTCTGATAGTATGTAGTCCATAGTAGGACTCCGATTCCCTCCAACTCGATGCCTCGCCGATTTTCGATGCAGCCCAAGCGCCGAAACAATAGGCACTGTGTGTCCAAAGACATACCATGCTTGGTTCATGCGTGATGTCTGGAGAAGATACAGAACCTGCAAGACCCTGGCTTGGGCAGATTCAACCCGGGGCAAACCAGTTTCTCCTGCCGTGAGGTTTATGGAAGTGGTGAAGTATTGCTCGCTCTGCCGAAGTGCAAACGATTCTTCAGTGTCGATGGGCATCGGCGCTGAGATTTTATGCTGCCTGAAACTGGCAATGGCTAGTATGCTGACAACTATGGCCGCCTTGGCATGGCTGATATCGGCTTCCAGAGGGAGACCGTTTCGAACATTGTGGAGAACTATCCCTAGCCACGAGAAGCAGTTTTGCTGGTTTAGGACGCGGTATGTGACGATGCAATTGTCGAAATAGAACTTGAAGAGTTCAACCGACGTCTCCTGGTCCATGAACATCAGGTCTTGACCCTGCGGCGTTGTGAATGGTTTGTCTCCCGCCGACATAAGCGGCTGCAAGCTTTCCGAGCCAGTCAAGACATCAGGCCTCGTATCTCTCTTTTGCAGCGCCAGTCTCTTCCAGGCTCTATGGATAAAGGTAAGATTCGAAGTCGGGTCGACAATCTGCCCTTCGATTTCGGCAGTCTCGAGGCCAGGATAATCGCGGGATGTTGCACGCGACCTGGAACTGTCGCTGGCTTTATCTGTGCGGTTCGGTGCTAACTGCTCACTTCGAAGGTTACAACATCAGCTGTAAAGATCTATACTGTTTTCGAACAACTCACGTTTGACTTGTGCAGGGTCGTCTGGAGTTGCGAGGAGCTTCGGCGACCGACAAGGCAGCTGGGGGTGTTGGTGGCCGACCACGTCGATACTGAGCATCGTATTGACAAGTAATCGATTTCTTGGTGCAAAGTGAACACGGGATCGTCCCTGAACACTTGAGCTTTTTCAGCTTGCAGTGATCGCAGGCACGGCTGACCTTTGCTGTTTTCCGCCGGTTTGAAGAATCCGACGCCCCATCTAGAGACAGCTCTGACGGCCGCTTTGGCCCGTGGCTGGAGACTGCGGAGACATCGGATACTGGCGTAGCTGCTTGAATTGACGCGTGTGGGTTTTCCATGGGGCTTGTCATTGCGAGGTTTCCGGGTCTCGGAGGGAGAGTGGTGGACCTCGAGGAGCAAGGCAGACGCAGACAGACAGGGTCGTAAATCTGAATCTCGGAAAAGTCTGTGCCAACTCGGATTTATATCTAGCTCGCAACCACCAACTGCGGGGAGAGTGGAGAAGATCTAGGGTGGGTGGCGCACCTGAATCGTGTGGTTCGCCGTTCAAATCACACGAGGATCTTAGCGGACATTTGATTGTGATCGCTGCATAGCTCTCAGAGCCTGGAATTGTCCGATGCCTTGTAGTCTCTCAAGGGAAGAAGAAAAAAAGATTGACAGCGTCACAAATGTTCTCCTCTGCCCCGTAAAAAATTCCTCCTGAACGGAATACAAAAACTGCACTTGAGCGTCCAGCTTTCAAATGACGACGAAACTGAGTCATCAAGTAAAAACACAGGTTTAAGGCAAGTCACAAGTCTGGGTGCAAATTAATGTTCAACAATCGTAATTGAAAAGAGATCTATGTACAACTTCTTCCTCAAGGGCATCTCGCTAGTGAGTATCTCGAGGCGGTGTTGCTCGCCCACGTGAGATCACAGCGGCAAGATGGTTTATTCTTGAATCTTACAATACTCTAAAAGACCTTGCTTAGAGATGCCGAAGATATGGCAGCATGGATTTCCTCCTCCGCTCCATCAACAAGTGGCATAAGAGGAGATCGGACTGTGGCATGAGCCAGAATACCACGGGCAACAAGTGCGTGCTTCAAAGCGACTGTACCTTCCATGTGGGAGCCACGGTGATAGACTGCCTTAGTCACCGGGAGGAGTTGATCGTGGATCTCTCGGGCCCTCTTGTAGTCCTTCGCTTTTCCGGCCTTGATGAGCTCGATGAGGGGCTCGGGAGCAATATTGCCGTAACCAACAAGCATACCGTCGACGTCAAAGGCGGTAGACAACAAATATTCGTCGTGACAAGTGAGCACGGGAATATTGGGTCGCTCCCTCCGGAAGACGGGAATTTCCGTGTCCCATCGACGCATGTTGCGAACTCCGTTCTTCATGGCGATGACGCCAGGCAGAGCGGCAATGTCTAGTAGAGTCTGGAGGTTGTAGGTGGCCTTGGTGTTGTCCGGGTACTGGAACAGGATGAGAGGCAACTGAGACACCTCATAAACAACCTTGTACCGGTCCTGCGGGGCGCCTGGCTGGTACCCAAATCTCAACCAGCCATGGGACGGATACAAGAGACCAGCCTGAGCACCAGCTTCCTTGGCGCGCTTAGCCTCGAGGGCGGCGACCTCGGTGCCTTCTCCAGTAATTCCGGCAATGATAGGGATCTTGTTATTGACAGACTTGACGAAAGCCTTGATGACGTCGGCTTGTTCCTCAGGGGTCAGGAAAGTGCCTTCGCCGGCATGGCCGAGAACGACGAGGCCCTTGACGCCGTCGATGCTGCCAAGCCAAGAACCAAGTCGCTGAATGGCAGCGTAGTCGACACGACCATCCTCGGTGAAGGGGGTCACCGGAGCAGGGACAAGGCCTTTGAGGTCGATAGCCATTTCGCTTGTTTGATGAGGTGAGATGAACCGAAAGGTTTGAGTGTTTGTTGATTATAAAAGTGAAGGTCTGATTATGTTCACTGCTGAAGAGGCTGATGATACTTGCTGAGTATTCACCTTCAAGTCGTGTTCATGGCCCCTTTATAATGCGACCACTATGATACCTCGCGTCTTGTCCAAAGAGCGACACCCCGAAGTCCCGTCCAAGTCGAAACCGCACCACCGAGATCCTCGGATATTGAGGAAATAATCGACCGATGACGAGACTAGTCCGGACATTTCAGCGTATACTTGAGAGGCGTGACCTAATGTCACTGCAAATCCGAGTTTATGGTCCGGAAACGCTGCTCGGATTCTCGGATTCGTCACTAGCCCTTCCGGACTAAACGTAATGAACCCGCCACCAGCGCCTCTCAAGCCCGAAATTCCCAATACTTCGGCTCGCAAGATACGGCTTGCAGCGCGTCTAGCTTTCCTGGGAGTAGCTCCGGACTTGGGTAGCTGGCCCGAGGGTTCCAACTCAGCGTTTCCGAGGCGCGTCCAAATCCCCGCATCTCCAGAGTTGAGCTGAACAGTGCATCTCCACACTTCCCCAGAAACCTGGGGAACATTGGTGGTTGTGGACTGTTGACATTGCAAAGTGACTTCATGAACCCTTGCAAGTGAGACAATAGAGGATAGGCCGTGGTCTAGCAGCTGTGTGGTATAAGTATCCCTGGGAAGTTCGCAACATCCCCGCTGACCTAGATATCGTCTCACACTTCCTCCACAATTCACATTGAGAGACTTCGTGACAATGACACACAATCGTGCTTCACTGGATGCTGCGGACCTCGAGGCCATCCCGCACGAGAAGACAGGAGTCATCCACAATGAGCACCAAAGAGGGGGTTTGTCTTCGGAGGATTTCGAGTTCCTTAACACCTTCCCTGAAGACCGAAAGAAGAAGATCATCGGCAAAGTTGACGTAGGTTCCGCCTGATCTCAACCTTTTGACGCTTGCTGACATATTTTTAGTGGAGGCTGATTCCAATGCTTGTGCTCTTGTACCTGATTGCATACCTCGACAAGACAAACATTGGTATGGGATTGGAAGTAGAGGTGCTGCACCTGAATCTAACTATATCTCTCAGGAAACGCAAAGATCGAAGGCCTGACGGAGGACTTGAACCTTAAGGGCATACAGTACAACATTGTCGTCGCAATCTTCTTCATTCCGTTTGTACTTTTTGGTAAGTCAGGAAATTCTATCTGTCAAACAAGGGACTGTATGCTAACCCGTCTTTGTAGAGGTTCCCTCGAACATGATCCTCCACAGGTTCAAACGACCATCTTGGTATATGGGCGGCATTGTTGTCGCCTGGGGCATAGTCATGACCATGACTGGAATTGTGCAGAATTACGGAGGACTGTTGACCATCAGGTTTCTCCTGGGTATCTTTGAGTCAGTCCTGGCATGTGACAGTCTGCAAGAAGCAACAACTAACTCTGTGATAGAGCCGGCTTTCTCCCTGGAGCGATCCTCATCATCTCCAACTGGTACCTCCCAAACGAAACACAAGTCCGCATCGCGATCCTGTATACATCAGCCGCAACCGGCGGTGCCTTCTCGGGACTGCTTGCCTTTTCTATTGCCAAAATGGACGGCGTGGCTGGTCTCGAGGGTTGGCGCTGGATCTTCATCATCGAGGGCATCTTCACCGTCATCGTCGGCATAATGTGCGTCTTCCTACTCTGCGACACCCCGGCGCTTTCCACGAAATGGCTAGAAGCCGATGAGATCCGATACCTCGAGCTACGGCAGCTCAGTCGCCGAGCAACATCTCCCAGCGAGTATAAGGAGGGCGACAGTCACTTCAACCGCACCATCTTCAAGGACATCTTGTTCGACTACAAAATCTACCTGCTAACATTCGCCAACTGGTCCAACGCTGTTCCCAACTACGCCATGAAGTTTACGATGCCTAGCATTCTTACGGGTATGGGGTACACAGCCTCGACGGCCCAGTTAATGACCATCCCGCCTTATGCAGTGGGGGCCGTTTCAGCATACGGGTTCGCTATTTTTGCCGACAAGTACTCGTGGCGGTATCCCTTCATCTTGGGCCCGCAGTGCTGCCTTGTCACTTCTTTCATCATTCTGTTCGTTAAATCTGCAGATATCGAACACAATGTTGCTGTGTGTTACTTTGCAGTCTGCTTGGCATGCTTTGGGTAAGCCATTCCGAGAAGTGAACTACTGCTTAAGACTAACTTCATATACTTAGAATGTATCCAATTCTGCCGGGAGTCAACGCATGGAATGTTGCGAACACACCCGACCCTGCCAAGCGCTCCATCAACATTGGCCTCCTCGTTTGCATCGGCAACATAGGCGGCCTTATTGGGTCTTATATCTACCTTGATAGTGAGAAGCCTCGCTATCCGACCGGGTACGGGACCTCACTGGCCTTTGGGTTGGCGGGTATCATCGCGGCGACACTTCTCGAGTTTCTTTTGAAGAGGTCCAACACGAAGAAGGCTCAATTGACGGAGATGGATATTCGAGAAAGATACACAGAGGATCAGCTGCAGAGAATGGGCGAGAAGAGCCCCTTGTTCAAGTATGCGCTATAGCTGATAGTGATCATGCTCCTATCGGCACCTAATGTGTGTGATAGAGTAGTGAGTACTTCGTATCTTGATAAAGCATCCTAGCATCTTATTTTGTGACCGTGGCATTGATAAGGATCAAGTCGGAATTGCAATCCTTTCGTTTACAAGCTTATCGCAATGGTGACATCCGCGACTGTTGGGCTACGAGAGAAGAAATCGACCACAGTCATCTTGAAATTCATCGACGCCTTTGAAACTTTTGGAGCTGATACGGTAGATAGTCAAGATTTACTGAGACCACCGCCTTCCACACCTTGAGGGGAATCCTGCCTCCGCCTCACACCATGCACATGCATGGTTATCGCAACTCACCGCTACTCTTGTCATCTTCCACCTAGAACTCACAGCGAAGAGTCACGGAACATCCCTCAGATAATCATCGCGATTACCACCCACCCACCTACTCACCACTACCTGAGGATCGGGAAGCGGGAGCATATCTCGGAAGTTTTGTGCGCAAGCTTCGAAATCGATGTCGTTGACGTCTTGTGAAAGGCCACATCATTGTGCCTCCAACCGAGTTACTACGCATGCGCTTCCGTGACCTGGTTACCGATTGATGAGGCTTGGACGAGTTCTAACGCTACTTGGAAATATTGACTGAGCAGGTGATCGACAATCAAACCACGATAAGAGGACGAGGAAGATACTACTGAACAGCGATGCCATTTTCCACACCAAGGGAGCGCTTCCGTTACTTCCATAGCTCCTAATTTTCGATGTCAAGAGTGACGAGAGGAGTGAAGATAGCAAAATGATCACCTCTTGGCACGAAAGAAGGCAACGTGACTGAGTATGAAATTGTTCTTTCCCACAGCAGAATCAGGAAGCCTAGAAAGACTGAGATGGGCGGCGCCAGGAATCAATCCCCAGAGCCGAACGCCCTTGGCTTCTTTCGGTGTCTGCTTATCGTGAGCCGAGATCAATTTGACAAGGGGAAGGAATGCAGGTCTAGTGCCGAGTTTATTTCAAATCCTCGCCGGAAAGGGTGATGCCGTCAGCGCGGCTTGTCTTTCCAACACCCCAACAAGAGCAGATGTAAATTTATGTCTGCTTAAACAGACTAGTTAGTATTGAGAAAATATAATGAAGGGCCTTTTTTTCTTCATGATCGCAAAGTGTCAAGGTTGAGGATGTTCGAAGAGGACGCCATATCAAACAAGAGGGAACAGAAATTGAAAGAAGATATCCCCTGGTCACGGGCTGCGACGAAACCACTCAACGCCCTGCCAAGTAAATGTGGAACACGTAGTTGTTCTTGAAATAGGAAAGTCATCTCGCAGTATCAGAACTAGTCGCGATCCTTCTCTCAAAAACCGTCAGGTGGTTGGTTATCTTAGGTGCCCGATTCCTACCGTGGCGAAGTGACTCTTGGCGGCACACTGTTGTGAAGCGCCATTAACTGCGCATGAGAGAGCCTGCTACAGCTGTACGCATCAAGCATGTGCTAAAACATAAGCCTTCTTTTGACTGCAGGGACAGATGCCTGAGCAGGGAACATGTGCCCAGGCAGGGATGCTCCGTAGCACTCGCCCGGCTGTTTCGGGGTCTCCACCGTATCGGCAGGCCGGAGCCGGGAATGAAGGGCAGGGGCAGGCAACACCAGTGCCGAGCCCAATGTACGACGCCCTGAATAGGTCCAAGTGAAGGACGTTGGAACATCGACCGGCCTGGTATCATGAGCCTCAGACCTTCGGCAGCTGTGCAAGCCTTGCATTAGGGAGGAGTCCGCCACGAATCCTCCCTCTATCGGAGCCCCCACTCGACACGGACCGGAACTCTTTTTTCTATGGGAGACAAGGAGAGTCCCGTATCACGGATCTTGTATGTACCACCGTTTATCCCAAGAGGGTGGCGAGGTGACGACACTCTATTGGATCTTCGCCTCTCAGCCTCCACACATTGGGGCCGCTTCATGCAAGATTCCCCGGATTATGCGGGGGTCTAGTTGGTGACAAGAAGCACAAGGCACATCCATCGCTTAAGTGGTCAAGGCCGTCCTTGCAGGCTGCGTCGAGGCTTCTATTTTCTCGCCAACACGTGGCCGGCCTGTTGAAAACCGCTATCAGAGGCTTTCTGGAGCCTGTTTTGGTCAGCGTCCAGGTCAGCTGCGGCGCTTATCTTGGCTGGCGTTGCATCTCCATGCACAAGTTGCAAAACCCTTCCTTAACTGGGCAAGGCTCGAGATAAGACTCGTCGACTACTCGGCGATCTAACACTAGTTCGGTTTCGTGGCTCTTCCAAACATCGCAATGGCCCGCAGGGGTGGACCCTTGTCTGCCCTCGACCACCACTTCTTGTTCTCCCGATGCCACTTTGAGACTTGCGGATAGCTTCGTGCGTGCGAGTTTGCGGCAGCCGACTGCGCTCTCGGTGATTTCTGATACTCACGATGCCCTCGGCAGTTTTTGGTTTTAGGTCAGCCCAGCCGGCAGGTACAGAGATAAGCCATGTGCAGCATCACCATGTTTCGGCCTGCCCGGACTCGCCGCGTCTATGATCAGCTGATGGCCAAAGAGCTGGTCTTGTTGGTGCCCAGCGTCGCTTTGATGCCTTACTTTACAACGCAATCGCTTTTCTAGGCGAGCATCGAAACTTTGCAATGCACACAGATCAGATCAGCTATCATTGCTAGAGGTGGTGGGGACTCATACCTAGTAAATTAATTCTCAGATAACAGCCATGGCGCTACGGACTGCGATCTCGGATTGATTACATGCCACGACCAACACCAGATCGACATCCACTGAATGGAATAGCATACTCTGAAAGATCGAAAAAGAAGAGTAAACTTGTGATTCCCAGATGTTGACCTCTGCTTTACGTGTATTTTCCCGGAATACGCAGTCTCGAGTAGTTGTTGATTTGCACGTCAAGACTATCGCCAAAGGCCTATGTTTAGTCTAGATTCCAAAGAAATTATACTCCGTTGTAGGCGTTCGATAAGGAGGCACAGCTCGCGAACCGCTTCCCTTCTGGGACAGGGTTTCCGTCGCGCATCCATTGGCCGGAACTCCCGAGCCTAACTGACTTCTGAAGCCGTCGATGACGGTGAAAAGCTCAACTTCCGTCCGCGTCGTATCGTGTCGATAAGCGCACACGCACCGATCGGCCTCAACTCCCTGGCCACCCGCTATACTACGCACTGCACTGCACATATTGTGCGTCTGCATACCCGTGTGGACCGGTGCATCGAGATAAGCTGCATCACGAGTTCCAGCGTCTTCATCATGGTGGGAGGGGCATACTGGGACTGGGCTCAAGGTGGGAGGGGCGTATCGTGATGGCGTCAAGGCATCGCCGGTCTTCACGGGCGATAAAGTACAATAACAGTCTACGGCCTCTTGGTTTCCACCTCGTCATCATCAGCATCAACAGCAAAGACTTCAAGTCAAACAAGCACTCCAGGCAAACAATCAACGAGCACAGTCTCCATATCTTACTCTCCCACCATCACACCTGCTAGCCTTCTGCTTGCCCCTGAAACCCGTCCCCAATGACTACCACGCTTCCCACCTTTGCCCAAGAGGCTGCCATCCCCGATGCGCAGCCGGCCCTGTTCGAGAAGCTCGAGCAGGTGTTGCCCGTCCCCGCTTTTGACCCGGCAATCCATCTCAACTACCAGCCCCCGCCAGCCCGCCGCTCCTTCACCGAGCTGGGACTCCCCGTGCCCAAAGGATGCCCGGACATCTGCTTCACCGAGCCCTTCCAGCTCTTCTCCGAGGAGGGAGTGCGCATGATTCGCCGCGAGGTCTTTCGCCGCTCGTTCCTGGACAAGTACATGCGGTCGTGGGACCGAGCCCCTTGTCTCATCAGCGGCCATGCCCACAACAAGCACGTAAGTGGAGATGCCCGACGACTCCGCAGACAGGCAGGACACCAGCTAACCACACGAATGCAGGACGGCACCTTTTTGAAACAGGCCTGGTACCACCCTGTCACGCAGGCCGCCATCAACTCGGCCTTCGGATGCGCTCTGAAGCTGCAGACGGGCGAGAACGACATGGGCTACATCAACGTGCAGCTTGGCGCCGACGGGATCGATGGCGTCTACAACTTGACCGAGGTCCCAACGAGGCCTCTCCCTACCGCCGAGGTGCTCCCCACATCCGAGTATGACATGGGCCTCATCGACAAGTGGCACAAGGACATGACTCCCGTGGTTCTCGTCCTGATGCTCAGTGACACCTCCACCATGGTCGGCGGCGAGACAGCCATTAAGATGGGTGACGGAAGCATCATAAAGGCCCGCGGTGCTGCTGTCGGTGGCGCCGTTGTCATGGCTGGCGGATATCTCGAACACGCCGCTCTCCGTGCCAACAACTGCGCCGAGCGTCTTAGTCTCGTCAACAGCTACTGCTTTGCGGACCCCGACGCCGATGACAGCGCCACCACCCTCAAGAGCGTGAACCTGCAGTTCGACAACCTTCCCAACACCGTGAATACGCTCATGGAGCAGAAGCTTAACCGCCTGCGCGACCGATGCGACCTGGCACTCTCGCGGATCCAAGAGCGCCGCTTAAACGACCAGCCGCCAACCCGACAGGAGGTGGAGTCATGGGTCAAGGACCAGATCCATCTCCTCAAGCACACCTCGTGGGAGATGTTCGAGCGCATGCCGAATTACATGGGTGCGGAGATCCCCGAGGGGACTCTGGAGCGGTATCTATCTGATGTTTAGATGAGTGATGACTGGGGGTTTGGATTTCGAGCGTGTCTGTTGCTTGCCTTGAGCGTGGCAACCAGCGGGATTATCTGCTATAAAGTTGATTTTGTTTTGAACACGCCCTGTTTCCCAGGGAGGAATAAAAAATACCTGCTCTCTGAGCAATGTATGTCGCAGCTTGTCTACATGGTCGAGCGCATGTGGAGGATGGTTTATCTGGTTCGCTCCTTCGGTTTCTACCAATTATTCTTTTAGTATTACTCCTGTCTCTTACAGAATTTCTTTCCACAGACAGTATGAATCCTCGACCTTAGCAAGATGTTTAAGCAGAGAATGGTCAGCTCTCCCGTTACTGAATAACACACATTAAATAACTTGCCTCCGTGCTTAAAACTGTAGATCCCGATGAATTGTAGCTTCTGTAGGATTTAGATTAGAACCAAGAATGAGAGTATGAGATTATGAGGCAGGCGTACTGCGTGTCAAGCAATTAGTGTTGAGTGTTGACGTTGAGTATCAGCCGTGGATTACCACGAAAGATGGTATTAACTCAACCACGGTCATGCCGATGTACACCGACGTTTCCCGGCTAAAGCAAGCGTTAAGTGAAGATCAGAGGGTGACTAAGTCACCGAGTCTCCGAGTTCCCGACTGTTCGGAGAAGTGATCCGAACATATAAGACCGAGCGATAAGCGCCTCCGAGAACCACAAGAGCCAACACTCTGCCGGCACGCTACTCATAAGCCCAGTGGGCAGCACCATTGCCTTTGAAGGCAACTTTTGGTGCCCCTCTACACGAAGAGTCCCAGACAACTGCGAGATGGTCTCTGGTGAAGGATTGGGATCTCGTAATCAAAATGAGCGGTCAGCCAAGATACGAAGCAAGATCAGTATGTCGCCCGCCTCACCGTTCCAGAATCACTCGGTATCTCGGCCTGCACTGTCTACTTTTCTTAACCTTGTCTGCTTGTTCTTCGGTATTCATGTTTAGCAGGTCCATCATGTCTTTCCACGCTCGAGGCACCTCGGTCTAATGATTTCTCCTTCTCGCAGATGGACGCGCCTGTGTGAACTGCCACCAGCGGAAGATCCGCTGCAACGCTCTGGAAACGGGGATCCCGTGCTCGAACTGTGTAAAAGGTAACCGGACGGGTTGTTCGATGTATGAGAGAAAGGGCAAGTTTTCCAGCAGCTCATCGACTGGGGCTCTTGCTCCGATATTGCCGCGGGAAGACGAATCGCCATCATCGCAGTATCGAATTGAGGACACTGGGTATTCCGAGCAGGAGGAAGAGGCTGCCTACCAAGCGACGGAAACTTCCTGGGAGTCCCAGAATTTCTTCTCTGAGTTGACAGCGTCAGATCTCGAGCCATCGGTGTCGCATGTCGAGTATGACGTGGAAGAATGCTCGGGGAATCTAGTCCAGGTCGTCAACCAGGATCACCTGCAGTTCCAGGAATTCAGTTGCAACAACTTAGCACGTCTTTGCTTCATCGGCACCGAAATCTCAAACATCAACTACATGGTCCGACGGCGTTCACAACACCCCAGCGATGATACGATCCACCACATTCCAAGCCGCCAGCTCGCTCGAAAGTTTACAGCCCATAACTCGGACCGTATCCCCCCGGAAGCCTTCGCCTTGCCCGAAAAAGCTCTCGCGGACGAGCTCATACACGCTTACTTCACTCAGGTCAACTGCGGATGGCCCATCGTGGACGAAGAAGACTTCATGAACAAGTACAACGCCCGTGACTCCCGGAATCCTCCGGCGTTGACACTCTTACATGCGATCCTCCTCGTGGGTGCGCACGTATTATCCCGACGACGCAATGACATTGCAGAGCTCAAAGCCACATTTTTCAGCAGGGCCAAGACGCTTTTGGACGCCCGCTTTGAGCAAGACCGGACGATGCACTTGCAAGTTGCCCTTCTCATGACCTGGCACTCGGACGGGGCGGAAGACATCCTGGCCAACTCGTGGCAGTGGGTTGGACACGCCGCGCGGATCGCCCTGGGCTTGGGGATGCATCGAGACTCGGTCAGTTCCAACCTCTCGCCAATCTATAAACGCGCGTGGGTTCGCCTTTGGTGGGTGCTTGTGCAATTCGACGTGTTGGTTTCAGTTGCGTACGGCCGACCGCAAGCTCTGTACGTCTGCACCAGATTCTCAAGCTGGAGGACGGGAGCGGGATACTAACGTGATAGAAACCTCGACGACTCGGATGTGCCGACACTTACCGATGCCCACTTCGAGGGAATTCCCTACGCCCAGCGGGACTTTGTTGTCCAGCACGTGCGCCTATGCATCCTCCTTTCAAAAGCAATGAAACAGAAGGGATCTCTGCGGTCCTCGCCACATGCCAACATCCAAGCAATCAAACAGGTGGACGAGGCTCTCGCAGACTTCGCCATGCGCTTACCCGACCAGATGCGACTGTCTCTCTCCAATGTCGATGTTTGGCAGTCCACGCTCCACCTTACGTACAACAACTTTCTCATCCTTCTACACCGAGCTCCGCAGAACCAAGCACACGACCCTCCGACTTCGGAATCGCTCAACGATCTCGAGATATGCAGGGACTCGGCAATGACGGTGACGCTTATCCTCGAGGGCCTACGTGCCAACGGCACTTTGTCTGGCCTGTGGCTGTCTGGCATCAACTCGCTCTTCACGGCTATACTCCAAGTCAGCACCGAACTGGATTCAAATAACCCGGTTGTAGCGTCCAAGTCACTCAGGAGGTTCGACTCGCTGTTGCTCTGTCTTCGCGAGCTGTCCCGTGACTGGCTTTATGCGACGAGTATTCTGAGACTGTTCGAAGACCGCACTTCCAGAAACCACCAGTGACATCAATAGTCAAGGACGTGTAGAATCCCGCAGCTGCCTCTGTGTGTCTACTCTGGGTTCTGTGGAGATCGGCCCAATTCTTTCGGGAGTTGAGGAAGCCAAGAGTCATGACGACAAACACCCCGTGCCAGGGGTTCTCCAGCCATCTAAACTACCTCAAGTTTCTAGGGTATTCTCCATGAAGAGCTTGCTTTGTTGGGACTATTATGATAACCGCACGATGAAAGGCTCTGATACGGAGACCAAGGAAGAAGAAAGCTAGAAAAGGAAGGGAGAACTGGGGGTTATGCAAAGCACGCATACGTTCGACAACAGCACCAGTGACAAATATCTAGACTACCAACGTTCAAATTTAGGGCGAAACAAAGCAATGACTTGTATACTATGTAAAAATGTACATTGAGGCAGTTATGAGTTTCTCTGTGAATTAGTACTCGAAACGCAGTGAATCACGCCGTCGCTCACATGTTTGACTACTAGTCTGAGTGCCCGAGAAAGAAGAAGAAAGCTGGCTTGACTTGTCACCTTGACAAAAGACGGCTAGGTCATTTGCATACGCTATGGTTGGGGACAAGCTAAACTAATGGTGTTAACTAAAAGTGAAGATAGAGGGTTAATATACTCCTGTCTTTAATTTTTCAACGAGAAAGCACGAATTGACGTGCTCCATTTCGGTTGTGATGAAATACAACCTGAATCTCAAGCATTGGCTACACTACAAAGAATTGTTGTCTTCGCCTTGGAGAGGGTTTTCTTCCCACCGAGATGCCCAAGAAAGTCTGGCCTGACCAAAGGCAACAAGGAGATCCCGCAAAGACAAAGGACTGCTATAAATGGCCTGAGAGCACTTCGAGTGATACCTAGTATTCTTGTATACTACCTAGACAACCGCCACGCCATTTGGCCGAATAGGTTGAGCGAAAGTACACGTCATCCCACAACTACAGGGGCTCTAGCACTTCATGCAGAAATATCAAGTCACCCCACCTTTAGCCGTACACCTCATCAGTTAGCTCCGATGAATGATCAGGCCCATGTCCGCCTACTACGGGGAATCCGGAGCAGGGGTGGAAGATTGGGAGTTATGCAGGCAGGAGACGTTCGCATCATGAGAGCTGGTTAGAGATGAGGAGGTCTAAACTTGATATAAAAGGACGTGGAAACCTCTGCCGCTTCTTTCTCTTTTTCATCCTTCACCATCGGTCTTTTCTCTCGTTCTTAACTACCTTCTTAATCAACCAGAGTATTAACACCGTCACCATGAAGTTCTCTGCTGTCGCTCTCGCCTCGATCCTCGCTGCCTCGGCGCAGGTAAGTTTCTTCCACAGGCTTGATTCGGTCTAGACCATTCATCCACGACTAACGAATTCGCTCTCGCAGGCTAGCACCGATACCATCACCTACGTCTACGACACCACCGCCCTCGCCATTGCCTCGTCTGCCAACGCCATAGCCAATGACGCCTACAGCAGCGCTGCAGCCGAGGTGTCCAAAGTCGCTGCCAGCATCAACGCGGCTGTCTCGTCGCAACTTGCTGCGGCCACGGCAACAGGAACGGCAACCGGCGACGCCAGTGCCAACACCACCGTCAGCACCGTCACCAGCCAAGACGGCAGCACCAGCACTGCATCTGACGAGTCGGCCACTGACTCGGATGGGTCTTCCACCGACTCTGCCAGCGGCACTGCCTCCGGCTTCGTCCAGAGCACGTCCACTGGCGACGACGCCGGCACCATGCCCACCGCTGCCGTTGCAATGGGTGCTCTCATGGGTGGTGCCGCCATCCTCGTCAACCTGTAAAGGTCCATGTGGTTTATAGGAACACCGCGCGTTCGCTTGCTCATCGGGTGACGTGACCCTAGGTCAAATCTCCACCTAACAGTGCTAAGCTGGTGGAGTATGAAGCAATCCCCTGCAAATGGGCGCGTTGACTGGCGTATGCGGAGACTCGGATATTTAATGAGGGAATGGGAGCCGCGCGGCTCCAAAAAGCAGCTGGACTTGGTATGAGAGAAGCAGGTGCCATTGAAAAGTATTTAATTGTTCTGTGCTGGAATTGTTTAATTAAGGTATACGTGGGCTCGAATAATTATGACGCCATATTCCTTTTTTGGTGGTTGTTCAATGAAGTACACTTCATGCCCGTAGACGAGCGTGTACGTATATGCTAGACTGGCATACTTAATTCATCATCTTCCGCCAGGCAAGTTGGCTCCTAGTACAACTACCAGTACATTGAGGTTTAGAGTCAACCAGAAAGCTTGCATGCATCTCAAATGAGAATCCACACATCTACATCGTCTACGGCGATAGGACTGATCCCATTGTTATCGTGTAGCATTCCCGTTCTTTGCTATGATATACCCCCGATAAATACCAACTACGAGAGATGCATCAATAAGTTTAGCAGCTGTATAGTCATCTCTTGCCTACAAATTAGACAAAAACGGGATAGAATTGCTTTGTCAAGGATATTGTCCCCTCACTGGCCCATTTGCCCTTAGGCAAGGGCCGCTTCTACGCCACCACTGTGCCATCCCTCCCCCACTCAGTTGGTCCGAAGGCGCAAAAGAAAGTCAATACAACACAACGGCAGTTCAGCACAAGAACAAGCGAGAGAAAAAAGGCAAAAATAAAAGACATACAACAGCAGGGATTCCCCGGTCGTCACCGACCCGAGTACTAATCTGCCGCTTCTCAGCTTGACTAAGGGAGAGCGGACGGGATCCCGTATTTTCTGAGAGCTATGGTCGTATGTACCTGAAGTTGCAACGAGCCAGCCCATGAGGGCATCGTGACTTTAGGGCCATAAAATTACCCACAAAAGCCAAAAGAGCCAAAAAGATGAAACATACAACAGTGAGGATTCCCCGGTCGTCACCGACCCGAGTACTAATTCACCGCTTCTCAGCTTGACTAAGGGAGAGCGGACGGGATCCCGTATTTTCTAAGAGCTATGGTCGTATGTACCAGTAACAGCCGCAGCACAGTAGATATTGGCATGGGATAGTTTGAGAGATATTCGTGCTCATAACGTGAAACTCTCCTAATTACGATATAGTTCTATACAATTCAGCCCTGCCTTGCATGCAATTAAATGCCTTGTCATATCTCTAGCAACCGTTCCAAGATGGAATCCTCGTTTCCAAACCCAAAGGCTGTTGCCTCAAAGTTGGAATATCCGCCACCCCACTGGCCTGGACTCAGGGGCAGATATGGTGAGCATCCTCCCCCTGATTGTCGTTTTCCATTGCCGAACTGCCCAATTCCAACTGGAGACGAGAACGAAGTCGTTTCGAAGTCCAATTCCAAAATCGAGGGATTGGGGTCTTCATGCAGGCTAGCTGTTGAGTCCGTTTCCTTGGTGTTTGTCGTCGGGGTGCCACTGGAAATCTCCCAGAGTGCGTCCTCGAAATCGATCATGTCTTCGCCGCCAGCATACGTTTCTTCCTCTCCAGGAACCACAAGTCCACGTTCGCTCTCGAAATTCCTGGTAGATGTCTGATCTGCCTGCGAGAATTTCTCATCGTAGCCACTCTCCTTCCCGGGCCACACGCTCTCAACCCTTGAGCCAGAACCAAGAATTCCCACTGGGCTGTTGACATTCGGAAGCATCATCTGTGTATTCAGGGGAGATGCTACCAAGAGGTTCTCCTGAAAAATGCCACGTAGGCTTTGGGGAAAATCGCTTTCGAGTGGTATTTTGCCGTTGCGAATACTCAAGTCCATCGTCATAGCCAAGCGCAGATAGTATATCGGGTATAACTGCAGCATTTCCGTCCAGCTCGATATCGGGTTTCCGTTTCGAGTTCGCATCGCTGGAAGATGCTTCTGTGCTAGGTCAACGATGTAGCGAACCGTTCGAGCCACCCAATCCACGCCGTCGTAGCGCGGCCTGTAGGTTTTCATCGCCTCGATAAGCACATTGAGTTGCTGTTGCTTGTGTTGCGCGAACAATGGGGTATTCGGTCCTTGGTTTTGGGAGTGTGTGGAGTTGAACACCTTGACATCGAGGATTTGCAGAGCCAGGGGGAATGCCGTACAGCCAACACTGAGGATGCATTAGAGGTGATGATATCGCCGGGGCAGAGTACTTACGCGCTGATAGGAAGCCAGCAGACCAGGCCTAAACGGACCAGCTTTCGAAGACACTGTGTGACCTGCGAGACTGCGCCTTGCAGTTCTTGGCTGCTTTCATAGGTGTCTGCAGCTGGAAGGCCCAGACGCAGAGACGGTGTTGCCAGACTGCAGTACAGTATCTCGTAGTGACAGAGCGCCATTCGGGCAGAGCTAAGCGGTTTGGTTAGTCGCAAACTCTCAGAGGCTTTGTACACTCACTTACTGGTAGTACATTTCCAGCAGGTTGATAAACAGGACGGGGGAGCTCTTCGGAGACCCAGAAGTCTCGGCAAATTTGAGTATGTCTCCCTTTGGCGCCGACTGAATCCGCAGCACAGTGCTGTACCACCGCCTCAAGGCCATCCTGCAGTCTCCAATTCGGCTTTCTTCAGTAGCTGGATGTGAAGGCTCTCGGGAAGGATCGTCGTACATGGGAAACGTCAAAGTCAGGACCTCCGTGAGTATGACACAGAGCTCGACAAGCTTTGCTAGAATCTCAGCGAGGAACCGCTTGGTCGTAGGATCATAAACACTGGACTTATCAAACTCGTCGGAAAGATCGGCGACTCCAAGAACTGGATTCCCCGTAAAATTGAAGTTGGCGTGTGTGATCTTGATGGTCTTGCGTGATGTTAAGGGCATCAACCGGTCGCGGATGATGCAGCACCACCAAAGACGCTTCAAGACCGCGCTGAGTTTCTTCTGCTCGGAGGATACAGGAGACTCGCTCGTCAGTAACGAATGATAGCGATGAGCCCCAGCGTCGCGAGCGTAGTGCGTGGCAATGCCTAGCCACATCGGACCGAGTTGCTTGCATCCACCATGCGGGAGAGGAATCAAGTGTGAATGTGAAAGCAGCAGTGCAGCTTGGGCGATGGATATTGAGGATGTTTCTAGCCCGAAATCGTATAGAAGCTTTGAAGATTAGTTCTCTGGATGTGGCCGAGCGGGGGGATTAGTCTACCTTGGCCCTCTTGTAGAAGGAGGACTTTGCGTCATGGACCGATTTGAACCCAAGAGTCTCGATTGTGTTCCTAGATACAAACTTTCTGCGCGTTAGAGCATCTCTGTCTAGGGATGGAAGCTAGACTCACACTACACGCCGAGAACAGCATCCCCTGGAGGACAATGAGAGGCATTCTCTCTCCGGAGGCACCGTCAGAGTGTTGCGGGTGATAGAGTGCCCAGAAGTCGGCCTCGTTGAGCATCGGAAGCATTGGGTGGATATGTAGGAAGTATTGCTGAATGAATTCATTGAGAATATTCCTCTGTGGTACGACGAAGCATCCTTGCTTGTAGAGATAGTCAAGGTCTTCGGGCGAGAGAGTGTGGACCTTGGGGGCTTCGAGGATTGAATAATCTGGGTTGGTGGGGTCGAAGAGCAGTCTTTGTGTTCCTTCCTGCGGTATCCATGGACAATCAGGGAGGAGCGAATCTGGAAAGACGGAGGAGAATTGCGGGAGGGTCAACGTGTCCATAGACTCTAGTTTGAGGGTTAGTTGATGACTTGGGACAGAATGCAATGCCTTACCATTGCCATAGTCAGCAGGGTCGGATGGTAGTGACGGCAGAGCGGGCAGAGCGACGTCTATTGACATGGGATTCACCGCCAACGGAAGCTGCTCGTCGGTATCGAGCAGGGCTTGCTCATCCCCAAAGACGTTGAAGTCATCGAGAGACGGTCCGGTGGACGCGGCCTCGTTCGACGCGACAGGAGCATGGCGGGATGTGCCCCTCCTAGAGGCGGTCAGCTGGGCCAAGGTAACAGAAACACACTGGAGACATACGAGAACTTGGATCTCGCGATAAAAATGCACTCCTTCTCGTCGAGTCGGCAGTTGATACACGGCTCGGCAGAACTAGTTAGGATGCACCTCACTTTGCGAGACCGGCACGGCAGGCATGCGCGAGACGCCCGCTTCTTGGTCTTTGCCGAGGGTGTTTTCTGGACTCGGTTGGCGGCGTCCACTTCGGGGCCGAGATCAACCTCGTGCAGGGCGTCTTGGCCGGGGGTTGGGGAGTCCATTCTTGCGGGAGGAGACCCGGCGAGGAGCTTTCGATGAGGGGAAGAGCCAAGCGGATATTCTCGCAGCTGGGGAACGGAAGAGTGATGATGAGTCCAGAGTCCCGAGTCCCAGCGACCAGCGTCGCGTCGAGAAACCAGGGGCCAAGCTCTTGTATTGCGGAGCCCGTCTCATCTGCCGTCCTCTTATCCGGGCCTCTTAGCCCCGTGTCTCGAGTGGGCCGAAGGGGCGTAATCCGGGGTAACTCGCCTCTCCATTGGTCCCCCACAAAACGTGTGGCTCGCTAGAGCAGGGAAATGATGGAGATGTTGTTGATTTAACCCCGCAGAATGAGACGCTATACCGTATCATCTACGGATATCTGTCCATGCGTTCACGGGGCCTTGATGCTAAGGCTCAATGAGATCTTGAGCTGTCAGGGCAGGTTCGAGGCTTTAAATACGAGGACGATGATTCGGTTGTTGTCCGAGACTGGCTTGGCTGTCTGCTGAGAGCGTGTGGCCCCTGGTTCTCTTGGTTCGACTCGTGTTAGCCCCCGCGCTACTGAGACAGCACGTGGAAACGATTCTCAGACGTAGAGACTCTCTTTCTAGTTTTGACTAAACAAAGACATATTTAATTACATTGCATGGTGTTCAGAGACCAGTGACATATATCATCAATCCTCGACTCTTCTCGTCGTTGGTATTCCCCAATCCGGATGTGCCGGGAAGGATTCCACTCACCTGACTTGTATCGCTGCATGACTCATCCAGTTTCTTAGTCTCACGTGACGTGAATGGCTTCTTGTCAGCTTGGAAGTACGAAAATGTTCTCTCTTTTGCATCACGTCTCTAGTCTGATGCATCGAGATATTCACCTCTGCGTCTTCTTACACTCATTTAATTTGCACTCTCCAAAGTTGGGCTCTTTTCCTACCATTTCAACTGTGCAACAACATCCAACACCTCAAGATGCGCCTCCATCCCAACAGCCTTATCCGGACAAGGATGACGCCTCGGCTGTCACAAGCCATTACGCGCTCACGGCTAAACGTTCTTCCGCGCCCATTCTCGGTCAAAAACCATCTGCTTCTCCAACACAAGAAGTCCAAGCCAAGAAAGACAAAAGACAGCGTCGACCAGCAACCCATTTCTACCAATCCTTCTTATCCGGCCTTCAGTTTTGAAGCACTTGGGATCGGCAAGAACATGAAGATCTTTCTTATAGTTCTTTTGAGCATTCTTGGGACTATTGAAACTTGGTTTTGGTGCAAAGCTATCTGGCGTTGGTGGAAGGGCAGCGGTGAACTAAAACAGGATTGATTTTGATACCAGCAAGAACCGCAAGGGATTTAAGCCTGAGTGGATTGTGGCACCATGTACAATATGCATTCTTAGATTTATAGCCACAAACTCTCGACTCACTTATTATTCAACCTTAGACGACTAGTTAGTGAGCACTTGCCGCAGGACAATGAAGATGCAAGGAGAAGACTTAAACCGTATTACAAAACGGAACTTTATGGCGTTATTGCAGTGACCGAGACACATCTGTTAAGTGAAGACAGCTTTTTTACCAATCCAGCTGCCCATGACTAACTCCTCTCGCCCTCAGCCCTGGTTTCGCGAATTGAGAGTTTTGCTACCCTGCAGCCATGTTGAGTCCAAGTTGGAAACGAGCCACGGTTTGAGCTTGTGCCACATCTTTGTCCTCCTTTCACATGCCTCTCCAACCGAGACCTCCTAACTCAACGATATCCCTTCCACCAGCCAAATGGCGCGCGGATAGACCTTGTGCCATCCGAGACGCGTCCACGCGCTCAAAGGCAGTCATGCTCTTCATCAAAACATGGCTGTTACCGTCGGTCGTGAAGCAAACCTTGGAGATCCGCCTCATTTCCTGGTCGCGGAGAATTTCCATCAGACTCATGAGATGAGGAGTAGTCGTCGGGGTTTCCGCGAGCTGGAGTCCGTCCAAGACCCAGATCAACGATGGCGGTGCATAGACCAGGAGAGCTTGGATTAGGCACAGGGCAACAGTGACACTGTCCATGGTTCCATCAAGAAGACGGAAGTTGCCAGCATCCAGGTTTTTGGTCGCTCTGAACTCAGTCGGCAGGAGATAGGTGAGTTGTGCAATGACAGAGTATAGAAGAGCAATGAGACTGGCTTCTCTGTCAGAGACATCGGATGCCGACGTGAAGTCATAGTGTGGTTTGCAAAAGAAAGATACGCATGGCAGTTCTGCCTCCTTGCTGACGGTACAGAGGCGCATTGCCGAGCGAGAAAGTCCGGATCCGTAGGGTGCAACGGGATCGCCCCCAACCCATATCATCCTTGACTCTGGAGTCTGTATCCACATTTGCAACTGAATGAGCACTTCTTCAGGCAGGATTGATGATGAAACCGCAAGTGTGGCAAGCGATACATCTTCCCGGCCGTCTTCGAGATATCTGTCGATCGGACGTAAGAGTCGTTCAATCTCATGCCGGAAGCACAACTCGTCAAAGTCTGTGTGCAAAGTAAGCATCCGCGTTGATATGAGTAGTCGTAAACCCTTACCATTCCCGGAGACAGAGTCGACGTCATCATCTTGGAAGCTTTCAGAACCCGAGTCCCTCGCGGGAGAGACTTCAAGATGCCTGACTGGGCTGATATCTTCTCTATGCGAGACACGGCTTGATTGTTCTTGCCCTAAGGTTAGTATTCCTTACAGGATATAAGCTTGCTAGCAGGTGGACATACCATGAACTAAGCGTTGCTCGACAGACTCTAAAGTTCGAACAGATGAATACCCCAAACCTTCCCTCGCACGGTCGAGCTTTTGCCTTGTGGTTTCGACGTCGTCGTTGCGACTCTGGCTCCCCACTACGCGGAGAGAGAGAAAAGAATCGACCATGTCTTCAATCCGCCCGACCCGGCCATTTGCAATAAACTGAGACTCATCTCGAACTCTCTGTACTGTCTTTTGTATTGCATTTACCAACTCCTGGACGGTATCGTCGTAGAAATTCTTGTTGAGCGCTGAAAAGAATCTGTTTTTCCTCCGCTTGAACCAATTCATGGCGTGGCAGAGTAATTTGAAGACGCCCACATACAGTTCGACCACGAGTCTCCTCATCTCTTGGCTATCCGCGATTCCGACGCTCTTTGTGACAAAATGAAGGTCGCTGGATATGTCAACAAGAGCCATTGAGAAACCCTCGGCGATCTTCTTGTGGTTTGTGGATGCCTGTACAATATCCTCAGCGGCTATTTAACACACGGGATTCCGGCGCGGCGGATTATACCTTGACGACTGAAGACACCACTCCCGTGACCAAGGAAACGTACTTGTCACCACTCGGGATGACTTTGAAAAGATATGAATGGTCGTTCATAGTATCCAGGAAATCGAAGAAGCGATCCTTGGCTTTCCCGAACCCCTTCGCCTTCTTGGCAAGCCATACGTCCTGCGCCTGGTTGATTGCCACCCGGAGAGTTTCGATTGTTGGCAGACTATCGGGAGGCCGAGCCAATTCGTCTTCACTGTGGAAGAGGTGTCCGAAATCTTTCCATGTTTCCACTAGTTCTTTACGCTGATTCTCCAGAGGGCTGAGGACGTCGTCACTTCACACGATTAGCTATGAGCACGAGATGATTAGTCTGCCATGTTTCTCACTCTGGGCTTTCTCCAAATTGAAGCCATTTGTTCCATTCGGTGGTTTGCTGCTTGGCTTTTGCTTGGGCGTCGTCCTGAGTTTTCACTACGGAGCCCAGTGCTTGGGAAATCGCATCGTCCGGCGTCGACTTGTTTATCGTGAGACTGTACTGGCGGACGACCGGAGTGATAGTTGGTCTCCCGTCTTCGTCGCCCATGGTTGCAGTTGATGCTCATGTGAAGCATTGCACTCACCCCCGACCTTATCTAGATAGGCCACATAGATACAGCAAAATGCGTGCTCAGCATCCCCGCAGCTGACGTGAGCGTCTTGAAAGTAACTAGCAACGTGACTTCGCAGATACCAGAGCTGAGGATGGAATTGCCGCCAAGGAGAGTGGGGGCCAAAGCCTACAGCACCACAACGTAATTTAGGCGGCAGCCTGAAAACACAAGCCAATGAATTGATGGCGAGTGGAATACCCTGAGGCGAGCTGCAGCAGCTGAAACAGGGATGTGTGAAAATAAGACAATAGACGTTGAAGATGTGTAGCCTGAAGCGCCGGCAAGGGTGGTCGCGAATGCAACAGCCCCAAAAAGATGAGCGATATTGTGTAGCAATGGTGTGTGACGTAGCATTTGGCAATGTACGAGGCTCCGCGGCGGTTCCTGTTATAAGAAGCTATTTGAATTGCTACCAGGACGGAACATCATCTGGTCTGCAGCACTTCTTTGGTCGTCGCGCCGAGCTGAGTCCAATCCAGGCCGGCCAACTTAACCGTCGTACACGTATAGGGCGAGGAATGCTTCACTCTAGCATTCCACACTCCATACGGTTGACTTATCTTAAGACGAAATGGCAATCAAGGATTCTCAAACCATGACTCAGAATGCTCCCGCTACCTCAAGCACGTCCGTCAACAACGAGGGCATTCCGACATCGTCTGTTGTCCCCATCATTCCGGAGCAGTCTAAGCCCCCTTTGGATCCCGCATTGGACAGCGCATCGAGCTCTGTCACGACGAAAGCCATGACTTCAACCAGCGAGAATTCATCTGCGGAACAATCCACCAATGTCAAAGCTTCAGCAGAACCATCCGAGTCTGACCCCGATTGCTCCGGCAAACAGTCTAACAAGACGCCGGCGGATGAGGGTGAGGGCCAGAATGAAAACACTTCTGCCAGGACCTGGGGACCTTCAGCGCCTCTGTATTGCAGAATCAATGGACAGTCCCACGCCACTCTTAACAACTTTGGTGTTTGGATCTGTCCAGCGTGTCACGAAGACCTACGGAAACCTCCTCCTATGCCTCCGGCCCCAGTCCCGGAAGCGAAGACAGCCCCGGAAACGAAGGAAATCCCGGAAAAGAAGGCTCGGCGTCGCCACAAGCCGCAGCCTCCTCCTCCGTTTCTGGGCTATCGCCCCCAACCCCCGAGTCTTCCTCCTCCACCTCCGGGCTATCGCCCTCTAGTCCCAACGTTTCCTCCTCCACCTCTGGCCATTCCCCCTGGTTATCCAGTTCCTTCCTATCCACCATACGGATATCCTCCGCAGCCTTATATGGGAGCGCCAGGGCGAGCTAGCTCCATTGACTCTGACTCGCAAGACGGAAGCGAATCTGGGGATGAAGCCGAATCCGGTCAAAAGCAGCCCAGCGACCAAGTGAACTATTCGATCGAGTATAGGGATTCTGGGAACTACTTTCTTACCAGGGAAGCCTTGGAAGGACCATTTGACCTCGTCAGTGCCAGACAAGGCCTTCTTCTCGCGGATCGCTCTGTCTTCGAGGTCACCACAATACTAGAGACGTCCATAACCGCAAGTCAGCATCGTTCGGAATACGAACTCCGAAACATCATGAACCGCGGAATCTTGACGAATCCCAATGTTACAGTCAAAGTCAGAACAACGCGAGTCAAAATTCATTCGACTGAGCTCATCAAAATCATCCGTGGTGTTGTCAACTACTATCCAGCAAATTTACAGGCTGACACAATAGAGTTGAAGGCGCCATATATGCTTATCGCCCACCACCTCGAAGAATTGGAGACCTACCTAGAGTCTCACAGCGATTCGAGCACCTTGGGAAGCGTTCAACCCTCTCATGCTATTAGCGAGAATGATGATCACTCAGCTTCAGAAAAGAAGCCCACCGAAAATGCTGGGGCAATCCATCTTGGAATGCTTCTCGACTTTTACAAAGGGACACATTACAAAGCCTTGGTAGAGGAGAAATCCCGACATGCCCGACAAAATTGCACGTTCAATATGCTCTGGCTGCTTTTCAGGCCTGGGGTAACTGTCTACTTCGAATCTGACGGCCAGCTACATGCGTACGTTGTCAACTTCTTCGACACTTCTCCTGAAACATTTTCTCCGACAGGAATAAAGCAGCGTAAGGAGTATACCGTCAGTCTGTGGAGTTTGGGTTTCAACGGTAGCTTTGTGGGAAGAATTGCGAGGACCGCCTACCTCCCGCACTTCGATGGGGAACGACAGATCAACTCGCTGAAGCTCTTCCCGTGCGAGTTTATCGACAAGGAGGATGGTGGCAAGACTCGAACACGACTTGAAGAGAATGGGAAGAAATGGTACGAGCTTCTCCGCGGAGGACAAGTCCACTACTCAGGCCGCTTATTGGGCGGGAGTAAGAAACAGGTACGAGCTGAATCCTTCCTTCACGACTAGCATCTAACAAAATTCTAGTTCAGTGGCCGCGCATACGTCGACATGTCGTCGTATTATGCCCAGGATCCTGGTTTAGAGCCGGATATTTGTGACATCAGTGACACGGGCGATGAACTTGCGAAGTGTCAATGTGAAGAGTGCCTCGGGCTTCGTCCTCACCCTCCAACCGGCTTCCGCTGGGCCCATTATGATCTGCTTGATCCGCATGTCGAGAAAGATCTCGAAATGCCGGGAGCAGCGGATGGACCGCGTCATCGGTATCTTCTCTGCGAAAGGTTGCTGCACGGCTTTGATCTCAAGTCGAGGACATGGGGTATGTTTGGAACCACGCGCGTTGCCATCACTTGACTGATCCATAACATTAGTGCGTCTCGATGTTGCCTACTGCAACCCACCGAGAATGAACTCCCGGGCAATTGATACTTTAGTCATGCCCACGGACAGGAAGGAAATGATCAAAGCTCTGATCAATAAGTTCACCGATTCGGACTCACCTACAGGACCTGCTGGTTCCTGGCGGGCCGATTTCCTTGAAAACAAAGGCGAGGGACAGATCTTCCTACTTCACGGGAGTCCGGGTGTTGGCAAAACCTACGTAAGTGCATCCAAAATCCCAAAAGAGTATCTGAATTGAGAGTAGGTGCTAATGATGGGACTCACAGACTGCAGGCAAGCTCATCCTCCTTGGTGCTCCATCCATGATACTTGCTAATTGTGATTAAACAGAGTGCATTGCCGAGTACACGGGAAGGCCTATGCTGTCCTTGACCTGTGCAGATATTGGAACCGATGAAGTCAAAATGGAGAAACAGCTTGTCAAATGGTTCCAACTTGCCGAGAAATGGGGAGCTGTAATGCTTATTGACGAGGCGGACGTCTTTCTTGAGAAGAGGCAGGTGACAGATCTCAAGCGCAACAGTTTGGTCTCTGGTAGGTCGTAACCCTCTCCAAACCCTAACCGGGACTGATAAATATCCCGTATTAGTGTTTCTGCGATGCATCGAGTATTATCGCGGCGTTCTGTTTCTTACAACAAACCGAGTCGGTCATTTCGACGATGCGTTTATGTCGCGAATCCACGTCATCATTTACTACGACAAACTTAACCTTGACGACCGGAAGCAGATCTGGGAGCAGTTCTTTGACAAGCTCAGTGACGAACGAGAGGACTTCGTCATAGCTGGCCGGGCAAGGGCGTACGTTCTTGAGGATGAAACAATATGCCAGATGGAGTGGAATGGGCGAGAAATCCGCAATGGTAATTCTTTCCTCTTACTTATGCACGATTCGCGTGTTTTGCCACGTTCACAGACACTAACGCACGAGTTCCGCTATAGCATTCCAAACAGCTGTGGCTCTTGCAGAATTCAGGTTCCTTCAGAAACCCAACAAGACCAAGCACGATTATCCGATTCTCGACCAGAAGGACTTTGAGCAAGTCTGCAAAATGATGCGGCAGTTCAAGGAGTATCTAGTAGGCGTCCACGGCGTTGACGAGGATGCTCGGGCGTTCATGTACAAGGCCAGGCGGGATAGTCGGAATCGTTCAGATATGTCTAGAGGACAGGGTCGCCATGCGCATCATTGAGTGAAGCACACAGACTAGCGGAAGAATCCGACTCTCAAGAACCAAATGATATACTTCTGTCTATGGCTTTCACGGTTGCAGATACTCATTATGAAGTGATAACATGTTAGGAAGCATAATGATTGCCAACAAAGAACTTCGGCAGTGCCTTGGAAAATGTATCTCCATCCTGCTCATAATCGACCTTTGACAGCGCCTCTCGGTAAGTATCGGCGCTGATCAAGTTTTCCGCCAAGCGAGAGTCCAGATTGTCTTTGATTATGAATGCATTCGCCTCTGGATGTCCTTGGATGCCCAAGACCCTGCTAGGTTCGTAGAGCAACTGAACACTAGATCGAGCACTGGAGCCGATAACCTCCATCCCTGGCGGAACATCCACCACAGTATCGAGGTGCATCTGGTAAAGATCCTAAACCCGGAGCTGTGAGTAAACAGACTTGATAAACATTTTCAATGGGTTGGGTGACTCACCAAATGGCCAGTCCCGAATAGGTCGGTTCCGGAAGCTGTCAGGTCAACTCTGGTGACTGAGAGTTCGGAGCCTTTCGGGTTCTTGATGACCTTGCCACCTAAAGCCGTAGCAAGAATCTGATGCCCGTAGCAGATGGCCGCAATCGGTATATGAGCGTGGTAGGCTTCTTTTAAAAAGTCGATGAGCTCAAATGCCCATGGATGATCATCGTAGGCAGAATATTCTATCATATGTTGTCAATTCCCGCAGATTTTCCTGGAGCGTTGAGGCTCATACTTCCAGCTGTTAAGAATAGACCGTCGATTTCGTTCAAGCGAGGATACGACTGTGATTCAAGAACATTCCACTTCGTCACTTCAAGCTCGGGAGTTTGTGTCTCATTTTGTTCGAAACCACGGCGCAGAAATCGCTCGATAATATCGCCGTAGGAACCTTGGGTATCTGAAATGGAGCTTGGCGTGTTATCGCACTCCAAGATGGCGATGCGAAATATGGACGGCATTGGGGGCGGTTTGTCGTATGTGAAGTGGTAGATGATTTGAAATTCAGACTTTGACGTATAGTTATCGACTAGAAATATCTGACAATGAACAAAATACTCTACAGGGTTCTTTTATGGCTTCGGATCCTGACTCATCCTTTCTAGCTTAGAGGCTCCATCATCTTGGCGCATCGTGGGTCTCGGCCAAAGCGCCGAGCAGCCACTGGTTTGAACTGGCAAAGGCTGACTACTTTTAAGAAACACGGACAAGTATAGGCTTCTTAATTCTTGAAATTTATTCAATAGTAAGGAATTGCAAACCAGGTGATTATTTGCCAGCATGTCGAACAGCATGCATGGAGCATGGGTCAAGTTGATGCAAATGCTCAACAGTATCGACATAACTTTGAAGAAATATTGTCCGAGTGCTCGCTTGCTGTAGTAAGCCTTTAAAATAGGAACGGTGCATCCACCCGAAAGGAAGCATTTTGTCTCGTAATGGCCAGGCTTGTGCGATTGGCTGACAAACTGAAAGTCCCGCTATCCCTCGGCCATGAGCCGGTCATCTCGGCACATTGCCGAGAAGTTACGGATGTCAGCCGTCGTCGACAACTTTATGGCTGAAAAAACATGGGAGAATGGCCCCTCCATAATAGAAGCTTCCGAGTCCGAGGAAAGTGGCTTATGATGTGTTCTTTCGCTCAAATTATGTATAATTTCTGTAGCATTATGAGGCGAAACTCGAGCGACACGTCAGTCGGCATGGAAAGCCGCTTTTACAGCCTCGTCACTCCCCAGCTCAACTTTAGCTCAGCTACTCATCCCCGCTCGCACTTATATACCCGCCTTCGCTACGATAGACATATCCGCCTAGGACTACATTTTGATTCGAATATGCGTCTTCTTCCTGCACCTCGTTGCGCCCCCTAGCGTTGTCAATTCGCTGGCCAGCTGGCTAATATACTTTCCGTTCCATATCCCCCATGTTCTAGAGATGTGGCTTGCTCTCGAGACACCGTCCCACCTTCTCGTCTATCTCCCGCGCAGAAACACTCACCAATCCAGCCGCCGACCGCGACGACCGCCGGAGGTCATTCTGGCGCTGCCACAGCAGCATTCTAGATCCGGAACGGTACTTAGCAAGACGGTTCCGGGATGCGCCGATAGCAGAAATTAAACGGGAGAACATCAAGGACTTCTTCCGACAGGCGTTCCTAAACTCCGGGGAGCCTGATCCGGCATAAGATGAGGAGCTGGAGGAGTACATAGGAGAGATGGACAAGTTGTTATGGAGGAAGCTGAAACCTGGCCGCGGCAATGCACACTGCTTTAGATTGACGCTTGATAATGTCGAGATATTACATAGGAGTTTGACATGGTACATGGTAAGTTTTCATGATGGACCACGTGAATTTCTCGCCCTCAGTAGAAGTCAGGGAGGTTCACTAACATAAATATGTAGTGTGTGTTTGTTGTCAATAAGTTAACGTCCATCTATCTGCACTACTACTCCTTGGACTTCCACCGCATGCCGTTGCCCTGGTAGCGATTGCCGCAGTTGGTGGTGCCGCTATGCTCCTGTAGGATCCATGGCGTCTAGTAATAGACTGGTTTAATGCGCTCGTTCAAGGGAATTATTTATCAGAGCTCAAATCGTTATAGAGAATATTGCCTAACAATCTTTCAAACACCCTCCAACCTCATGCGTGATACTGGCCACCATCAGCACCAACACCACTCACCCCTGCTTTGTCAACGCGTCTTCACCCTCAGCATACGCATCAACCTTGTACTTGGCGAAATCCCGAGCCTTGACGCCCCGAGCAAAAAGAATATCCAGCTCCTCAAAGGTCTTGCCCTTCATCTCAGGCAGACGGAAAAAGGTCCAGAGGAAGAAGACAAACGCACATCCGCCCCAGAAAAAGCCCGTTTTGCCACGCCAGTCACCTGCTGTCGGATTGAGCATGTACGGGTTGATGACGTTGCAAACAATCTGAGCGATGTAGTACGCAATCCGAGCGAGGCAGATGCTCTTGTTGCGGAGACGCGTCGAGGATACCTCGGCAATGATGGCGTAGCAAACAGGCCCAACTGTCATGTAGTAGACGCCCAGCCATACAAGCATCATGCTGGCCTGCGCATAGTTGCCGCTCTCTGAGTCCCCGGCGCCGACGCTGATGAAGCCAACAGTCATCAGGACACCAGTCAAAAGGCCAAGCCCCCAGAGATACAAGGTGCGTCGGCCAAAGGGATTTAGCAGATACCAGGACACGATGGTCCCAGCTGACGCGATACCGAGACCTCCAACAGACATGCGGAAAGAAATAGACTCGGGAAGACCAGCTTGAACAAAGAAATATGTTGGCGTGCCACCCATTGCAGAGCCACAGAAGGGCTGTGCAGCAAAAGCTAAGCAGGCGATCTCGGTGCGGCGTAGGTCGACTCCGCGGAAGCAGTCCAAGTACGATGTGCCCTGGTCGATTGACATTTCGATTTCGTTGGTATGGATCATCATAGCCACAGTCTGCTTGGCCTGGATATGCGTGCTGGAGCCGAGACGCGCTACAGACTTTTCTGCTGCTTCGTAGTTGCCGATACGCACAAAGTACCAAGGCGACTCTGGCGCGAAGAAGAGGACCGCAAAGAGCGGGATGGGCCACGCCCACTGAATAGCAAAGGGGACGCGATACGACCACTGGCCCGGTTTGTCCGAGAAGCCAGCTTGAACGCCGGCCGAGATCAGCTGCCCGAGCGCCCAGCAGAGATTGACATAGACTGTGAGATAGCCACGCAGCGCCATTGGGCAGACCTCGGACGCATAAGCGGGAGCCATGGTAGCAAAGACGCCCCAGGGAATGCCACAGAGGAACTGGCCAACAAGCAGCACAGGCAGGTTCGGCGAGAAGAACGAGATGAAGATGCATGCGCAGATGGTAGCCAGCGAAACCAGGAGCACCTTGCGATAGCCGTACTTGTGGGTGAAGTAGCCATTAGCAAACGCCCCGACGATGGTGCCGACGCTGACAGCGTTGCTGAGGCCGTTCTGCCAGGAGGCGGTGATCTGGTAGCTATCGGACGCGGGGATGTACTCGCCGTAGTGTTCTCGGAAGGACGGTTGGGCGAAGAAGGATGAGATCAACACGATGTCGTAGCCCTCCATGATGATGGCTGTCGAGAGAAGGACGGACCACATGACAGCCTTGGGATACTGGCGGATGGCGTCCTTGAAACTCAGGTTGTGCTCGTCCTCGGCGGCCTGTTTGGCAATGGCCAGGTCCTTGGTGGTGTTGTAGTCGACGACATGGTCTTCTTCGCTGACCCTGGAGACCTTTTCGTCTATATGGGCAGACATGTTGTTGCGTGTAAGACAGTCGGTCCCAGGAATGAGAAGAATCAATGGGTGTAGCTGTCCTGTGTAGTGATGAATATTGAGAGGCGAGCGTTTGAAGGTCTAGCGGAAGGGCAGTATTAAGTATGTTTCCGTTAATACGTTTTGACAAGACCATTCGGGTGCTGGGCCTCGCATAATGCTGATCTCCCCACGCTACTGATCAGAAAACCCGGGGTTGTGGCAGCGGAGTGTGGAGAAGGGCCAGCGGTCACCCGGGAACCTGGAGCGCTTCGTTCTAGCCAAGCTCACCCGAGGATGCTTCCTGTTTACCCCACCGGAGAAGATTTCTGAGGCTAGTTGGCGATGGTGCTGGGTTACTCCGGTGGGGGAATGGGACGTCCTCGTTGTGAGTTTACCCTGCACTCCCAATTCGCCTAGCTAGGGCATCTAGGGCCTAATATAGCATGCTCCGGATAAAGTGTTTAGCAGGGGCTAACTGACGGTTGAGTTGTGGTTGTTTGCGGGTTATATCGTAGACGAGTTGGTTGTGATTGTTCCTCTGCTTCAAGGTCTAAGTGCGCTGATGATCCTTTTCAAAACCCATGTCACTACCCCAAACCTCAATTCTCGCCAGGTCCGATGGGGTTAAGGAAAATGGGGCCACAGAGCTCCGTGACTCTGTCCACTTCGATGGAACGCTCTCACGCGACTCTTGTCTACCCCGCATGATTCTACATGGGATCATCGTCCGAATCCTTCCCCGCAAACTCATACTCCCCGGCAACCATCTCGTAGCCCGCAGCCGAGGAACGACAACTCCACGCGTTTATCAATTCGGAGTCCGAGGCTGTTGCTATGATAGTTCTTGCGACTGCGCAATACGGCTGCGCTTTTGCGTCTCTCCCGTGAAATGGCGTCGAGCCAGGACGAAGGCCCTGCCATTAAGTGCCACATCTGCCACAGCGCCTTCGCACGCCAAGAGCACTTGACGCGCCATATCCGACGACACACGCGTGAGAAGCCCTACCGATGCCTGCAATGTGGGAAGTGCTTCTCCCGGCTGGATGTGCTTCATCGGCACACGGCCTCTCACGCGCAGGACGCCTCCGAATCGCGTGCTGCTTCTGCTAGAGCGTGCGAAGAATGTGCAACTAGTCGTGTTCGCTGTTCAAAGGGCATCCCGTGTAGGCGATGCCAGGAACGAGGTTTGGGATGTAACTATCCCGCTGCCAGGAAGCGAAAGGCGACCTCTGACCGGGTTAGGACGGCACTGAAGAGAGCGCAGTTGGCCGTGCAACAGCTTGACACGATATGCGTTGATACGTCTCGTGTTGATGCACTCGACGAGACACATCAGCAAGTGGACAAGGTAAATAGCAGTCCTGATCAGATTCAGCAAGCAAGAGGTCCGAACGAAGCTCTATGGACGCCAGAAGTCGATCTAATCCACAACACCAACCTGCAGCGACCCAATGCTGATGACTCCTACAATGCGGATAATCTGGATCCATTTGCCGCCGATCCGGCGTTCGGCGGCGTGGTACTGGGCATGTCATCCGTGAACTGGCTCTCTCCCCAGTACCAAAATACCCTGGAATGGGACGACCAGCTGGCGGCAATATCTTACGAAGGTATCGGATCCGGGGACATGGGCTTCTACTTCCCTTGTAACGCCGTCGAGCCAGTCCGCGACTCGGCATTACAGTCGAATATGGACAGAGATGCGGAGCCTCTGGACCCGGCCATGATGCTTCCATCCGAAGATCAGTACAGTGGGCCATTCAACATGGAGAAGGCGTCTCCAATCTCTGTCAGGAGCTCTACTGGCTCCCTTGCGTCCAAGACAACCGAGGGAAGGTTCTATGTCGACGGAGCTGCGTCGAGGGCTCCGTTTAGAGGTCAACTGGCTAGGCACTCCATACTGCGAATCACCCCGTCAGAGGACGATGACGCAGAATCAACGACTCCACACAGTGATGGAATGGTCCCAACAACCTCAAAAGACTTCAATAAGCCGCAAGGGGAGTTGGTTTCGGACTACGCCTACCAGAGCATGCTTGAAGGGGTTGATGCAAACGTCCAGACACACTTACTTGACTTGGAGGCGCCTTCAATCCCATCATTAACTCATATCCGAGCCTTTATGCAGCACTATTTCGACAGCTTCCATCCAACATACCCGTTTCTGCGGAAGAGTGCAGACACATTTGACCAGCCGGGAGGTTGGGTCCTTCTTCTCGCCGTGTCAGCTATAGGAGCCGGATATTCCCGGGAAGCCCACAGCACGAACTCAAGAGATACGATGCTTGATTTGGCAAGGAAGCACGTAGTCCTCTGCACCTCAGATGCCTCTCAGACCAGCAGTGGAGATGTGTGGATGCCGTCTGGGCTGGAACCTACACATCACACCATCAAACTTCCAGCTCTCCAGGCTGGCATTCTGACTCTCATTTGCATGCTCCACAGCGGCAAGACGAGCTTGATAGAGCGGGCAACGGCGGAAAGATATGACCTCGTGCAACAGTGTAAAGCCATGAGACTTCTGTCAGAGTCGGAGTATTGCACCGAGACGGATCCAGCCACTGGACGTGAAACTCTGATTTCTCGGTGGGTGGAAAAGCAAGACCGTATCAGAACTGGGATGATGATATGGGTGAGTCATGTATTCCTTCCGTGCCCTTCGAGTCAACTCGTTAATATATGAATAGCTACTAGACTCGGTGTTTGCGTTCGAGTTCAATTGCTCGCCCCTGTTACAACTCGGCGATGCCACGTCCTCACTGCCGTGCCCAGAGGATTTATGGGAACACCCAACGATGGAGCAAGTTATTGACAAAAAGCATAATACCGGTTCGTAGATGCTTCGAACGTGGTGATTGCATGCTAACTCTGCCAGTAACACTCCTCGAAGCGACCGAGATATTGTACATGGAGAAACGTCTCCCCCCCAACCTCGGTGACTTTAGCAATATACTCCTCATCTATGCAATTCTCCGGAGGACCAAAGAAGTATTGCACCAACACCAGAGCCGCCTGTCAAACTGGACACCGAATGCCAAGACGCAATCGCGAACTGTCGCCCAACCCATAGCCGAGACCTGGCCGCCGTCTCTACCTGTCATCTCAAAATGGAGAAACAGCGCCTGCGACTGTCTCGATATTCTGCATTGGAGTGCAAACGGAATGGCTGCGACGGCTGGCGGCTGGGAACATCCTACCATCTTGCACCTCCATATCTCAAGGCTGCTTCTCCTTACACCAACGAAGTACATCCAGTACGTCGCTGCTGCGTCATCGCCGACAGCTTCGAGTCCAGGACAGGACGACGGAAAGTACAGAGAAGCATGCAGTCATCTCCACCAGTGGGCTATCCGCGACCAATTTAAGGCAAGGTTATCCATGGTCCACGCTGGTGCGTTGCTGTGGCATGTCCGCCGATACAGTAGCGATGGCTTTCTGGAGCCGTTTGCCATATACATTGCTACCCTGGCAGTCTGGGCATACAGCGTATCTACGCAGTCGGTCAGGGGAAATGGACTACCGAGCGGTACAGGGTCAGATTCGAGACAGCCTTCTTCGGAAGTCAACCCCGGACAACAGGCGACCGACACAGAAACAGACGAAGAACCCGATCCGGCCTTCATCCACCTGGACCGACCATGCGATGACGAAATGGTACAGATATACGTACGCCTGGGACACAGGATCTCAGCTTACATGCTACGAGTGGGTGATATTTGTCGCGTAGGTGCGCCCAGAAAGATTCTGAAGGAAGGGGTGCGCCTGCTGTCGGGGAAATCAAAAGTTATCCCCGAAGAGGGCTCCGGTGACATATCGGATGCTAGACAAGACCGGACGGACACGTGGGGAATCGGGCAGTCGTTCAAGAAGACACTGCTTCAATTGATACAAGCTACCGAAAACGGGAATACCGCAGTGGAATGAGCTGCTCGTGTTCTATGTTTTCTGCGGCAGCGTAATACCTCAAACTTGGTCGTTTTGCCCAATATCGCGACAAAAAAGATGGTGTGGAATTACCTAGTAACACGAGTCATCTTATCTATCTACCAATGCCTATTTCCAACTCTATGAGCCAAGGCGTTATCATTCCTGCATTATACCTTGACGAAAACCGGCATCTCACTCAGCGGACAAGAGACCTCGACAACCTGTCCCCCGTCGTAAGTCTCATCGCTAGTGAAAGCCTTCCATCTCTCCCCAGACTGCAGAGGAGGCAGATATACATCCATGGATCTCACCTCCGGATTCAACACCGGACAAACGAGGTACTTCTCCCCGTACATGTACTGCGTTGAAATCTCCCAGCACCTCTTATCCTGGGGGAACTGATAGAAGAGCGGCCTCATGATCGGGCTTCCCTTCTCATGAGCCTCCGTCATCAGCTTACGCGTATAATCACGAAGCTCCTCGCGAATGTCGATATATCTCCGACAAATATCGTAGACGTCCGGTCCATACGACCACACCTCGTTGTCCGCTCCGCTGCGGCACGTCGCACCACCCGAGGTCCCAAGCTGCGGCTGGCGCGGCTCCCTATCACCATGGAGCCGCATGACAGGACAGAAGGCGCCCCATTGGAACCAGCGGACGAAGAGTTCGCGGAACTTCTCATCGTTGGGATCTCCGCCGTGGAAGCCGCCGATATCTGTCGTCCACCACGGCAGGCCAGCAATGGCCATATTCAGGCCTGCCGTCAGTTGATTTCTCAAGCTTGACCACGAGGACGCGATATCGCCGCTCCAGACTAGGGCTCCGTATTTCTGGCTGCCGGCCCATGCGCAGCGGAGTAAGTTGACGACCTGTGTTTCGCCTTCTGCCTTCATCCCTTCGTAGAATGCCTTGGCATACTCGACGGGGTAAATATTACCAATCGTCGAGTTGGATCCTAGGAAATACCGATAGTTGTCAAAGTCGTAGGCCGTGTATTCTGGTTCTGCCTCATCTAGCCAGAATGTCTTGATGCCCTTTGAATAATAGTTGTCCTTGGCTGTCTTCCACAGGTAGTCTCGGGCCTCTGGATTAGTTACGTCGATATGTATTGTCTCGCCCTCGAAGTCGAGTCCGGTTCGCACACCTCGGTCTGTTCGAATCAAATAGCCGTGTTCAAGCATATGCTGATAGTTCTCAGATTGTTTGTCAACGGTCGGCCAAATCGATACCATAAGCTCGACCTTCATGTCTTTAAGCTCTTTGACCATCGCATCTGTACACTGTTAGAAACACGCCTCCGCCATACGTTAGAGAGTGCTTACCGGGATCAGGCCAGTACACCGGGTCAAACTTCCACTCTCCCTGCTTGGGCCAGTGGAAGAAGTCGACGACGATAAGGTCGAGGGGAATGTTTCGACGGTGATACTCCCGGGCGACCCCAAGAAGTTCGTCCTGGGTCTGATAGCGAAGCTTGCACTGCCAGAAACCCAAGCCATACTCAGGCATCATCGGGACTTTTCCAGTCGCCTCAGCGTAGGCCTCCTCAATCTCCGCGGGGGTATCCCCAAGGACAATCCAATAATCAAGGACCGTGGTTGAATAGGCCTCAAACGACATGACGTTCTTGCCAAAGACCGCACGGCCAATGGATGGGTTGTTCCATAGTAATCCGTAGCCGAGCGATGAAAGCGCAAAGGGCACGCTGGCCTGCGAGTTGCGGTGGGCAAGCTCAAGATCCTGGCCCTTCAGATCGAGACACGGTTGCTGATATTGACCCATGCCAAAGATCTTCTCGTCCGGATCGATGCTCTCAAGACGCATCGTGAGGTGGTAGTTATCCGTACCCAAGATTGCCTTGAACTCACGAGCCTCAACCTCGATGGCGCTGCACTTGGGATCCAGGATGTCCCGGCGGTTGCGCATGTACTCCTCGAGAACAAGCTTGCCTTCAGCGTTCCGAATGGTGATTTTTCCAAGTTTGGAAACGGTGGCTTTCGCCTTTCCGTTGCTTACAACTGCTGCATCGTCTGAGATGGAAATATGTGACTCTGTTGGCAGGGGTTGTTGGAGCGCCCAGTCGTTCGCGGGCATCATGCCGGATTTGGTGGCGCGTACTCGGAATGCGTTGAGCCCCCAGGGTTGGATCCAAAGTTGCTCCGCATCGTATCTGTAAACAAGAATGCCGTCTTTGTTGAAAAACATTTCGGCGTTGTAATAGGCTGCCCAGGATACTGGAAGCTGCGTGGGCGAAGGATGAGTGGCTTTCACGGCAACGATGCGACTTGAAACAAGTATGATGGGAGTTTGATTAGCACACGGTATTTAAAAGCAGGTCGGTAACGGAATATGGTGGTTTGCGTCTCCATCGGAACAAGACGACTGATTAATGCCGTCGTTGTGGATTCGGTTCGTTATCGTGACGCTGTCGCACTACGCCACCGGAGTGATCGTCGTCCCCCCGCCGGAGGTTGAAGAGTGTGACGCTTGCGCCCCATTTTCGCTGTAGCTGGCTTGGATCATGCTTGTTAATGGGCTACTGGGTAATCAAGGCAGAGCTACAGCTGGGTAAATGCCAAAGTAGCTGAGAGATGCAGTGCGTGGCAATACCTACCTCAATCTCCCCACCGGACTTGGGATAATGTGACATCGCCAATGTAAATTTCACCCCACAACACAGCTGTGGAACAGAATACCACTGTACTAAACTGGGCAAAAGTGTAAGGAACCCTACTCTTGGAACCCCAGTAATTACAGCCTATCTCGTGCTCGACAACAGCTAAATCACTCAGAAATAGCGTCTCAGACCGTGATCAACTGCCGGCCGTGCCCATGCACGGAATACCGCATGACTTGAGTAGCAGAGGGCCTGATATGGTCATCTGTTCAGTACGTGGCTCGCCTCCCTTCAGATGATTGTCCTAGGATAGTAAAAAGAGATCGTCTAGATCTTCTAGCATAGGTCAGCCTTTGATGTAAATTATATCGAGGACGACTGCGGGGCTGCCAGGCTATCTTTGCTGACTGAGGCGGCAATTGCGTATACAAAGAATGGGTGATGTCAAGGAATAAAGGGGATATGAATCAGTCAAAGGCTACAAAGCACGTCGCTCTATCCGTCAACCAAAAGTACCCAGCTATGCTCAGCTCCTAGATTGAATTGTCTCCTTGAGCAAGACACTAATATGCGGGAAAACTCCTGCTCCCATCACCTTTGTCACCAGTGAGGTGCTGAGGGCCACGTCCTTTCTGAACCCATGGTGACCATCCCGGAAGCCCGTAGGGTATGGATCAACAAGCACTGGTAGATGATAATATCCATTTCTGTCTAATCAACGAGGGTAACCCATAGGTTGGAAGCTTCTTGTTTGCCATAATGCCTGGGAACCCAAAAACACCCGCCACGCCACCTACGTATTTTGGTGCACGAACAAACCATATTTAGGTACCTCGAAGGCGGCATCCACATAGAAATTCTTGCAGAAGAAATAAGGCTTGACGTGGTGAGTCAAATGAGTCATAAAACTCTACTTCTCAACATTCACGGCCGCTTGAAATAGTGAAGGGATCGTCCTCTTACATATCTCAACCTGGCTCATGTTCATCAGTGGGTGACCAGTCTACAGATTTCTAGACTTACGGTATGTCTTATGCTTTCAGCTGGTACTTAATGAAGCTAACGCGACTAAAGATAATGACGTTGCCAACAGCCATGGAAACCCCACCGCGCCATACCGGACTTCTCAGAGAAGAAAGTCTAGTTGTTAGATGGCTCTTTGGATACTGTCACAATCCCTACGCCCAGTCCAGTCCTTCGTGGCCTTCTATACCAGATACAGAGTCCAACATGAAACGCGTTACGCTGCTTAGTGTCAACATCGGTGCCGTCGAAGAGCACGACCAAGTCATTCAACAATTTCACATTGGTATATCTATTCTTGAAACGGAGTGGCTAGAAAATGCTCTTGATCCATTTCCCGAACCAAATTTGGCAGCAAATATGATCCAATCTAGTTATTACGTCGTGGGGAGTCCCGACTACCGGGTGGGCACGGCGGAGATGTCGATATTCGGAAAGGTCCAGCCAATTTCTCTGGTGGATCTCAAGGAAAAGCTGGAAACTACAATGGCCCGCGGAAACTGCATTCTTGTTCTCCATGAAAGCAAACGGGGGCTTTCACTACTGGAAAGATTAGACATCCACCTCAACCCGCTGTTTACCATCGACACCGTGAAAGCAGCACAGCACCCGCTTCGACTATCGTACAGATACAGCCTGGCGAAAATGTTGGAAGAGCTCGAGATTCCATTCACATGCCTCTGCTGTCCCGCGAACAGTGCTCATTTCGCGCTTCGAGCCTTGCTGATGATCGTGGTCAGAGACACGGAGCGACAGTTTATTCTTACTCCGGATTGGGTGCCGATACTCAAAGCTGTTGCTCAAGCTCCTCGACCGCTAACAAAGGAAGAGAAAGGTGAGAAAGTAGAGAGTTCTCCCGCAGGTGCAGGGCGACGCAGAAGGGCTCAATAAGGATGGAAGAATTATGTTGGATATTCGAAGTTGAATTGATCTGTGGCTGATGAATCTGGCGATGCGCAATACAATATGCATGCACAACTTTTGTCTAGGGAGTGTCGCTATTAATGGAGAGATAAGAAGACAATGTCATGTGTCCGCCTTCCGGACGTGGCAGAGCATGTACCACAGGAGAGACAAGGCTTATCTCGAGAGCCCTATTGCAGTCTCTCATTTGACTGTGCACCCCCGGATTATGCGGCTGAGTGGAGAGGTCGAGCCTATGGAGATGCGGCGGCCCTCACCGACAAATGTAAGCCCAAGCTACGGCCGACTCCGAAGCGGCGTCGGATCCAGACCCAAGGTCAGCGACGTCACCATCAACATCAACATCAACGTCCGAATACCACTGTTGAACCTCATCACCGCCATCATGCAAAGCGACAGGGACTATCTGCTCTCGCTCCAGGCGGTCCGCGCCAACGCCGCCAAGGTGCTGGAGGCGGCCACCAAGGGCGAGCTGCACCACTTCGACTACGATGCGTCGCGGATGAGCGTCGCGTCTGACTTCGTCACCGGAGTCATCAAGGTCAGTTCCCACTGAATCTCACTGAGCTATCCCATACTCACGCTCCCGACAGCGCGACTTCGGCCCCGACAGGTTCAGCGAGATCCCGCCCCACGGCCGCTGGCAGCACTTCAACGTCGGCGGCGTCCTGCGTGTGGACGCGCTGCTTTCCAGATGGCGCGGCGACGGCTGCGAGAAGTTCGAGGTCACTCGTCGCCTGATCGATCTGTTCTTTGTGTCGGTTCTCCTCGATGCGGGCGCGGGCGATCACTGGCGCTTCAAGGAGCCGGGCACGGAGGAGTACTACGTCAGAAGCGAGGGCATCGCTGTAGCGGCGCTGCACATGTTCAAGGCCGGAGCGTTTGTGTCCAAAGGGGCAGATCCAGATGAGGTTGACGGTGAGTCTACGATACACGCCTCAAGAGGAGCATCTGCTAACTAAAGACACAGGGCACGGCCTCGAGAGGCTGACTGAAGAATCCTTCAATGAATACTTCCAAATCTCACCAGAGAACCCCATGGTCGGAGTTGCTTCCCGCGTTCGTCTGCTCAACGACTTGGGCACATCTCTGCTACAGCTCCGGGAGATCTTTGGAGAAAGTGGCCGTCCGGGAAACATGGTTGGTAAGTGCACTTCGGCCATCTCTGTACGCATATGAAACCCATGTTAATCAATCCAAGACTACATTACCAAGCGAGCTGGCGATTCCAAGAAGCTCGACTACGAAGATCTCTGGTCGACCCTGCAGCGCACGCTGATTCCAGCCTGGCCTGAGGACCGCACGACTGTCGAAGGCGAGCCCATCGGCGATGCATGGCCTCTTGCTGTCCTCGCCGAACAGGCCGAAGACAAGAGCCCAAGGAACACGATCCAGCCGTTCCACAAACTCACACAATGGCTCGCCTACTCCCTGATGGTGCCCTTCGTGAGGCTGCTCGGCTACGAGTGGGACAACGCCCATCTGGGAACGGGCCTCCCCGAGTATCGCAACGGCGGCCTCTTCGTGGACCTCAAGGTCTTGTCCCTGAAGAAGGACGTCCTCGAGGAGGGCATCAAGACGTCAGGAGAAGCTCTCCCGGCGTACGATACCACATCCGACGTCATCGTCGAGTGGCGCGCCATGACGGTAGCATTGCTAGATGAGCTGTATCGGACCATTTCTACCGAGTTTGCCGCCGAGGGCGTCACGTTGAGCATGGCCCAGATGCTGGAGGCTGGGACTTGGAAGTCGGGCCGCGAGCTGGCTGCCAAGTATAGGCCAGAGACGAAGTCGAGCCCGATTCTGGCTCGAGGCGACGGGACTCTGTACTAGCACGGGTCCTATCATAAAACACATTGTATTGTAGTCACGACCATGAACATTTCTTTGAAGTCTCAAGAACGTATTATTCAAACTATGGCACATGTACACTACGCTTATTGCTGCGTCGGCATCGCCACCTCAGCCTTGGTCGAGATGGCATCCTCCTCGGCCCACTTGGCCGTCACCGTCTTCTGCTGCGTGTAGAAGCTAATACCGGGACGTCCGTAGAAAGTGGTCGCACCTCCGCCGGCCACGCTCCGCTTGTTTCCGGTGAAGGAGAACATGGGCAGCGGCACGGGAATCGGCACGTTGATGCCGACCTGGCCGGCCTCGATCTTGCGCCGGAACGACTCCGCTGTCGGCCCGGAGCTAGTGAAGATGGCCACGCCGTTGCCGTACTCATTGTCGTTGATCAGGTCGATGGCCTCGTCCAGCGTCGCCACGTTGAGGCACAGCAGCACCGGGCCGAAGATCTCCTCGCGGTAGCAACGCATCTTGGGCGTGACTTCGGTGATGATGGTGGGCCCGACCCAGTTCCCGTTGGCGTAGTCCTCGTTGGCCGGCTTGAAGCCCCGTCCATCCAGCACGACATTGGCGCCTTCGTCCTTCGCCGAGGCGATCAGCTCCTCGATGCGGCTCTTGCTCTGAGGCGAGATGACAGGGCCCAGGTCCGCGTTGGCCTCGAAGCCGCCGTTGACCTGCAGCGTCTTTGCGTTCTCGACAAGCTCCGGCAGCCAGTCTTTCGTCGCACCGACAAAGACCACGGTGCTCAGCGCCATACAACGCTGTCCCGCGGCGCCGAACGCGGCTCCCACGACGCTCTTGATGAAGTTGTTCTTGTTGCAGTCCGGCAGCACTGCGGCGTGGTTCTTGGCGCCCAGGTTGGCCTGCACGCGCTTGCCGTTGGCGGAGCCGCGCGCAAAGACATACTCGCCTGCTTGGTTGCTGCCGACGAAGCTGATGGCCTTGATGCGCGGCTCGTCGAGGATGAAGTTGACCGTCTTCTTTGCGCCGTGGATGACGTTGACGACGCCATCGGGAAAGCCGGCTTTCTGGCACAGCTCTGCGATTATCATGGCTGCGCCGGGGTCTCTTTCCGAGGGCTTGAGGATGATGGTGTTGCCGGCGATGGTGGCCACTGGGAGAGACCAGAGCGGGATCATAGCAGGGAAGTCTATTGAAATATCAGCAACGCTGTGTCTCATGTTTGCGGGTTCGTTTATTGAACCAGCACGTGGAATGACTTACTGAATGGGCAGATGGCGGCTACAACGCCCAAAGGCTCCTTGTACGTCCTCGTCTCCATGTCCTTGGCCACCTCGAGCACCTCGCCCTTGAGCAACTCGGGCGCCCCGCACGCGGCCTCGGCGACCTGCAGCCCACGAAGCACATCGCCCTTTGCGTCGGCGAGCGTCTTGCCCTGCTCGAGGGTGATGTTGGCAGCCAAGCGGTCCCAGTTCTCGCGGATGAGGGCCACGAGGCGGAACATGAGCTGCTGGCGGTGCAGGACGGACGTGGCCCGCCAGGCGGGAAACGCGCGCTGGGCCGAGTCGACGGCGGCGCGCATCTCGGCGTCGGTGCTCTGCGGCACGCGCGTCACCAGGTTGTTGGTGGCCGGGTCATGGAGCTCGATGAACTCGGTGGTTTCCGAGGGCTTGAAGGCGTTGTCGATGAACCAGTGCGTGTCGACCACCTCCTCGATCTTGGCGTGCGTCGTGGGATAGCTGCTCATGATGGCGGCGGTTTGCTCGGGTGAGCGGGGTATCACGATGACGATGCCTTTGTTCACCGAGGCTTCTTGAAGCAAAGGCGACAGTGGAATGGTACGTGAAGCTCAAAGACAATACGGTTGAGCGGTGTAGGAGCCAGGCCGCTGTAATTCATCTCCACGACTGGCGGTAAAGGCCGACAGACAGACCATGTGGCCTCGCTGCCCGCTCTTGTCCCTTCTCCCTTCGCCCTTCGCCCTTCGCCGTGCTGCGGACATGCGGTGCCATCGATCTGACGGCCTTTCGGTGGAGTGTACCGATAACAGCCGTACGCAGGGTGTGGGTGGATAAAGATGTGCAAGGCCCACATGGTTGTCATTCCGTGAAGTCGTGTTAGCGAGATGCATAAGTTGTCGACGTCGTGGAAATGAATATCCAGGTGGTGATGTTTACTTGGGAGATTTTGCATGGTCTATACTGATCAATAGCAGTAATCAGCTGAAGAGCTGCAGCAAATGCAATCAGATCCTGTGGCCACACTGCTACGAAGACTGTCTTTGATAAGCTTGGCTCTCGTCCCAAAGACTGCTAGTCAAGTTTGTAACACATCAATAAGCAGGTATTCTTCAACTATCACACAACTTCCAGATATCAATCAATCAATCGGCATATTGCCCTGAAAACCCCGATCTCCAGCTGGTCGGCGATGGGGAATAATGTCTCCGACCGGGTTTTCAATTCACCGCCGGCATCAAATACCAGGCATTTGTCACCCTCGTTTCATTCTTGACCCTCAATGATGCAAACCCCGTTCGTTAACCGCTCACTTCATACCACACGCCGCCAACATGTCCATCCATCCGTGCTGTCTCAAGGGCTTCAAATGGGATGGAGAGCCTGTTGGCCGCACTGACAAGCTCGAGGGCACCGACGTCTACATCACCGGCACCAGCTCCAAAGCCGGCATCCTCCTCATCCCCGATCTGTTCGGCTGGTCGTTCCCCAACATCCGCCTGCTGGCCGACCACTACGCCCAGGAAGCCGACGCGACCGTCTACGTGCCCGACTTCTTCGGCGGCGAAGTCCTCCCGTCGGACCTCATCCGCGACGAGAAATGGGGCGAACTGGACCTCGCCGGCTTCATCGGCCGCAACTCGCGCGCCATCCGCGAGCCGCTGCTCTTCGCCTGCGCGCGCGCCCTCCGCCGGACGCACGCCAAGGTCGGCGCCGTCGGCTACTGCTACGGCGGATGGGCCGTGTTCCGGCTCGGCGCGCGGGAGCACCAGCCTCCGCTTGTGGACTGCGTGACGTCGGGCCATCCGTCCATGTTGACCAAGGCGGATATCGACGGCGTCGGCGTGCCGGTGCAGGTCCTCGCGCCCGAGATTGACCCCGCGTACAACGCGGAACTGAAGCTGCACACGTTTCAGACTCTGCAGGCGTCCGGCGTGGCGTTTGACTATCAGCACTTTCCCGGTGTTGTACATGCCTGTCTTGTGAGGGGGGACGAAAGGGTAGAGGGCGAGAGGCTGGCCATGACGAGAGGGAAGAATGCGGCAGTGGCGTGGATGAGGCAATTTCTACACAATGAGTGAACTAGGCTATGCTGTGTTATTCATGCTGAATAAGTTATCATTCTTTTACTATTTGTCTACCATTCAGTTCATCCGTAGTTCAGAGTGCCTCATGAATACCCATCCGTAACTCGCCGTCTTGTGTAATACTCCAACGGCACCATGACGACAACAATGCCACAAAACGTTACACCCAGAATCTTTCTGCCTGGTCTCGGTTTGCCCTTCGCGTCAGCTCTGCTCTGCATTATTTTCTATCTCTAGGCAAGCCCTCACTAACTTCACCCATACGCCCTATGTCGGCCGGCCTAGATTACCACCAGACCATGGCGGAGGAACATGATCCGAGGGCAGAGAGCGAGATGAAGACTGATTCAAACCTTGTAGCAAATAAATCAAACCAAAAACCACTCATTAATCGAGCACAGAGTGTATTTCCGCCTCTCAGTCTATCCCGGCGTCACATCTGGAGCTTCACAAGAACCCACGCACGGCCTCGGCTGTGTTCCGCTCCCGAGGCCGAACCGCGCGGAATGGAATGACGACTGCCGTGATACGATTGGCCAACCCCGCGTTTTCAAGGTGCCGTAATTCATTGCCGTTACTAGGATGTTCCTCTATTTCTTGGGATTAAAACCCATCCAGAGGTCGTCGTTTACTTGACCAAACAGCTATTTCACCCATTGCTTGCCGTTTTCAACTTCTTGTTGTTAATATTGGCAAAATGACTAGTCATCCCTTGATCCTGCTTGCCGCCGCCGCGTTCTTCATCGTCCATCTACTCATCCTCATCACTCGCTCGATCCGCTCCCCACTTAAAGCCGTCGGCGGACCGTTCTTAGCACGATTCAGCGATGTGTGGTACTTCTGGACGGTGCGGAAGGGCCACTTTGAAGTAACGAACCGGGAACTTCACGAGATATATGGTTCGTGCTGTGGCTGGAATAGTATCATCATCGTGATCCAAGATACTAACTCATCGACCAGGCCCCGTCGTGCGCTACGGCCCCAACCGCTACAGCATCAACGACCCCAATGCCAGCAAGATCATCTACGGCCTCGGCGCCCAGTTCCCAAAGTCGCCCTGGTACACGACCTGGGCTGCTCCCGGCCAGTGGAACATCTTCAACGACCAGTCGACAAAACACCACGCCCAGACCCGCCGCCTTTTCCAAGCCACCTACTCGATGACGGCGCTGGTCAACTACGAGCCGTACGTCGACGAGTGCAACAGCCTCTTCGCCCAGCGCCTGACGGAGATGGCCCATGCCGCCGTGCCCTTCGACATGGGCCACTGGTTCCAATGCTACGCCTTCGATGTCATCGGGATGATCACGTACGGGGAGCGCCTCGGGTTCCTGGACGCCGGCGACGACATCGGCGGCGTGATGGGGGCGCTGGAAGACCACATGCACTACGCCACGCTTGTCGGCATCTTCCCCAGCCTGCATCGCTACCTCTACGCCCTCAAGAACTACTGGGCCGGCGCCAAGGGTTCAGGCAGGGCATACGTGCTGAGCTTCACCCAGGAGCGGATCCGCGAGCACCAGACGACGCCCAAGGCTGTTTCTGAGGCTCCCGAAAGCGCCACGGCAAAGGCTGACTTTCTCACCAAGTTCCTCGCCAAGCACTCGGCCGACCCCGATACGTTTACGTCGTATCATGTCCTCACGGGCTGTTCGGCCAACATGGTTGCAGGGTCCGACACCACCGCCATCAGCCTCTCTGCCATTCTGCACCATCTGCTCAAGACCCCAAAGTGTCTGCAAAAACTGCGAGACGAGATTGAGAACTGCGCTGCGCAAGGCAATCTGTCGGAGTATCCGACGTTCCAGGAGAGCCAGCAGATGCCGTACCTGCAGGCCGTCATCAAGGAAGCCCTGCGAATGCACCCTGCTACGGGATTGCCACTGGAACGTGTTGTTCCGGAGGGAGGCTCGACGATTTCCGGTCGTTACTTTCCCGCAGGAGTGAGTATTCTACCCTATCCTCCCACTACCCAGTTTCTCTGCTAATGTGGGCTTACATAGACCGTCGTTGGGATAAACACCTGGGTTGAGCATCGCGACCCCAGAATCTTCGGCAAGGACGCGGATATCTTCAGACCCGAGAGATGGATTGAAGAAGATAGCCAGATGATTTCAGTCATGAATCGCCACTGGATGCCTGTAAGTTTCTTCCATAGTTTAACTACATCAACACAGTCTAATATGTCCACATTCAGTTCGGGCTTGGATCACGAAGCTGTATAGGAAGGCACGTGTCCATGCTTGAGATATCCAAGCTCGTCCCCAGACTTATTCGAGACTTCAATTTTTCTCTCGAACCGTCTCCAGGCGAGGGTGAGGATTGGAAGACAAAGGGATTTTGGTTCGTCAAGCCGAGAGATTTTAGGATTCGCGCGGAGGTCCGCAAGTATGTGCGAAGCGGGTAGTTTATGAAGATGCTATTAGTTCTACGGGCCATGCTGACTGTGCCGAGCATGTTACGCAATGATCTACACATCTATCTAAAGACTGTTCTAATTGGCAAATTAAATGAACACAGAATGGCAGAAATCAACGGCATAGTCTATCGTTGATCGAAAACAAAAATATCTTCAGCCAAGATCTTAAACTCCAACTCCGATCAAAAGCAAGATCCTCTCCACATTCCAGCAGTGTAACTCCAGTGCAAGATCAATACCATCCCAATAGTCACCATTACATACTCCGCATTTTCTTGTTATACCACATCTATAATATCGTTAGCACTGTCACCCAAGCCAAGTCTCTTTGAACACTTACACTCTCAACGCCTGCACCGACCGATTTAGGCGCGAATCGCTTGAGCAACCACGGCGTAGGGACCTTTCGAGTGTAGACCTTGGCATCGGCTCCCTTAACCTCATTGTTGAGGATAATATTCTGTGGGAGAGATGGGTTGAGCACCGACGGCCTCCCAAGCCCAATCATATCGCAGGCTCCTTCGTTGAGGGCGGCCTCCATGCCCTGGCGAGTTCGGAACCCTCCAGTGACTATCAAGGCGATATCAGGAAGCCTGGCTCTGATTTGTTTCGCAAAGTCGAGGAAGAAAGATTCTCGGGCAATTGTCCTCTCGGACGGAGCAACCGTGTTCTCATTTCCCATCATCATCTGCCAGTTGTTAGCACCACGCATCCAAGTCTTGTCAAGCTTGCAACACCTACAGTGGGGTTCTCGTAAGATCCGCCGCTGACCTCCAGATAGTCCAAGCCAGCGGCGGCGATCAGAGAAGCCTGCTCGAGACAGTCCTCCAGCTCGATGGCCGACTCTTCGCTGCTGGATGCCTGATGATCGACCGAGTTGAGCTTGATACCGACGCAGAACGTCTTGGGCACAAGCGCCTGGATAGCCTTGATGATGTCGAGGACAATCTTGACCCGAGCCGCCGCCGAGCCGCCGTAGGCATCGGTTCTGAGGTTCGTTTTGGCCGACATGAACTGGGCGAGGAGATACCCGTGCGCGGCGTGGATCTGAACGCCATCGAATCCAGCCTCGGCAGCGATGCGGGCCGTGTTAGCGAAGCGCCGGACGACGTCTTCAATCTCGACAACCGACATCTCCTTGGGCGTGCCAAACACCAGGGCACTCGCCAGCCTCGAGATCAGATCGGAGCCCATGTTGAGCGGCACCGCACTGGGCGCAAGGTTCTTGGTGAAGAAGCCGCGTTTGCCAGAGCCCAGAGGAGACTGACGCCCGGGATGGTTGATCTGCATAACCGTGGGAGTGCCCCCGCGGCGCGAAATGGTAGCCAGGCTCTTGTACGCGGCCAGGACCTTTTCCTCTGGCAGGTTCTTGTTTATTGCGTTGTCGTCAGGGCCGCCGAGGTAACGTTCGTCGACCATGACGTTGCCCGTCACGATCATGCCCCAGCCGCCATCGGCCCAGGCGCCGTAGGTGCGACCGAAATGGACGGTAGTTGGAAGCTTCTGGGAGTCTGCCATTTGCTCCGCGAGTGCGGCTTTGACGAGACGGTTTGGAAGCGTCAGGCCGCTGGGCAGCTGTAGGGGCTGGGCGAGGACAGAGTCTGCCATGGTGGACCGAGGTGGAATGAGCCTCTACTTTCTGGTGATGTTGATTAATTGTGCAAGTAGTTATCACAAGCTTTGCAAGATGAAGGGGAAAATATAAACAAAGTCGACTTGATAAAATCCCGAAAACTGCCCAGGAACGAGTTCCAATAGCGTGCAACTGGTCCTTTATCCTCCTGCGGCTAACGGACAAGATGCCTCAATGGGCCACAATTTTCTTGGTTCGGGCAGTGAGTTCCCCCGTACCCTGCTCCGGTGGCTTGGTTAGCCCGTTTCCATAACGCCTCTCGGGGCAATGGGTCTACCCAGTTCTCCGCAGGGATGGGGTGATTCCAGCCACCAATTTTCAGTTAAGTGCGCACGATGCATTTGAACCGCTCGGAGAAAGCGGGCCAAGGCGATAATAGTTGATCGCAAGGCCTGGGTCATTAATTGCTCTGTAATCAGGGTTGACAAACTTGTCCAACGAGCTCACATGTAATTAAGCCAATGCTTAAGGCTAGGTTAATCCGCAAGCGATATTGTGGGTTCTTGGATCCAGACAGGCTCAAGGAAAGGTCAGTAAGTAGCAAGATTACTCTACACTACAAGTATACCTAAATCATCACGTTTGATGAACAATCTGCCATCATTTCTAAAGCATTTGATTGCGCAAGAAGTCCACCACGGCTGTCTTGTGTCGAGATGTATGACGACATCGTTTCACTTCTGTTACAATGTCAAACCAACATGAAATTGACGTCGACAGTTTTCAGCCGAGACAAGCATGATGTCTTCCCGGCAAACCCCAAATCGTTCCAATGCAGCCACTATACCACCTATCTCTTACGTATGAGTGAATTTGTACACACGTTCATGCCTTGAATTGTCCCGCACTGGGACACGCTCTGGTGCTTGGATCGACCCGACGCCGGCGCTCAACTCCGCTGAAAAAGTGGAAACGCGGACCCCACGTGCGGAGCGGACTTTGGCATCACGAACCGGTCACCGCAGTCACACGGTTCGGACCCGGCGTCCGCGGGCATCACGAATGCCTCACGGCCTAGCTACTGACAACGGGAACCAGGCCTACTGAAGAGGATATAACTCTTGGATCCCATGCTCAATCATGCGTTTACTATCACCCAGCAATTTACCATCTCATCACACACCACTCACCACTTACACAAGCTCCAGCATCTCAAAATGGCTCCTACTATCACCGTTGTGCCCGCTTCCACGAAGGCTGGCAAAGAGACAATCGGTGCCCTTTTGAAATCTCCACAGCAGCCTCTCATCCGGGCAATCTACCGAGACCCCTCAAAGGCCCCGGCTGAGTTCACTGCACACCCGAATTTTGAGGCCAGGACAGGCGATGTGTCGACTGGCACGGGCCTTGACTTTGCCGGCTCTGACGCCGTCTTCTACGTCCCGCCTCCGAACTACGACGGAACTGATCTGGGAGAATTTGCGACCAAGGCTGCGAACAATCTCAAGAAGGCGCTGCAAGAGGCGTCAACTGTGAAGAAGCTGCTACTATTCTCGTCCATGGGTGCCCAATACGACCATGGCATTGTAAGTAACAGAAAACCTCACATTGCCCTATCCGACATGCAACCAACTGACCTAAATCAGGGAATTCTACGAATCAACCACATCTCGGACACTATTCTCAAACATGCAGTTCCTGAAGTCCTGATTGTCAAACCAGGCTACTTCCAGGAGAACTGGGCACACGCATTCGAGACGATTCAAGCCGACCCCCCAGTTCTTTACTCCCCCGTGACACCGCTTGATCACAAGATTCCAATGGTATGTAGTATCTTCGTTCTGGTACTCAATGAGGGCCAAGTTTGAATTCAGCTGACACTATCTCAAGGTCAGCCTAATCGATGTCGCCGAGGTCTGCGCCGAGGCACTCCTCAACGAAGAGCAGAAGGCCAGCCCGCATTACTTTGATCTCTACGGTCCGCGGCACTACAGCGCTACCGATGTCAAGCTGGCGGTAGAGGAGGTCACTGGGAAGCAGGTGGAGATTGTTGCAATCGACAAGGAACACCTCGCAGGTTTCTTCGCCGAGCAAGTCCCAGCTGCCTATGTGCAAGACTTCGTGGAGATGACTGCTTCTGCATTGCCTGGTGGGACTATGGCGGGTGATTTTGGAGACCATGAACATACCGTCAAGGGCAGGGTGCAATTGGTTGAAGCGCTGCGCAGACTTTACTCAGTGTGACAATATCAAAAGTAGCCAATGGATGCATGCATCTCATTAATGTACAAAATCGACATTTATGGACTTGAAGCAAGGGGAACTAAAACCACCCTTACCGTTTACGGAGATGTGCGCAGATTGCTACCCTACGACACGTCGTCGAGTTTTCAATAATCAGGAGAGCACGGGCAATTTGGCTTGTGGACTAGCAAGTTCTTGGACCAAGCGTAATCTTGCAAGCCAAATGACTGAGGGGCTGACATTCTAAGATCCATAATTAGCTAGCAAAAGAGTATCACCACGTCTCCCTTGTTAAACATCGGATACCCGAGTGTTCTGGCCTAATAGGCTACCCGCGAGTACCCTCGGTAATGTCAAGTGGCCTCCGGGGACCCACGGATACCCATCAAAGTAGGCTGGGTGCCCGTGGGTAATTTTTGGCATCGAGCTGACAGGTGACAAAGAAGAACATCTCAGGGTCACATCGACATCCCTACCAACCGTTGTTTCGGGTTTTGGATCCGCCATCCCCATCTCCACCACGGAAGAAGAAGAAAAGGCCGCTTTGAGGCAGCCAGAAGCTTGTTTGGAATTAACACCTTGGTATCGGAAATTCCTTTTGAGTGACTTCAGGGAACACGAGTATTAGCAAGCGAGGTCCTGCGCATTACTCCTCAACAAAGTCTATCTAAGAATACAATTACCTTTAAGCTTTACCCCTTCTCCGAACCCTCCGGCTGTAAGAGCGATCGTCAATGAGGTGACTTCGCTTTGACTAATTCCATATTGCACGTTGTAGACCACTTTGAGTTTGTGTATTCCGTATCGCTTGGTCCACGTCTCTACGAGAATCAAATGCTCTGTATCCACGTCGCGGGCCCTGGATGCCGAAACCAAGCAAACAAATATCACGCGGTACAGTCATCTATCTGCCGTCCACCAACAAAAACACAGGCCATCCGCTTTCCCCAGGTTTGAGAGCCGGCACTAAGGCATCGGGATCAAAAGGGGTTCCGTTTCCGTGATCGTCGTACGTAGTTCCCTGTCTTTCTGCCGGGGTTCGGTTGCATCTAAACGCAGCGCCGGGTCTATGTGACACGCACGGTCGAATTCCCTCCGTGCATGGACTTGTCTCTGGCTATTTACCCGCCAATCACACGCCCGGGCTGGGTCGTCTTCCCGGCGTTGCGTCCGCTCGGTTCATGCCACATGGACACACGTCTGTCGCAAGTAACATTTCTGTACGTCGTATATTGCTGTTCTAGAAACGCCGGAGGGGGTGAAACATCCACTGTGCACGAGGTTGAGAAGCTATAACTGTGTGATCTGCACCCATCGATACCACTAAGAAATTCATACGTAGAACAATCCCCATCTCACTAAACATCTGCCCCAATCATGAAGTCCATCTACGCCGGTCTCAGCCTCCTCCCCGCGGCACTCGCTGTCAGTACCGCTCCCAGCGGATGCATCACCGTGGCCAAGTCCGGAGGCGACTTTGCCACCATCCAGGCCGCCGTCGACTCGCTCTCAACATCGTCCTCGGACGACCAGTGCATCTTCATCTCGGCGGGGACATACGAGGAGCAGGTTAAAGTGTCTGAGCGCAGCGCCCAGCTGACCATCTACGGATCCACCACAGACGACTCGTCCTACAGTTCCAACACCGTCACCATCTCCAGCGGACTCGCCCAAGCCGATGGTCTGAACAATGAGCAGACGGCCACTCTGGGCATCCGGGCCAGTGGCTTCCGCCTGTATAACGTCGATGTCGAGAACACCTACGGAGAGGGCAGCCAGGCCGTAGCGCTCAGCTCGTATGCGGACAGCGGCTTCTATGGATCGTCCTTTATTGGATTCCAGGACACTGTTCTGAGCAACAAGGGCAACCAGATCTACGTCGACTGCAAGATCGAGGGTGCCACGGACTTTATCTTCGGCCAGGCTGCTTTTACCTGGTTTGAGCGAGTTGATCTTCGCGTGCTTGCGCGATCAATTGGCTACGTCACTGGTGAGAATCACTCTCTTTTAACTCTGTCTTTGTAGCAGCCATCTAACCTGTTTGGAACTCTAGCCAGTGGACCCACGACCGCAGGTGCCTCGCGTTATGTCTTCAACGACTGCGACATCGCCGCCGCCGATGGCCAGTCCGTGACCGCTGGTGCGTACTACCTCGGCCGACCGTGGCGCGAGTTTGCCAGCGTCGTCTTCCAGTCGACGTCCATGTCCAACGTCATCAACTCCGCGGGCTGGTCGGTCTGGAACACCGCGGACGAGCGCACTTCCTCTGTGCTCTTCGGCGAGTTCGAGAACACCGGCGCCGGTGCCAGCGGTTCTCGAGCATCCTTTGCCACGACCCTCAGCAGTGCCGTCTCGATTGCCGATGTCTTGGGCAGCAGCTACGCCAGCGCGCCGTACTTTGACTCCGACTACTACTCTGGAAGCTCATGTAAGTTTAAGTCGCTACTCCAAAATCGTTGGAAACGCCCCTGACACCATGGTTAGCTAACTAGATGTGAAGCCGACGAAAAGTGCTAAATCTTTTGAATAGTACCATAAGGCATCTGGATCCGTGACAACCACGGTTTCGGGCATAAACTCCGATTGTAGCACAATATCAAAATGGACATGTATATAGCGGCTTGCGGTGTGTTTAGTCGAGCTGGTTTTCTTCTGGGAATAAATTATCATTACTTACGTCTTGATCATATATATTCTTGTCCGTGACTCAACTTTCGCTTCTGATATGCTAAGTCGTGCTCTTGGTGATGCATTGTAAAACGCATAGTGAATGAGGGGTACAACATGTGAGTTATAACTGTTACCTAGTCAGCGGCCTTTGATACTAACTGTTGGAATAGAGATAGCAACCAGTATTGGCTGTGCTTAATAGCTTAGCATCCATAAAACATCACTCAATCGCGTTTGATACTTGTATCTAATTAACAAAATTTGTCTGAGCGAACAAGGCCTTCGACAAGATCTACTATTATCGTCAATTATGCCCTACATCACATCACATTTGAATATTTCTGCATCGCTGTATTCTCACGGAGCCTGCGTGATCAGTATCGCTATGGGTCATGCTTTCAGTCTTCTTCAGAAATTTATGCATGTCCCAACTATTCTAATCACTGCGTCAAGACCTGCTTAAATATCCATTCTGCTCCACTACAAACTTCGACTTCATTAACTAACCCAACCATGCCTTCTACTACCCCCACCACTCATACACCTTCCAAGGGGAAGGGCAGGAATCCAGCAGATAACAGCTGTCAATGCTCTTGCATTTGCGATTTTGTTGTTCGGCGCCCCAACTGTTACTTCTGTGACTTTTGCCTCAAACTTCATCCATTTAAAACAGCCTGAGATAGATGGGCCCTTCCAACTTTATGTTTGGCTGTTCTTTGAAAACCCTAAAAGTCAGTATCTGTGGATCAATAGCTCACTAAATAAACATTTAACTGGCTCAAATACAAAACCTGCTACTCGAATGACGTCTATAACCGGACAACTGGCCTGAAATACGCGTTTGGAGATTTCTATTGTCTTGTTGCGCTACAAGGGTTCTAAATAAGTATGCCTTTCTTTGGGACTACTAGATATTGGAGCACTTCAACTAGTAACATCTATCGAACAACCATCTAGCTTTCTCACCCTACCAACAGTCTGTTAAGCTTCAGCCTTCCTTCAAGCTGACCTCAAAGCAATGGATCTATGGGTAAGATAGTCTCCGTGGTCGAGGTCAGAATTTGTGACGCAGGCCAGGCCAGCCACCTTTTGTGCTGAGGATCCAAGAGCTCATTGACTTCGCGCAGCAAATGTTTGGCCCAGCCTTTCATAAACCAGAATGACTCCAATGACTTCAGCAAGACAGAAAAGTAGGCAAGCAGAATCAACGGGATTGGTTTTCCAGCTTCTAGTTGAGCAACAAATTCCGTATCCATCCGGTAAAGCCATCCCATGACATCCTCTATTTTGCCGCCGTTGTAGTTGACCGGCTCATCGTCGGTGCCGTAGGTGGTTTTGTAGGAGTCAATCAGCTGTGTGGCCTCCTGGGCATAACAGATAGTATGTGGTTCATGAGACTGTTCGATCATGTGAAGAAGATCTGACAATGGCTTTTGCCAGTTTTGATAAATCCAAGCAGCGGGCGTTGTCATTTCGCTGGTGTCTGGTTCCTCTGGTGATCCAGGCTTGAGGGCGAGTATGCCATAAAAAATGGCCGAATGACCAAGCGTCTGGAGGATGAACCGTACACCTTGAAGAAGGGACATCCACGGTACCTTCTTCCCTTGAGAAAAGACCAGAAGTTCACCGGGGCTTGGACCTCTGGCAAAATAGTAAAGGGAGATCAACACCATTGAGGCATACATGGGTTGCGCGTTGTCCCAGCTGAGGGAGGCGAGGTTGACGGTCGCTTCTCTCACTGCGAGCTCGTAGTGGTGTTCGGCCAGTGTGATGTACCGCTGAGACTCTAGAGGCTTTGATCTAGATGAGTGTTGAGCAGCCATTGCCAGCATGATGTGGCAGAGGTGTGAATGACTGAAGCTTAAGGGTGGCATGTCTTCCCGCCAAAGTTTCGTGTCTCCGACAGTTACAGATGTATGGGCAGTCCACCAATGCATCAGATCAAGATAGTCCGCGATTGATGCAAGGTCAGGAGTTAAAGGCAGCGTTGGGCATGGAATACCCGAGGCTCGGCTCGACGTGGATGAGCGTTCTGAGCTCGAGCTCACGTTAAATAGATTGCCTCCCTGAAGGTCGGGAGAGTCTTGAGTCCAGTCCTTCCTCGGCCGACCAGGTTTTCGTTTCTTGGAAAGGTCAGGAGACGGGCTTCTGGCTGGAACATGTTGCTTTGAAAGAGGCAAGAAGTCGCAGACCATAGAAAAGCGTGTACAGTTGCTGCATGCTGGCTTGACTTCATCGCACTGGGGTGTTCAGTGAGTGATAGTCCAAGCGCGAGAACAGATGGCAGTGAGCTCACCTTGACTTTGCGTCTCTTGCAATTACGACAACCAGCTCGAGACTTGGTGTGTCCTCTCCGGTGGCGCTTTTGGGGGTACTTTCCGTAATCCTGCGCCCCATCGCAAGGAGACTCGGAGCCTTCAATTAGTGAAGCACTCATGGCAGCAGACTAGAGTTGGGCGTCGACGAAAGCGCGTATCCGGGAGTTTTCGAATCTGGATGTAGGCCAGCTTAAAGCCCGCCGAGCTGACCGGCAGGAATAGGCCATCTCGGAGACGAACGAGTAAGAAAAGCGAGTCGGTCGAGCTGCGCCCCATCGAGCGGAGTCTTGGTTCTCGTGTTCCCACCGAGCGTTTCCGAAACGGGGAGTTTTCGGATTCGATACGAAAACAAGGGCCTTTGACTGACTCGCCAACCAGGGGCATGGAACCAACATGAAATGGATTCCGTAACAGATCTCCACCGCAAGGGATGGATGAGGAGTGTGGGTCGAGTGTGAATAAGTACATGACTTCTCAGAGTTTTATTTGTGATTGGCGCCTGTAGCAGGTGTACTAAATACGATATCTCTTGCGCCTGCAAATCTTGCCCCTCAATGGCTTAGAGTCTTCATGGCATTGCACTGTAACGCCCTGATTATTGTACAAGTTAATTACTGCTAGGCCAGACACTAAGGGCGACTTTTAGGCACGAGCAAGATGAACTATCAAGTTATTCCAGCTCAGCGGCAGCACGGCTGCAGGAACAATGATTGAGAAGTCACTGTTTAATTGATCATTGTCCACACAAATCAGATTTTAGACAATTGGACTCTTTTTATCATTCTCCTTCATGTGACCTGGACATCCCAAACTGTCCTTGAATCTAGCGCGGATGGATGAAAGAAATACGCTGCTCGTGCACCGGCAATAAGCGAAACTTATATGACGCAAGGGAACTAAACACAGCCATTGAAATACGAGACTTTGACGATGACCTCGGCATGTCCTCGCTGGAACGGATTCGGACCTCCACTCTCGCTTTCTATTGTTAGTTCTAGCGTCTAGTCTACTGAACTGATAGCAGAAGCCGGAGGGTTTGATGACGTGTTCCAACGTGCAAGCTAAGCCACAAGGACTTGCCGTCCCATCTCGAGACCTTAGTGCGCTCCACATGACGGATCAGGGGCCTTGGTTTTCGCATCCAGAACGCGAAAAGACGCTTATTGGCCAGGTTCCTTGGTTCTCCTCGTAAGATCATCAAATCATACCCACTCCTCCCTTGTGCGGATGCTCAATGCAGATTGCCGGTGGTGCTCGGATGGAGCAGATGGAGGCTGGGTAATGTCTCGGCGGAAAGCAGGTCGAGTCAGGAATAGAAACAAGAAGGATTTAATCTCTTGACCTCCCAGTTCTTCAGACTTCCATTTCATCTGTTGCGTCCATCCTCAAACCTCTCCTGTCTGCTCGATTCAAAACACGCTGAGTTCTTGCCATCTCCTACTCGACAACACCAGAAATTCTACATCGGCTGCACTGTTACGCATTCTGTCCACATAGTCGCCATGACCAACTCGACGACTACCAAGGGATATGCTCCCTTCGACCTTTACCCGTATAATCCGGCACAACCCCCGGCGTTCGCCTTCTTAGCACTCTTCGCAGCCGCCGCCGTCGTCCATTTCGTCCTCATGTTCCCTTACCGATCGGCCTTTCCCATCCCCATGATCATAGGTTCAGGCAGTGAGTTTCATCCTTGGAAACTCTTCGAAATTCGACACAAGACTAACCGACACGTTTGCCTTACAGTGGAAGCAGCCGCTTACTGGTTCCGATCACGATCGCACGATAACCTACGACAAATACTCCCGTTCGTCATCCAGAATCTATTATTGCTCGCTGCGCCGCCTTTCCTAGCAGCGACGATCTACATGTCACTTGGTAGAATTGCACGCGCCCTCAAAGCCGAGGAGCTGTCGCTGATCAGCACGCGCTGGATGACAAAGCTATTTGTTCTTGTAGACGTCGTCTGTCTCGTGACCCAGACGGCTGGTGCAATCATGTCAGGAAGCGAAGACATCAACGAGGCGTCCCAGGGAAAGACCATCATCCTGACGGGCCTAGCACTTCAGATTGGCGCCTTTTCGTTCTTCATCGTCTGCACCTTTACCATCCATAAGAGGATGCGATCTTCGCCGAAAGCTTCCGCCCTGACTGGCGACCTCCCGTATCGTCGTTATCTTGCCGGTCTATACATTACCAGTGTCCTTTTCTTGGTCCGCAATGTTGTTCGAATCATCGAATACAACCAAGGCAGTGACGGAACGCTACTATCGTCGGAGGTTTGGCTTTACATCTTCGATGGCTGTTTCATGCTTGCTATCGTTGTTACTCTTATTCTCCTGCACCCCGGACGACTAGTTAAGACAGCTCGATATGAGAAGCAGAATGAGGGAGACATATTATTAGCCTAAGGGCTAACTATAGACACTGGTCATTTAGCTCAGGTGCCCTCTATCAACACTGGCGCCCACGAGGAGCATATGCAATTTTTGTAACCACCCATATACCACAGCAATAGCCTAGTATTCTAATAGATCCCCGGGATCAGCCAGTACGGAACGCGGCCCTTGATAGCCTTCCATTGCTCACCATACTAGAGCCCAGTTAGTTAGATCCTACGACTAATGCAGTGACTTACCCGTTTCGATAGATATTGGTCGAGTACAGGAACGCCTCGATAAACAAAGTCGTAGAAGAAAAACGAGAAGACTGCAAGTCCCCACGGCCATCCTGCAGAAGTGGCGGCGGATGAAGCGCCCCAAATGGTGTAACCACCGTAGTTGATGCGTCTCGCGAGAGAAAACAATCCGTTTGCGTAGGGCTTTCCCTTGTTGGCAGGGTCCTTCTTGAACCATGTGCGCTGCAGTTCCAAGACTATCTCTGTCATGATACTAGTCAGGTAGAGCCCCGCACTCAAAAGTAGCCATGGAGACTGGCCTGCATCGGCCAAAGACGTCCAAGCCGGTGCTTGTGAAGTCACGGCCCAGAGAGAGAAGATGGTGTTTAGAGAGTTGAAGATGGAGTTGAAAACCGAGATGGCGAATGCTGATGCCGGTAGCATGTCCTGCTCCGAGACGACGAGAAGGGTGACGATTTGCTTCAGGCTACTGCCAAAAGCCATGAATGAAATGGCGCCATAGTAGGGCTGTAGCTGGGTGGTTGCGGCATTGACGACGAGGCCCGCTCTACTGAGCGGCCACCGAGGAACTCGATGAAGTTGGAGGCCCAGCCGCGCTGGAGAAGGCCATATTGCAAGAAGACATCTGCGGCGCGGAGCCCGACGAAGATGGATGAGCCGAGAAGATTGAGCCGCTTTTCGCGGGACAGGTTGTCGTGGAGTTGCTTGGGCATGGTTGTCCTCCGAGAGTTAGTGTTTTTCTAGGACGCAGAAGTCGGTCGATTGAAGCTGCAGGGGCACTAAAGATTTGTAACCTTTGACCTACATGTACCACGAAAAAGAGTGTGATGGTTGTCTCTCGAAAAAGAAATAGCACTATATGGGTAATAGCCCGGCCTTTCTCGGGAGTCCGAGAATGGCTGCCCACTGCTCAGTCAGCATTTATGTCGCTCTGGGGCAGTTTAGAACCTAAGATTCCCTATCGAGTGACGTGTGGACGCGTCACGCGAGAGTCGAAGGCCGAGAAGTTGATTCTGCGGGCGGGAACGCAAAGCTGCGGTAGCGTCTTAAAGGAGTCTTGGCGTTCTCCGAGGGGTCTTGGCGTTCTCCGATGATCTTAGCGTTGCTTGACCGATCTTCCCGTTGGCTGAAAGTCTTGGCGTTCTCCGAAACACCGACATATCATGGGTATGATTGGCTGGCTTCATGCAGCTTCAGTGGGCGCCGACGCCAGTGACGTGAGCATCTGTCTCAAATCATCGCGTTTAGACTTTTGAAGGGAGGATATAACGTCGACGCTCGTCTTCAAAATTGTGAATTAAAACTATCAAACACTTCCATCACTGCTTCCTACCATCACCTACAAACCACTCAATCAATCTTCAACAATCAACCATGTCTAAGCTAATCACTGTCTTTGGCGCCACTGGCGTCCAGGGTGGCTCTGTCATCCGTGCCATCCTCAACGATGCCACTCTGTCCAAGGAGTTCAAGATCCGTGGCGTTACTCGCGACACCTCGAAGCCGGCCGCAAAGGAGCTCGAAGCCCAGGGCGTCGAGGTTGTCTCTGTACGAATCACCAATTCCCCTGCATACTTGTGATGTTGCTAACACGCTGTCCAGGCGGACATGTCCTCGGTCGAACAGGCAGCCCCTGCCGTCAAGGGTGCTCACACCGTTTTCCTCGTCACGAACTTCTGGGAGAAGATGTCCGAGGACGCCGAGGTCGCTCAGGGCAAGGCCGTGACTGACGCCAGCAAGGCTGCCGGCGTCAAGCACCTGATCTTCTCCTCGCTGCTCAACACGACCGAACTCACCGAAGGTCGCCTGTCCGGCATCACTCACTTCGTCGGAAAGTCCAAGATCGAGCAGTACATCCGGGATAGCGGCGTTCCAGGCACCTTCGTGCTGCCAGGTTTCTACATGTCGAACATGTTCACCATGATCAACAAGGGTGACAACGGTTATACTCTAGCCTTCCCCGTGTCAGGAGATAAGGCACAGGTTCCCCTCTTCGATGCCGCTGTTGATACTGGTAAGTCGATACCTCCGAACAGTTCTGTTTCTTAATGCTAACAGTCCAAGGCAACTTTGTTAAGGCTGCGATCAAGAACTACCCAAACTATCTCGGCAAGCGCATCTACGCTGCCACGGAATACTACACTCCGTCTCGAATTGTTGAGGAGTTCTCGGAAGTTATCGGGGCGCCTGCGTCTTTTGCACAAATCCCTGCTGAGACATTCAAGTCGTTCCTGCCCGGCGCTATCGCAGAGGAGATGCTCGAGAACATCCTTCTGCTTGAGGATACAGGATACTACGGGGGAGTTGACTTGAAGGAGAGCGTGGGGCTCCTTGACGAGGCTCCTACCACTTGGAAGTCTTTCGCGGAGAGCAACAAGGCAAAGTGGCTTTGAGTGACCAACTTGGTGGTGTAGAGTCTGGAATTTGTGATATTTCAGGCACCATCGTTCAAAAGTAGAGGATGAACAAGTATGTCCATCCGCAAATTTAAATCTTTGTCCATATCATGGTAATCCCAAATGTGAATTGCCCATTACTCATCTCAAAGCTCTCAATGAGGACCCTGTACGAAGTATTTGAGGTACTGCGGCTTGCAACAAACCTGCTCTTTACGTCATCGCCTGCTGGGGAATACTATGATCCAACTTCAAATCTATGGCTAGCGGAATCTAGAGAGCGAGATTTATCTGCCGCCCATAGGCATCGATATCAGAGGTCATGACCAAGAGTCTCGAGCACATGTGGCGAAGATTATCTGAGCGGGAACATCGGCCTGGAGCATCACGAGGCTGCCGCGATAAGCTGCCCTCACTTGTAAAACAACTACTTGACAGTCACGCGGAAAAGTCCCAAAGCGCACGCTGACATGATGCAGACAGCCCGTTGGACATGAGGGTTTTCGCGTCAGCATGCGAATATCGTCTCCACTCACCCCTGGGCGCGGAGAGATTTCGCACCGCCAATGCGAAAAACCCCCCTCGGAAGTAATCCTTGGCTTTGCTCCTAAATCCTCACGCTGACTCCGCACTCGCCTTTCTGTCATTCCCGGGCGTTCCGGCCACGGCCAAGCTAGCTATGAAGCAGCACATTTTCCAGTGGACCGTACCAACATGCCGTAGACCAAACTGGCAGACCATCGTCATTCGTCCTCAAGACATTTCCAGCGCCAGGATTCTCACGGTCGACGGCACAGCAGTTCTAGCGCCCGAGGGACCGCGGAGGTCCCGACGATAGACAAATAGCCACCAGGTGCCTCCCTCCAGACGGGTCGGTCACCTTGGGCCTTCACGAGCCGCCTCATCCGCACGTAATCGACTTCTGAGATGATTTTCCACGCCATGAAGTCCCAAGAATCCCGCGCTGAAAGCTCCGAGGCTGGAAACCTCTCCAGACGAGCGAGGAAGCCGCATCGCAAGTCACGAGCCGGGTGTCTCGGATGCAAGCGACGCAAAGTCAAGGTGGCCACTTCAACGCTTCATCATCTCCCCCAATACTGACTGAAGCAGTGTGACGAAGAGAAGCCTGCGTGCGCAAACTGCATCCGCTTCGACATACCTTGCAGCTTCGTGCCTCTGCATGCACCAAGCCCGGAGTCTCCGTCACAGGGTCCGTCTGGAAACGGTGGTGTCCATCATAATGCAACGCCCTTTGCAGCACCGCGAAGGGGCCCAGGAAGGCCACGCAAAGATTGGGCCACTCTGGCGAAGCCACTCGTACAAGCAATGGAGAGGTTTGAGATAAGACACTCGTCGCCGACTCCCTTGGATCCCGGACCTTGTTCTTTAAACATCACCGATGCTGAGCTGCTCCTTCATTATACTTCACATACAGCTGCAACACTTCACGACTCCGACGACCTCGGCACTAACATTGCTGTATTCTGGGCTCGAAACGTCCCTCAAATGGGTCTCTCGTACCCCTCTGTATTGCAAATTTCATGTGCTTTATCTGGGTACCACAGAGCCTATTTGGAACCAGCCCAGAGCGACACGCGCGCCCACTACCTTTCCGTCGCGAGGCACTACGCAGAGTCGGGTCTGACTGAGCTCTACAAGACCCATCCAACCATCAACGAGTCCAACTGCGGCGCCCTATACGTGGCAGCGATGCTTTTATGCTATTGCGCTTTCGCTGCCGGACCGACGGGCCCCAACGATTTACTCATCTGCAATACTGGCGATGGGGCATCTCCGTTCTGGCTGCCGAGGATCCAAGGCGTGCGACTGATCCGGCAGATGATCGAGCCAGCGACTCTTTTTACTGGACTTACGGCGCCGCTGGGAAGTCCCCCAGACAACGGGCACGACCAGAGGCCGATGAACCTCCTTGACGAGCTTCTTCGAGCTGGCTGGGCTGAGCCTTTCGACAAACTCCGCAAGTGGATTGCGTCGCACGAGTCGCCCAACACTCTTATTTATATACAGGCCATCGCGTCTCTGTCCGCCGTATACGAGACAAATTACGGCACCGGCACTAGAATACACGAGGGCTATCCAGATGATCGCCCCGTCCTGGGGTGGCTGTACCGCTTACCAGACCTCTTTGTCGCGCATGTACAGCGAAAAGAGCCCCAAGCACTATTGATTCTGGCTTATTATGTCCCTCTGTTGATGACTCTCAGGAGATGCTGGTTCCTAGATGGGTGGGCGAAACATCTCCTAGCCTCAATACGGGAGATGTTAAGTCTAGACTTGGAAAGCTGGTTGGAGTGGCCTCTCGATGTGTGCCATAGGGAGATGGCGATCTCAGAGTCCTAAAATTGACTCGGCATATGTATGATATGACTAAGTCGCGGCAAAATTTTATTGCCTTTATTTTGATGTCTTTCAAGTTAGCAAGTTTGGTGAACACTTCCAGCTCACATCGGAGGTTATTTATCAGGTTCCACCATCATCCGGCTAGGGGTAGCCCCGACCTCGGCATGAGGCCGGGCCACTACCCCTACACGGTTCCTTGTCATGACTGAAGGGGGTCTAAAAACCTATAGTTGGTTAAAATAGTGTAATATGAATAATAATCAGGTTCCACCAAACAGCCAGCGGTTTCATAACTCTTTAGACCATCGAGAACTGCTTTCAAGGCCCAAAGATGTTCTTCCAATTTACTCAATTGACTCAAACGGTCCTTCTGAGCAAAAGTCTCGGCTGACCTCCGCTGCCAGTGATGAGTACATCCAACTTTGTTGTGAAGGTCTGTTTGTGTCAATTTTTCTTTCATGATACGGCTAGATTATTCCTCATGTGCAAAATCAATCACGTGCTACACCCACTGTATTTCTCTCTTGGGGGCTAAAAATGGAAGAGTCTTCTCTGCAGAAGCTAGAATTGCAGTGCAAAATGTCAAGTAGTATACATTGTCTGTTAGTTGCCTTCAAATTTCAACGTCCTGTGCACACTTATTAGAGATCATCCGCACCTCTCCTTCAGCGCTAGGATCCAATGTAGATGTTACCATTCCATAATCATGGATTGCTTGACTCCCCAAGTCCTGAAGGGGCGCTTTCAGTAAGCGTCACGGATTTACCAACGGCCTTTCCAGAATGAGAGACGTGTTGTTATATCATGTCGCCATAGATTTTTCTTTTTAGGAATAATTGCTATCTTCCCGGCTTAAAAAATGTAGCCTCTTCGATTACATCTGCTGACCGTATTCTTTTCGGCATGTGACCGATCGAGGATAGAGAAACCCAACTTTCAGGCCTTCTCACTGTCACCGGGAACCATATAAAAAAGGTCACCATCACAGCCAACATCGGTGCCGAATCAAACACGTACAGGGGCCATTCATGTAGCACAATATAGCCTCTGTCTCCCAGTCCAAACTCGACGATGCGAAAAATACACCGTGTCATAATCAGCGTGCTCACTGCGTATAGCATTCGAAGAGTTTGTTCCCACCCAACTATCGTAGAAATAACTGTCCCTCTTTGGCCATGCAGCATCTTCCGGTGAAAGGTAATTGCCGTCGCCCAAAATAGACCAAAGGTACTGGCGTGAAGTGCGAGACCGATGATGGCAATGATTTGACCGAGCTTCGTGCGCTGCTTCTGCACTATGAACCCCAGCGCAATGCCTTGAGCCGCCAGGGAAAGCAGGTTTCCGGAAAGAAGTATTATGGTCGACTTGCTGACTTGGACAAGAGAATGCTTTTCTCCGTTGGCATTGCGGATGGCTCGGCCTAAAGCTATGCATATTGACGCAGTGAACAAGAGAGGAGCTAAAAGTGTAGTGCTTTGTTGTATGACAAACAGTGTCAGATCCCCAGTGCTGTTTTGGGCGGCTGCTCGGCAGGCATACCCGAGGGACTGTACTGTTAGGGTGATCAGCATTTGGTACATGAGTAGAAGACAGGGGAGTAGCATACTTAAACCCCCGGATACGAAGGGGATACAGAACCAAGCCCGAGTCTTCCAGATGCGCCAAGCATTGGCTAAAGTAACGGCGAAGAAGGTTGCACAGAAGACTCCAGCCGCGGCAGCTGAGGGCACAAATTCCCACAAGTGATGCTTGTCACTGTGGGGTTCAAACTCGGCCATATGTTGAAAGCCCTGGGTAGCTGAGAAAAGTAGGTGATTGAAGATGCAGCTGACGTCAAGTCAAGATTTGCAGCGATGTGTCAAAGACAAAGAGCCAAAGACAGAACAGACAACAGGGAGAACAGATCAAGGGACGTCATCGAGCTTGCTCACTTAATGGGGGTAAATTGACTTGAGCAGGTAATAACTGAAGGTTCTAGGCTAAGAGGGAAGTACCGGCGCTTTTAATCAGAACCCAGAGCAAATCAGCCTTGGCGTGCCGGGCAGATTTCTGCTCCAGTACTCTCCATGGCAACCCCTGACACGTACTTGGGGAGAAGAAGGACTAATCGTGACTATTTAAATACGGTGCAACATGCACGGGCGGATACAAACCAATTGTTATCCCTGATATGCCGCGTATACCAACTCTTCCCGGATACGCGTGTCCAGGCCGGATGGTCCGGGACTGCTCGGATGCAACAGACCGGTGGATCCGAATGCGAGCAAATAAGCTTAACCCAAGTACGCGGACAATACGACATATAATTATCAGGTCCCACATGCAAACTCGCAGTCCGGCTCAAGCCGTTCTCGCAAGCTGAAACTTTAAGGAGGTCTCACTCTGGCCTGGCCCAGACACATCAGGTGTCAGCTGTCGAGTATTGGACAGTCTGATTCTCCACGATGAACGTTCCTCAGACATCCAATGCTATCAACTATGGAAAGTTGGAGGACTTGACGGTTCCAACTTGGGGTAAATGGTTACGACCGGTTCGTGACACGCATCTAGACGTTCAAATTCCAGATCAATTCCTACCCCCTTACCAACTTCACCCGCAATCGTATCTCAGGCCTGCTATGCCAGGTTGGTCGTCGGATTATTCGGAAAGGCAATTGCACAACGAATTTACCTGGAAAGCGCCAGCGCTAGCTGCCCGTGAACTTAGATGCCGAAACCAAAATCAGTCGAGGCGGAGTGGATAAAATTGAACCATCTCCCTTGGACCAATGTGGGGTCTGGCCGGTGCTTACACCAAAAGTGTACGGGAAGGATAATTAAGTTGGCATACACTGCAATTCTAGCCTCTACAGAGGAGACTCCTTGGACTATTTTTAGCCTGTCAGAAATCTGCAGATATGGGCGAACTGTTTTTCCGAAACTTCTCGACCATCATCTGGCATGCATTCCTGCCTGAGAGACGGGAAAGCAATCCACAGCCTGATTTCAGTTGAGCCTCGTTGATAACATGAAAATGCACATTCTTTTTTTCTTCCGCTCGGAATATTACATCTAAATTTGCTTTTCTCCCTGAAACCTGTGCGTTCATACAGCTTCTTCCCCAACCCTCAAACATGAGTTTCGGCTTCAGCCCCCGTGACATTGTCATGTTCACCAAGCTCACATATAGGGTAATAACAGCCCTGAAGGAAGAAGGGGGCTCCAAGGGCAAGGCTGGTTTAAAAGTGCACCGCGGGAAGTCAAGTGGGCTTTCGCAACATCGTCAACCTTGGATTCATTCCAACGAAGCTTGAGTGCGCAGCTTCAACTGATTTGGCTTGCGATTGGGGGTGGTATTCTGTATGTTTGCCTGCTTAACCTCTCACCTTTTCATATTCATGCATTCTTTAGGTCCATGCCGTCTATTGCCAACAACATTCATGGAAACCCTATCGACTTTCGACCAATATAGGCTTTATCCTGGAGAAACACGCATAGTATCGAACCTCGGTAGTAGAGATTGTTAGCTTGGCAGGCCGATCCAATGCATGATGCTATCAATCGTAGGACGGTGGAAAGATTGACTGATCTCGTCTTCGAGAAATTTCTGGGCAGGCCTGGGACTTCTATGCCACCTTTGGGGACCAGTCGAACGTTACCTGATGGGGCCAACATCGATGAGATTTTGACGGAGCCTCTCCAAGCAACGCAACACTCGATGGGCTTAGTTCCCTCTAACCCTGGAAAAATGCCATTTTGTGACACCCAGCCCTCCAAAATCGACCTAGATAACCCCTACAATATTGCTGAACTTCAGGAAACTACCAAAACTGGCACCTTGACCAATGATCTGCAAGACCTCCTCTAGGAGTTAGGTGGAGGGGTTGCTTCCAAGAACTAGGTCTGGAAGCCGGTCAACATTGACAGCAGCCATCATGAACGTGAAGTTGTTATGGATGGAGGATGATATGACTGCAATTTTGGAGAGAATGGAATCACTGAAGTCAACCCTTTCGCTCATGCTACAGATGCATAGCATCCGAGCCACAGAGCGGGGTCTTAGGATGATGGAGTCATGGCCTTATAAGGGTGAAATCCTGGCTTGCAGTTTAAGTGATGTGGAGTAGTAGGTAAATAGAGGGATGTGAAAGAAGCACAATGTGGTGAGTGTGAGCAATTAAGTATGTCTCCTTCTGTTGAAATACTGGGGAAAACCATCTACGTTAGGTTCTATGCTCATTTACGTCGAGATTATCACTAGTGCCTACTGATTTACTTCTAAGCAGTGGGTTATAGACTAGGCCACATACTGGGGCGGTAGGAAATTTTATAAAAAGTAATAAACGCAGTCTGTATGCGATTATGAAAGAAGGTATTATCCAATCTTTTGTCTAAGACGCCCGCCATATGATACTATAAAAGGAAAACGCTGAAAGGATCCGCTAATGCTATGCTATATAAATCGTCCAGAATGTACAAATGAAAACCCCATCTAGATTTTGAAACGGTAGAGATACAGTAGTCCCAATGACATAAAGACTGGGACAGATGCAAGGGTGTGAGTAAGGTGTCGGAGAAATTTGGTCGAGGCCGAGACAGGATCAGGTGCGTGCGACATGGCCCTCTGAAGCATAGGCTTGTCGAAAGGCGACTCTTTGGCCTCACGCTCTCGGGATTCGTTGGTCTCGACGACTCTGTTGCGCTTCAGCACAAAGTGAGCTCCCCCTTGGCTGACCATGCCGCCGCCCATGATACCGGACGCGATGGCTTCCTGGGCAACTTTGGCCTTGGTGACTAGAAGGAACTCGCTGCCCTCCATCTCAACTAAGCTGTTGTGCCACGGGGTTGGGATATGGAGAAGGTCACGAGACGTCATGGGGGTGCCGTCGGGCGACAGGCTCTCGACGGCGCGCACCATGTTGGCGTCGAACAGCTGGATGCCGAACTTGGGGCCGGCGTTGTTGTGGCTGCGAGAGTGTTAGCATGCAGTCGAGAGACGAGGAAGTAGTGGGTTTTTGGGAACGTACGCATGGATGGAGAGGCGGACGTAATTGGGGAAGAGAATCTCGACGAGGTTTGAGTATGCTTGGTTGCGCTGTCATGCTTGTTAGAACCTTCATCATAGTGCCAACCGAGAGCTGGGTTGCTTACCATGATCATCTCAAAAGCCACCTTAGTCGACAGCTTCTTTCGTTGCGACTTGCTCATCGCCTGAGTAAATGGATGAAGCTCCAGATCCTCCAGCATGAACCGGGAGAACCCGCGGTAGAGCGCGAGAAGCGACACGTCCTGGGACTTGATTCTCTCGCGGGCCGTCGACTCCAGCGGCTGGCAACCCGCCATGAGGATCTGCCTGCACACCTCGGCCTCATCCGTGACCTGCGTCTCGACGTGACGGTTGATGCTGGGGATACTGAGAAGCGTTGCGAGCTCGGCGTGGGACTTGGTGTTGGCCAGCTCAAAGAGATCGACCAGCGAGCGGAAGTCAACGCGGTCGAGACGGCCGCGGCGCATGCCGATGGCGTGGTTCATCTCCTTCAGCTGCTCAGCATACATATCGACATCGGCGTCGTCAACGCCAACTGTTGGAGGTTAGTACAACGTAAGAAGGGAGGCATTGGTGGCGAAACTTACTGCAGTCGCTGAAGACGTGGCCGTCACTGATGACCCAGAGCTTGGCGCCGGGCTCGTAGATTTCCTCGACCGCCTCGACGAAGCTGTGCAGACGGTCTAGAGCAAGCTCCTCTCCCCGGTCGGGGCGCTTTCCAGTGACCTTGTTGGTGTTGGTCGACTTGCAGGGAAATGCAGGCAGACAGAGCTGGATTTGGGCTCCCTGGGATGTAAAGTGTCGAACACGCTCCTCGAATACGGCGCGTCCGCAAACCTCCCACTTGTCATCGGCGCCTTGATACCGTAGATATGAGTCGAACAGAGACACGATCCTGTCGGTCGCATCTACCAGGGAGCTCGGGCATTGTTTCGCGGTTGGGTTGTACAGGGCAAAGTCAATCTGGTCGAGCAGCAGCTGAACAAAGAAGCGCTCAAACTGTGCGCCGACACTGCCGTCATTGTTCTCGGCGCTGAGAAGAATTCCTTTGGCACCGCCGTTCTGAAGCTGGTGTTGTTGGTAGAGCCTAAGGCCTTGGATAGGCTCGTCGATGTCTACAGAGGAAACGCGCTCTGTGTCTTGGGAGATAGAGAGGCGTGTCTTGATTAGATCCCAGTTCTCCCGCAGCATCTCCTTTCTGGGACCATTGCAGAATAGAAGAGTTCCTTGCCCGTCGTGGACAAAGGAGGCCTGGAAGCGGTGGAAGACAGAGACGCCGGCGTTTGAAACCTCCATTGTGTATGTGAGTGTGGATGTTAGGGGCTTGAGTGAAGATGGTAAGCGCTAACGGGTAGAGTGACGGCGGGTATAAATATACGAATGCTGCTGTTGAGGGGAAGACGCAGGAATGTGAAGTATACAAGGAGGCCGGGTATAGTAGAGAGGTGTAGCAACGGTGAGTAAAGATGCGGAGTGTGTAGAAAGGGTGAATAGAGTAGAGAAGTGAGTTGGGCTATGAGTGAGTTTGATTGAGTGACGAGTAGATAAAGTAGCACTGAGTATGTAGTCTCGTCTCATGTTTATATGAAGATATCGACAAGGCTGTGGGCGTCCCAACACGTCGGACAGGGTCATTCCTATTTTGGCTGGACCCAGTAAACACAGCCCAGCCAACCCGAGTGCGAGGGGAATAAGCGTGCAGATCCTCCCGCAATCCGGCACCATCCTCTCGCAAATTTTGTTTACCGAGAGCATCTCGCAAAGATGAGAGATCTTTCCTTTCTGCGACTAAGGGTTTCTCCACTTACAACAGCGCACAGCGTAGTTCTGACATGGTGTGGGCAAAGTGAAGTTGCGACAGGACAGCGAGGCTGGTGCAGGCGGTATCTCCGTACGAGGTAAGCAGCGATCCGGGGTATATTAATAACGGCCCTGGCCAAGTTGCTGGGGGCAGGACGTGGACTTGGCACAATCCTGTCCATTTGGTGGTGACTTGGCGTTGGAGTTGGAGTTGGGCTGTGAACGAGGGGAGAGCTATTTTGGATGCCTGGGTCGGTGTGAAATGCATGCGTGCGACGGTTGGCCGAGGCTCCTGTAACCGTTGTACTACGCATGCAGTACACCTACAATTATGCCGAATATAGAAAACCCAGGCAGTTAACTGATCCGGCTGCGGAGGCTCATGATGGAACATTCTGGCTGAGGTTACATGTCATGTCGCACGTGAGAGCGGGTGTCTGCAGTGGCGTCCGATGCTGATTCTCAGGTTGATTTTAATTTCCTAATTGTTTACTTGATGACGACTTAATTGGCCCCGTGTTCGGCCGCCGTTGACGGACGAGAGATGGTGGCGCTTCTTAGTTCTGACTGTGTCGAGCACCGTATTCTGACTTGACAGCCACGCATCGACCATGTTTTACGGAGATGTTTCTATTTAGCGTACAAGTGTACGAGTACAACACGTCCAGCATTATCCCTCCATGGGCCTACACCTGTCACTCTCCGCGTGGCATTCCGACGTGAACACGAGCAATCTAGAAACAATATACGCTAATACTAATACAAAGAAACGTGACTAAACCGTACCCGTGATCCCTCTCGTAATGCTCACTCACTCATCACCACCCCGATCGGCGAAGACAAGTCTCAGCGCGCGGGGATACAGCGGCCCGGCCTGCAGTCACGACAGTTAGCAAGAGACCCTCTAAGCAAAGCAAGAGATAAACATACCGGGGTCTTCCGGTCCACCCATGTCGGATCTAGCTGCCAGCGAAACGTCTGGACCAGCGTGACCAGCGTTTCCCGCAGCTGCAGCATGGCGAATCTCTCACCTAGACACGCCCGTCGACCGCCATGGAACGAGATGAACTCGGCTTTGGCACGGCGACGGCGGTAGTGCATCTGGATCTCGTCGGTCGACGCGCCCCACCGCTCAGGCACGAAGTCGTCGGCCGTCGGACCCCAGGCCACCGGGTCGCGGTTTGTCGAGTAGCAGTTGTAGCCCAAGTACGTGCCTTCGGGGATGAGCATCTCGTTGCCCAGCAGCACGTCTCGGCTTGCGCGCCGGTTTATAAGCTGCCCGATCGGCGGGAAGAGGCGGAGGCACTCGTAGATGACAGATGTGAGGTAGGGCGAGTCTTGGAGGTTCGACTGGTCCGACTTGGAGAGGATCTCCTGGTAGATGGCATCTTGTGCGGCCTGTGATTGCGTCAGCTGGTTGGGAAACGCCGAGATATTAGTCACATCAGAGGAGCTTACAGGGTATTTTGCTAGCAGATACAACGTCGAAGTCATCGCCAGCTGCGGATTCTCTTGGCCCGCTACAAACGTCACCGTCAGGTTATCGAGGAGTTGCTGCTGAGTCAAGACTCCCGCCTGCGCAGCGTCCAACATGCGACGGCCCAGTCCATCTGTGCCCTGCGGCTCTTTCTCGTGGCTTTCCACAAGAGCGCGTTTCAGCTCACTTTTGAACCTGTGCACGACCTCGCGGGCCCTTGTGCGACTCGGGAACGGGAGCCGATCCAGGAAAGGGAAGTTCATGAAGACAGGCTTGAAGATCTCCATCTTGACGGCCGTCTGCAGAACGCTGATAGGCGCTGAGGCTGACTCGAGAGACTGCGGGCGCGATTAGAAGGATGCATCGAATGGTTTCTGGGGTGGTTAGATGATGGACATACGTGGAGCTTCGTTTGCAGGATACCTTCGGAGCAATTCGCGACCGAGTACCGCTGCAGGAGGTCCTGCACTGCAACGCCCTTGGTGCCGGCCGTGTTCTGCGCATCGCGGAGCAGCCGACACAGCTTGAGCGCGTTTTTGTTGATGATGGCTGCGTCGAAGTTCCTCTGCAGGCCGGGTTTAATGACGGACTGGTAGCCCTTCCAAGAAGGACCATGGCTGGATATGATGTTGTCGCCTGAGAGTAACCAGTCAGTCAAGTGGGTTACATGCGAGCATGTTGTGCATACCTAGGAACTCAGCCAAGACGCTGTGCGGGATCTTCTTTTGATTTCCACTCTTCTGGTACAAGTCCTCGTCTTTGAAGATCTCAGCCATGTAAGCCGGACGATGAACGAGGACGTTCCACTGGGCGCCGAAAAACAGCTTGACGGCGCCGTGCCTGCGAAGCGGCTTGTCGATGTATTTCCGGAAGATATCAGACTGGTCGACGTCTTTGAAGAAGGGGATCAGAGCGACCCAGAAGGGGATGACTGGGATGTTCTGTGGGTGTTTTGGGGGCACGAGAAAGCAGTAATAGCCCGAGAGGAGTAGCAAGGCCCCGAGAAGGGGGAGTTCGAGAAGAAGGAATGCCATTTTGCTGGTGGAACGTAGCGTTTGCGCTGGATACTCAGTATCTAGACGGAGGGTGCAATTATATGACGACGGAGATGAGGTTATGGGTAGTTAATGCGTAACCTGTGACAGGACCGCTCTGGAGTAAATGATTGGTTTCCATTTCCATCTCGCATATCTCACTCGCATCGGCACGTCTCGCAACCAAAACACATGGCAAGCACGGTCACAGCACGTATTCCGCTTCTGCGCCATCGTCAAAAATAGCCCGCGGTGACGAGCAAAGCCCGGCTAGTGTCACGATCGGCGGACCACACAGACACCAGGGTCAAGCAACGCAAACAACAGAGCCAGTTAAAACAAAAACAAAGCGCCAGGGTTCAACCCAGCGTATAACGTGGATATATGATGGACCTGAACGGCCCTGCGCCCCTCCATCTCCGCAGATCGTGCTTACTTGTCTTGGCATCGCTGCCAAAACGTCCTTCTTTGGCACTGCCGCGCACTGCCCTAATTGCTGCTGCTGGCGGGGGTTTTTGCTGAGTGAGATAACCCGCATTACCGCTCGCATTCGACTCGAGCCTCGTAGTCTATGCGAGGACTCGATGGTTAAAGGATCGCCTAAGAAGCATAAGTCGTCTGAATCCATGTCCACTTCCTGTCCTGCATTGCAAGCAAATCAACAGCTCTTTTCTTTTTTGCCCTTTCCAAGTGTTTGACTATTTCTCTTTGGCCCCTCCATTGCTTCGGGTCTGTCTAATATCAACCATCCACGATGCATTCAAGACACTCGAGCGACATACCGCCCGATTCATCACCTTTCATCAAACCACGCGTCGGCAGCGCCTTTACGGAAGAATCCGACGTGACCATTCCCCAATACGTCACCGTTCTCACCCCAGACGCGGACACCGAAAAGCTGCAGCCTCCGGGCTACACGGCCTTCTCGCCATGGCGGCGCCGCTTCATCCTCACCGTCGTGACTATCGCGGGGCTCTTCGGGCCGCTGGCGGGAAACATCTACTTGCCCGCGCTGCCCATTCTCGAGGAAGAGTTTGACGCCAGCGCCGTCATGATCAACGTCACCGTATCGGTGTTTATGCTTACCTTTGCCATCGGCGTGAGTGTTGCAATATGTTCCACGTATTTCTGAGCTAACATGAGCACAGCCGCTGTTCTGGTCAAGCTTTGCAGACTGGCAAGGCCGAAGACCGCTCTACATCATCTCCATCGCCATTTACATCCTCGCCAATGTCCTGCTGGCCGCTGTGCCTGCAAACTACGGCGCCCTCATCTTCCTGCGCATCGTCCAGGCCTTTGGTTCCGCCGCTGTGGTATCCATGGGCGCGGGAACCGTAGCAGATGTTTGTTCTCCCTCCTCTGAATGACATCCTACCCCCATTCTGACACCGCGTATAGGTCACTGAGCCCAAGGGCCGGGCATTTGCCATGTCAGTCTTTCTCATGGGGCCTCAGCTTGGTCCCGTTCTTGGCCCCGTCTTCGGAGGTGTTATCGGCAGTGCATCGTGGAGATGGATATTCGGGTTTCTCGGTATGGCACGTATTTCCCGAGCGACTAGACCAGATCACTTACACGGCATACAGCGATTGCCGGCTTTGGCCTTTGGGTCATCATCATCTTCACCCTCCCCGAGACGCTACGAGCACGAGTAGGCAATGGTCAACTGTACGCATATTCCAAATTCGTCATGTTCCCACCCAGACTATCCTCTCCGCTGGCACCCGAGTCCGACAGAGGCCCTGCACCGCCCAAGCCCACGCTCTTGGGCTACTGGCGGATGTTCACCTACCCGCCCATCGGCATCGTCAGCTTCAACACAGCAATGCTATACTCGACGTACTTTGCCATCGCCGTCCAGCTGCCTACTGAACTGACTATCCGGTACCGCTGGTCCACGGCTGCCACCGGCGCCGGCTTCCTCGCGGTGGGAATCGCCATGATCGTCGGCAGCATGATTGGCGGCCGCTTCTCGGACTGGAGACGCGCTGCTGCTGTGAAGGCATCGCCGGACGGCACCGTGGAGCCCGAGAATCGCCTGGCGAACCAGATCTACGGGGTCGTCATGTGCGCCGTCGGCTGCTGCATGTTCGGATGGTTCGTGGAAAAGACATACCACCCGGCCTTGGTGATTTTGGCGACGTTTATCAGTAAGTCACCCCGACAGAGACACGACGAAGGTGGACCTAATGTGAACACCGTGTAGCTGGCTTCGGCATGAACTGGGTCTTTGTATCCACCACGGCCTTCTTAACCGAGTGCGTGGCTCAGCAGGCGGCCGGTGCTTTTGCCCTGGGAAACTTGCTGCGAAACCCGGCTGCCGCAGTGGCTGCGCTGGTGATTTCGCCGCTCGTCAACAAGATGGGAGCAGGGTGGTGCTTTACCGGGCTGGCGTTGCTGGATCTGGCGCTTGTTGGGTCAGCCGTTATCAGTAGGTTTGATCCCGTCCGAAATTCAGGTTCACTTCTAACCATTACTTCTCTAGCGTTACGAATCAAGTCCCCTGCGTGGAGGGCTCAGCGCAAGGCCAGAATGGCGGCGGCTGCTCGCCCGAAGCCGTAGATTAGCAAGCAAATAAGAGAATGGTACAGGGCTTCAGGGATAGAATCGGGCATTATATGTGTCATGACTAAAGCATTGGCTCAAGTAATTGGTGGAAGGTGATGCATTCTGGATAAGTCGGATGCTTTTGGCCAGTGGCGTTGGAACACTTTATATATGATAGGACGATAGACATGATTGCTTCATAGACTGGATCAAAGTTACGAAATTGACCTACTCACCCCTAGTCGATGGTCTTACAGGTGCTCTACGTCAATTAATCGTCGACCATGGATCACCAATCTGTAACAGCAAGGAACGGTTCAGGTCATTCATTACTATAATACACTAATTTGACCGTGATATTTGCCGACAGGCACTCTCATAAAGCTGGTCCGTACTCCGATCATCCCTTACATCCATGGCATAGCTCTCCACGTCTATTCTTGTGGTGACTCTAATCTCTTCGTACTCGTTCTCGTTCTCGTTCTCGCGTTCCTGATGCCTAGTCGCCACCGAGGTTTTCGTGACCACGGCGCTGGACTTGCCGTCCTCGACGTGAAGCGCCCCGAGCTTGGTTGTAGGGGGTCCTCTCCTGTTGACCCTATGCGTTTGGCTCCGGGAAGGGTCCACGAATTCTCCCGTGTCGATATTCGTGAGCGAGCCGGAATTATTGTTCCCGCGATGTTGTACAAATTTGACGAGCTCGCCGAGCACTGCGAACTCCAGCTTGAGCTTGACCGAGTAGATGACCACCTTGACTCCCTGTTGCCAGACAAAATGCCCCTTGTATTCGAGTGCGAGAAGCGCGATGTCCATGCCGACGATGAGGATGTTGATGCCGCAAAGATGCCACATGAAGCGTCGCTTGCTTCCCAGCGAGGTCCTCAGGATGTCGACCGTTTTCCAGATGTATAGGCCCGAGATGATGAGCTCCTGGAGACAGAAACACGTCATCTGCACCCTCTCCATGATATTATACGCATTTTGGAAGCCGCCCCTGCTTAGACTCGGCGCGTAAACGGACCCGTAGTGTACAATGGTGATGGAGGTGTGCCAGACGACGCCGTTGAAGATGATCATGCACAGCACGCCGCGCAAGATGGTGGGATCATTGAGGACCAGATGCAGTCGCGAGTATAATACGACGGACTGGCCGGTGACCAGGAGAACCCATCCGACGGCTTCGATGGCCAGGGCGATCCAGGTGCGGGTGAGGGCGAAGTAGTCGAGGATGCGCCCAGTGCAGTAGGGGATGACGCCAAAGGTGGCGAGCGAGATGCTCCAGAAGTAGAAGCCCTGGCGGCGCTTGAAGGTCAGCAGGATGAGTCCGAGGAGCTCAAAGGCATTGTACAGCGCCAAGGTCGCGCAGAGCTGTCCAAGTCCAAGTCAGCGTCGCCACCAAGAAGGAGAAGAAGAAGAACAGAAGGCATACAATGACTAGGACGGACGAGGGCGAGTAGTAGTGCCCCGTGTCCTCGGTGGTGTTCGGTTGCGGCATGTCTCTTGGAGGCACAGGCCCCCGCGTGAAGGCCAGGAAGGGCCGTTCTTCAACGGGGCGGGGATGACGATGGGAGAGTCACGATCGGGAGGTGAAGGTGAATAAAGCATGGCGGGAGAAGTGGAACGTTTTGGAAGTGGTTTTTGCGTGGCAGTGGGGCACGTCAGCAAGATAAATGACGGCTTCTCCTCTGACACAGGGAGAGAGAGAGACGGAGGGAGGCCGAGGGAGAGTGGACTCCTGATCTGCCGCGTTAGTCGCAAGCAGGGCTCCGGGACTCGTTTACACGGGGCCTTTGTTTCTGGGGAATGCGGGGGAGGAGAAGGAGAAAGGCCCACGGCAGGCCTGAAGAGAAGGGGGCAACTTGCAAGACAGGGCATGGCGTCACATTAATCGTCCGAGTCAGTCGCCGAAGCCGCTTCAACCGTCGTCGGCCAGTAGCCCCGGGTACATCTCAGCCGTTGTGGGCCGGCGTCCTTGCTCGTCTCATCAAACTAAGACGCTCATCGCCATGGGTGCCGGCCGCAAAGAACAAATCGGGGCGCATCCGCAACGCCATCGCGCACAAGCTAGCAAAGCTTCCTTGCCCCGGACCGGCGGCAGCGAGACAATGCGCGTTCCGGAGGCACAATGGCCGTGTGTCGTCGCATGGGCTTTCGCGCGGTTGATTCCATGCGCCGCTGCCGTTGTTCTGCAGGCAGCGCGCGCCGTTGGGGAAATATATGGCTGCACTTTTTACGCCACCGCCATGTGTTCTTAATCTCCAGCTTCATCCCTCTTTAGCTAGGCACGGGCGTCTTCTATTTTGACCGCATGCGAATACATCTACGTACCTAGTCGACAGCGTGATGTTGTATCCCGGCGGCGTGGCAAGCCCGTCACAAGCAACCATCACACTCGCGACCGACGCCATGGTAGCCAGTCAGTCCACTATTTCCATGGGCATTGGCTGTTATTTCAGGCCGTCCCGTTAGGTTCCGTTTGCCCGCCCGTCTCACGGATTTGTTGCCAGTTACATTTGGCAGTCCTGCAGTAAGCTGCTGGTCCTGCTATTTACGCATCCTTCGTATTTCTCGTACTTCGCAGCTCCTGTCCTAGGCGCTGCAGCTGTTTCAAATCTTGCTGCATCAACATTTTCCAGAGAATTAAATACATCACCAATACCTATCTACTTGGTACTTACTCTATGCTTTGTCGTACGCGCTCACTCGACAGCAAAATGCACAGCCCATCCCCATCCCCATCCCCATCCCTGCCCTCGCTTTCCACGGTGGACTGCGCTTTGTTCAGGCCAGGGATTCTACTACCGGCATCGTGGACAGCCTTGTCTAAGTTACTGACCCCGTTGCTCAATTACTGCTTCTGTGTCCCTGAACCATCCACCCAGTTCAAACCGCCCCACTGTTGACCGCTCCGATGGATTTGGGATTTGACCTTTCACGCACCAGGCTGAGAGCTGAATTGCAGCAAAACAAGACGCGGAAATCCCTGTACTGCCATGGCCAATGGTTCTTGTAGCTTCCAATGGAGTCTCGAGGGAGAAATGAAGTGAAGACTCACTGCAACTAACAAAGTCCAATTCCTTGAGCATGACAGGAGCTTGAGCGCCATCTTTCAACGCAGCCCATATGCGCACAGCAACCTCACCACGGGCGCTTTTGTTCCACTCCCAAACACTTCTCTGTAGGTTTATCAGTGTCAAATGCGAATTTAAGACCACAATACAGAGCGGCATCTCTTCACGTAATTAGGGGGATAAAAGCCACAGACACCAATGACGTACCTAGATAATTTCTCGGTTTCGCCGCCCAAGTCGGCATGCTAAATTCTTCCATGTGGGAATCGTCGAGTCACTAAGGTGCAAGCACATATCTCTGCACTACCTACAGGCCATCAAGCGCCGCAATGTTGCATCAGCTCCACCATATGTTTAAGGCGAGTAGGTCTCATCCAGAACGCCACTTCAGCCATAGCTTCCAGAAGACATGCAGCCAGCCATCAAGCCGCGGATCAGCATGAGTACGACAGCAGCCATCGAGATCTGGCATCTACCCGCTGTCTCTCCTTAGTCACTGCATGCCACATGGCAAACAGATCCCCGCATGCGGACGCCAAGTTATTACCTAACTTATTCTGCCATTTGTTCTTCAGACGACCAATCACCAATATTTCGAGGACACCACAACAAAGTCGGCAGCTTATGCAAGTCAGCCTCTCCAAATCGGATAACATTCTCGGCTGTAAGATCCCAGATCAACCTTCAATCAGCAACCAAGACAGATGTAAGCATGTGCTTACTAGCAGCTGCATGCACATGCCGTCACTCAGGGCCGCCAAAGTCAAGGTTCTGAGAACCGAAGCTTTGTTTTCGAATATCGCACTTCGGAGATCTAAGCAATGCCGGGACCCATTAGACCAGGGGATTTTATAGCCAAGTGACCAGGTTTTCTCCACATCATTCTTGGCATCAAAGTTAAAAATCGGCAGGGCTTTGATAGTGAATTCGGGTGACGGGGGCTGCGGGACCCGAAACTGTGCAGAAAAGGGAGTTTGTGGGTCTTGGTCGTCAATACAGGTGCTCTATAAGACTGATGGCCTCGAAGCTGAATAAAAAGCATTGATCATTGCGCATCTATCTCCTTCTCTAGTAGCTCCACCGGCCAGGTTTATACATTATGGTTACCGTTGCTGTTGTAGGAGGTACAGGCCATGTTGGCAAAACCATCGTCGAGGTCCTGCATGAAGACCCCAGGCACTCTGTGATTATCCTCAGCCGCAAGGTACATTCCTTCTCGATAACGCATGCTTCTTAGGAGCGATGGCTAAGAGCAGATCGATCATTAGCAAGCTGCAACTCCTGAAGGCAATGCACCGCTCGTTGCGGCGGATTATGCCGATGTCGAGTCCCTGAAGGCAGTTCTTGAACAACACGAGATTCACACAGTCATATCTTGTCTCGGAATCGACGAACAGGCTACAGCCGATGTGCAAAGCAACCTCATCAAGGCTTCCGAAGCGTCTTCTACGACGAAGCGCTTCATCCCGAGCAACTGGGCCCTCCCATACGATCCGGCGTGCGTGATACCTATTATATATATGTCTAAATACCCTGTCACTTTCTGACATGAAATAGGTTCGACAAAATCACGCCTTGGATCTTGTTCCAGAAGCAAGGCCCAATCCAACTGCGTCAATCTGGCCTTGAATGGACCGAGATCTTGCCGGGTTATTTTCTTGACTATTGGGGCATGCCTCACATCAAGTCGCACATGACCACCATGGTTCCGGCCATCGACATCGCCAACAAGGTCGCCGGCATCCCCGGCACGGGAAATGAAGTCATTTCATTTTCATACACATTCGATGTGGCCAAGATCATCTCCCACATGCTGGAGCTCGATACTTGGGACGAAGCAACTTACATCGTCGGCGACAAACTCACGTGGAACCAATTTCTTCATCTTGCTGAAGAGGCTCGAGGTTTGTCCGATCATTTCCTGTTCATCTCCCTTCAATCAAAGCTCAGATGGTTTTCAGGCTCCAAGTTTCAAGTCCAATACGACAGCGAGGAACAACTCAGCCGCTCTCAGATCACCGAGTTACCAAACCACAAGACGGTTTATCCTTTCTTCCCCAAGGAGCAAGTGCAGTTCTTGTTTGCTGCTCTGGGGAGTTTGATGGCCAAGGGCTACTTTGACCTTCCGGCCGAGAAGGCAGTTAACAAGCAGTTTCCGGATCTGAAAATGCTCACCGTTTCTGAGATGCTTGACGAGACGTGGAAGGGCAAATAAATATTTGAGATGGTTTCGTGCTTTGCTTGCGAGGGGTTTAGTAAGAAAGTGGAGGGACGCGTTTAGGATCGGGCTTCGCAGGGGTCAGGATCAATCGGCCCACCAAGCCTAAGCAGTGCACTAGATGGCGATACTTCCCATAGATGATCTGGATCGTATCAGAGTAAACATGGGCGTATGTATCAAAGACGGTTCTCATGTAAGAGTTTTACGGCGCGTATGAGGGTGAGCAATTGTTCAACTTGTGACCTCGCCGTGTTGTGTCAATTGACAAGCTTAGACGCCTTTGGTTAATATTCTGACAGAAGACCTGCAAGTGATAATAACATAAGTCGAGTTCATTGGTAATCGTCAGACAGATTACCCAGTGATGAAGCACTAACCCTTGATGTTGGAAATATCCATTCTTCAATTAGCTCTCCGACGCTTAGTCGGAGGCGCGGGAGAAAGAAAAGCCGACAAATAGCCATATCCGCCGACCAGTTCTGCTGTTAGTGGTGAGAAGGCAACTCTCTTTCATAACAACCTGACACTACAAATCCCATCAACTGCAGTGCTAGCAGCCCAGCATTTGAATCGCGTCCTTTTCTTCCTGCTACACCACTATGTCAATGCCACCGCGTGGCCAATACAGCACAACCGCGCACATCCCGCCCATCGAAATCGGCTCCTTCGTGGCCCTTCCCTCATCAGACAGCGAGTTCATCGGCAGTGCCAGCGGTGTCTTCTTCGCCGACACCGTCTTCCGTGCCTTTTCCAGGGTCACTGCCGTAGAACGGCCGGACGCGAGAGGCGATGGCCCTGATCCAGGCTCGGCGCACACCTACCTGGTCGCTCCTGAAACTCACGATGGCGCTCAGCCGGTAGGTGATGAGAACCCAGGGGCATCAGCTTCAAATCCGAGCCCTGATACTCGGTCTTATGGCGTAGACGCTGCGGCCTTGGGCGTTGCTCCTCCGCCGGATACGGCGCAGAAGCTCTTGGAGACGTTCTTTCAACACTGGCATCCCTTCTTCCCCTTCCTGCATGGGCCGACCTTTTTAGAACAAGTCGACCGCTTCTATGACGATGATCCCGCCTCAGACTTGGCTGCAAACCCCAATCCCACCTGGAAGCTGTGTCAAGCCGTGACGTTCCAGTGCATATTCAACATTGCCGCCTCGACATCCGGCCACGTCCTCGACCCAGCGTGCCGTATCCAGCCCAACCCAACCTTTACATCTCTAATAGGCCCATCTTATCCAACCATGACGTCGCCTCCCTGCAGGCCCTCCTAGCAGCAGAGCTGTATCTGATCACCACCATGTCGCTGCGAGCGGCTTCGACAATCCAAGGAACCCTGGCCCGATCCGTGTACAACTCAGGCTTTCACCGATGTCCGTCACGCTATCTTCAGCTTCCGCCCGGCACGTCTGGTATTCGCAAGCGCATCTTCTGGTGCGCGTACGTCCTAGATCGTTACATTGGCCAGGCACTAGGTCATCCATTTAGCATCCAGGACGCGGATATAGATGTCTGCATCCCTGGGATGACTGAACTGCATCGACCAGTCAATGCCAGAGAACACGCTGCCGCCTCACAGTCGGCCTTGAACCAGCAAGTGCTCAACCACTTACCAATAAACCATGTAGAGGCCGGTTATTCTAATGGAAATCCCTCGTCTCAATCAGGGCCAGGGGAAGGCGTCTTGACAGCCTACGATAGCCTCTCCGCCCAAAGCCCTGCTCAACATTACACCGCCGCTGGCAAGGAAGCAAGAGAGTTGATTCTAAGCCATCTGGCAACGTACTCACGTCTTTTAGGCGAAGTCGTGCATCTATTCCACAGATCGATACACAGTCGCAACATCAACCCCGAGAGCATCCGAGAAATAACATATCGAGTCCACTGCTGGTGGAACGGCCTCCCTCCTGCATTCCAGGATGAGTCCTCAGACCATCAGGCCTCGCATTCCGTCTTCTTCAACATGCTACACAACTACCTGATCTTGTTGATTCACCGTCCCTTTCTCTCGCTCCCGCCGGATCGCCAAGATTTCCAATCAAGCGTACAGGTGGCTCTAAGCGCAAGTCGAAGCATCATTGTGAAGCTTAAACGGCACACAGATAATCCCTTTCTGATGGCTTGGCCAGCAACACTGTCGGCCGTGTGGATGGCGGGCTTGGTAATTGCCTTTGCCAGCTTGTTGGAGCTGTATCCAAACGCCAAGGCCAATTCGTACGTTGCCCTCTTTCAAAGATTATCACCTCCGTTTCTTGAAATTATTTCCGGCTCGTTGGTGTGAATGCAGCTAATCCATGTTCATAGAGATCTCGGCCATTGCCTGGCAATCCTGGAAACCATGGCATGTCGATGGACAAGCGCGCGCCACTGCCACGGAGCTCTCAAATCGCTTCTGCAACGCTTAAATACTCGCTTCGGTCCGGGTCCAGCCGATCTAGGCCTCGCCGTGTTTCCCCCAAGGCTTTCGGGTCGATTCATACCCCAGCCGCCAGACGTGGAGACATCTCAAGCTGAAGGACGGGGTGCCAAAAGACAAAGACAGTTCAACGACCCACGATCATGGCCGCTCCAAAACATGACTTCAAACAGCGCGGCCGATACCAATCCTTTTGAGGCGGAAGACTGGATGCCCGTCATGGAATACACGGGGCCCGACTTCGGCTTTGACACGGCTCGCATTGACAGCCAGGATCTCTTCAGCGGCGCCCAAGACGCTGAAATGGGTAGTCTGTTTAACAATATTGGTTGGGATTCCAATTTCCAGGGGTCCGGGAATTTTGGCGTATAGACTCTAATCAATCGTACCTGCAAGTCTAATGCGATCTGGAGCTTGATTTCTACGCTGTCGTACATCGAGCGTCGCCATACTGGTCAAGATCAGTCCGCCGTAGCATCAGCCTAGCATGGAAACACGCCAACCTTCTACCACAGATACTGATCTCGGAATTCCTGAGATAACCTCAGCCTCTTCCGAGCATTTGGAGACGAATTGTTTGTGTGCAATCCAGCGTCTAGATCTTGGTGTCGGTTGCGAAATCGGGATGTATGGCTGATAGGTGAGCTTGATATCGGAGCACCGCCTTCCTGTGCAAGCTCCGTGTCAAGATCTGATATAGCAATCATAGTTGTTGCTGTAATAGGTGTTGGTGGAAGTCCACCAGCGAGGCCTGTGTCCTGGATGTTATGATGGTCCGGAAGGTCTGACTCTCGCGATGAACAGTCCACCGCCACAGACCCAGGTCTTGCAGTCGCATTCTCGGATGATTTAGATGCGCCTTTGACATCTCTCGCCCACCTGCCAACATCGCGTGCAGATTGAAGAGGGAAATCGTCCCACTGCGTGACCGCGGAGGACTTATCTGGTCCAATCCGGCCGGAGACTTGACTACCATCACTTGACAAAGTAGAGCAATTTTCCGGCAAATAGGCGTCTCCTTTGAATGCGAGATCAACAGCATTTTCCGTCGTGGCCATCCAGAGACGAACCAGAGCGGTCTCAGTCTCTCGTAGTCGGTGCTCGAGAGCTTCGGTGTAACCTTTGGCTGGGCCACTGTATTCGCGTCAGAGGCAGCCATAAAACTGCATTTTTTCGGCGACGCATACAAAAAAGTCGATTTGCATATGTCCTTGACGGTGGATTGATCTTACCGTTTTCGTGATGCCGGCCAGATACATGGCCTGTCGAGTGCGCTACACCGAGAGCAGACGGGTCTTTACACCAACGTCGTCAGCGAATTTGATAAAGCAAGCAACGCAGAGCGTTGTGGCGGTTAGTACCTAGTTTCATCACACTATAAAAACAAATGTTACCGAACAAATTCACTCAGTGTTCAAGATATTGTGTGGTTACCGACGACTCACCTTTTGTTTGCGCGAACGGCAGCCGTTGCACGCGGCGCGACCGCGGACCGAAGCCATGAGCTCACGGCTTACAGGGTGCGGCTAAACTGTCGACAAGATGATGATGATGCAAGCCGGTGCTTAGTGTATTTGCGCGGAGAGCATCACTGAGCGGAATATCGGCTGAATTGAGGAAGCAGTCTACAGTGGGATTTGCCGCTCCAATATTAGTCCGACGCAAGTGGCGAGCGCTTAAATGTTAAGCCGATAATAGTCAGTCGTCGCTTGTTTAGGCCGGCTTCTCCGGCTATGACATCGTCTGTGTGTGAGCCCGAGAGGGACCGTGGAAATGACATAAGATGCCCGGTTAGCATGTCGTTACAATCGCCCATTTCTTTGATTATCTAGATAAATTTTAAGATTCCAATAATTGACACTTGCCTCTGTGTCTACCATCACCAGTCCTCAGTCCCAAGCGTCATCATGTTCCAAGACTTCCACCCATTCGCCATTAAAACACAATCCAACCCAGACGTCACCATCCGTGGATTGAAGAGCGGTGACTCCTCGTCCTCTCTCCCACCACTCCTCCTCCTCCATGGCTTCCCGCAGACCCGCCACATCTGGCACCGCGTAGCTCCGCAGCTGCTCGACAAGTACACCGTCATCCTCATCGACATCCGCGGCTACGGCGAATCCTCCAAGCCGGCCGAGGCTTCGGCCTACGCCAAGAGCGCCATGGCGCGCGACTGCGTGGCCGCCATGGACGCCCTGGGCTTCGTCGACTCCTTCTTCGTCTGCGCCCACGACCGCGGTGCACGAGTCGCCCACAAGCTTTGCGTCGACCATCCAGCTCGCGTGCGCAAAGTCATCCTGCTGGATATTTGTCCCACGCTGGCCATGTACACCAAGACCGACTTCAACTTCGCCAAAGCCTACTTCCACTGGTTCTTCCTGATCCAGCCCGAGCCGCTACCCGAGACGCTCATCTCGGCGCGGCCGAGGGAGTTTGCCGAGATGTTCATGGGCGGGCGGCAGGCTGACGGGTTGAAGATATTTGAGCCCGTTTGCTTCGATGCCTATGTAGAGAACTTTCGGGACCCGGATACAATCCACGCCATGTGCCAGGACTACCGCGCCAGTGCGACGTTGGATCTAGAGGAGGCAAAGGAGGACCTTGAAAAGGGCCGTCTGATACGCTGTCCGTTGCTTGTTCTCTGGGGCAAGCGGGGTGTCATTGAAGAGAGCTTTGATGCAGTTGAAGAGTGGCGAGCTGTGACAGAACCAGGGGTTTCTGTAGAGGGACACAGCATTGAATCAGGGCACTATATTCCAGAAAACGCGCCTAAGGACGTAGTCTCCGCCATCGTCAAATTCTTGAACTGAAGGATCAATAAGCCTACCTGACCTGGACATTCTGCAACCAGTTTCGATTGTATCAAGTTTGTTAGTTAGTAGTACGCGTATCGATTTCATTTTCAGAACGAGTTTGAACGTATTCTACTTCATTGGTCCAACGTCCAATTTCGGAAGTGAAAATGAGAGCTTCACCTGTTCTTCGCGTAGCTACCTATGATGAATGATCGTCTATTGACTGTATACACAAGCCTAACAAATGGCCGGTACCGGTCAACCAGAATTTAGAGCCGTCGGCAAGATCGGATTGAAGAATCGGGTTCTCAAAGCAAAGCCCCGATGCATAATGGAATGATTCATGCATTGCAAACGTGCGACGCTGGGCGGCTATTCTTTCTACCGACGACGCCCCCAAAGCTTACAGTAGAAAAGACGCTCATTCTCCGCAACGGGAACTCAAGTCATTATCATTTCACCACAGATCCTCCCTCTTCTTCACTACATCCCACCTTTTCCCGGTTAATCCACAAAATGACTACCAAGTCGCTCAAGATCGCCGTGATCCCTGGCGACGGCATCGGCGTTGAAGTCATGCCGTACGGAGTCCGATGCCTCCAAGCCACAGCGCAAAGGTTCAACCTGTCCCTCACATTCGAGAACTTCGACTTCGCCAGCTGCGACTACTACGCCAAGCACGGCACCATGATGCCGGACAACTGGAAGGAAATGCTTTCCGGCTTCGACGCCATCTACTTCGGCGCCGTCGGCATGCCCGACCAGGTCCCGGACAACGTCTCACTCTGGGGCAGTCTCCTCAAGTTCCGCCGCGAGTTCGACCAGTACGTCAACCTCCGGCCGTGCCGCCTGATGCCCGGCGTGCGGTCGCCGCTGGCCGGCCGCAAGCCTGGCGACATCGACTTCTGGATCGTGCGCGAGAACACCGAGGGCGAGTACAGCAGCATTGGTGGCACCATGTTCGAGGGTACGGAGCGGGAGACCGTCATCCAGGAGACCGTCATGACGCGCATTGGCGTAGACCGGGTCCTGCGCTATGCGTTCGATCTTGCGGCGAGCCGGCCACGCAAGAAGCTGACGAGCGCGACTAAGAGCAACGGCATCAGTATCACCATGCCGTACTGGGACGCCCGAGTACGCGAGATGCACCAGCAGTACCCGGACGTGGCTGTTGAGAAGTACCATATCGACATCCTAACAGCGCACTTTGTGCAGCGACCCGACTCGTTCGACGTCGTCGTTGGAAGCAACCTCTTCGGGGATATCCTATCGGATCTGGGACCAGCATGCACAGGCACAATCGGCATTGCGCCGTCAGCCAACATCAACCCCACGGGCGACTTCCCCAGCCTCTTTGAGCCGGTTCACGGGAGCGCACCTGATATCGTTGGCAAGGGCATCGCCAACCCTGTCGGCATGATCTGGGCGGGCCAGATGATGCTGCATCACTTCGGCTTCACTGAGGCAGCGGCAGCCATGCTGAAGGCCATTGAGAATGTCCTGGCAAGAGGTGACTTGGACGTGGCGACGGCGGACATGGGAGGGAGAGGAAATACGCAGAGCTTAGGACAGGCTGTCGAGAAAGAAATTCTGACCATGGCATAGGTTGATAGAGGAGACGTCGAAATGCCAATAGTCTTTGCAATATATGAATCATAAACTCGATAGAAGTGCCATTGAAGTAAAATAATACTTCGAAACGAAGCCAGAAGCGATGAGTGTGTGGTTATAGTATCTAATTCTACAATAAGACTTTGTTAAACTATAACATTCATATAATACCATTCACAAGGACTTAAACAGAAGGTTTAATATTGTATTCTCCTGTTTCTATATAGTCATAAGCAAAGCTTAAAAGTCATATCATTCATATTATAACAGACAGCACCGAGCTTTAGCATTAAGACCGCATGAAGTGATATAAGAATTCATGTTTGTCATAGGGAAAACAAAAGTGATTACCAAAAAGATCAAAAATGAACATACAACAGTGAGGATTCCCCGGTCGTCACCGACCCGAGTACTAATTCACCGCTTCTCAGCTTGACTAAGGGAGAGCGGACGGGATCCCGTATTTTCTAAGAGCTATGGTCGTATGTATGAGAGGTGGCCACAACACAGTTTATCATAGCACAGACAAGCGCACACTAGAACGTCAAAAAGAAAAACATACAACAGCAAGGATTCCCCGGTCGTCACCGACCCGAGTACTAATTTGCCGCTTCTCAGCTTGACTAAGGGAGAGCGGACGGGATCCCGTATTTTCTGAGAGCTATGGTCGTATGTGTCTGAAAAGCTTGTTGTCCAGCTTATATAGGAAAGGTGGATTGAACTTGAGATCCGCAAGCTGCTGCTAAGCGCCATACCAATCACACCAATCACGCCAATTTCCCGTCTCCACACAACGGGAAATTTCCCTCGTTCGTCACACAGAAATTGACATGTGTGGAACTGAAAAGGTGGACCCACGATGTTAAACAGGAGGTTTTTCAGGGGTCCGTGAGACAGACAGATCAAAAGATGGGAAACGGTTGAGAACACCAGGTGGTGGACTAAGCTAGCTACGGGGGAATCATCCCTTATGTTAATAGTGGTATTATTCCCTTCCTCACTATTCATTTCCATGAATGTGTCGGCATAGCTGTTTTAACACTGGATGCTTGCTTGGTAGATGTCTAATGCTGTGACCGACACGTGACATATTGCACGACCGCTTTCAACACACGAAATTGCCTACCCTAGACAAAGCGTCATATTTCAAATAACAACGAAATAGCTGGGAACATAAAGAGGCAATTGTAGTAAACATATTAAAATGACACAGGATAAGTGGGAAAACATCCTTCATAAATTTTCCATCTCATTAGAGAATGGCACCTCTTTGGTTCTCTAAGTTTATTATAAAGCAATCTTAAGGATCAATACTAATACCACTAAGACCCAAGCTGCCAGGCAAATACTTACTCTACATTAGAATTTAGAATGTTAGATTTGGTTTATAGAGCAATTTTAGAGTCAATTAATCCAATTAGAAACTTGCTACAAAATTTAACTCACTCCTTTATTAACTATACAAACATACATCACTAATATACATACAATCAGCAAAGCCTATAAAAGCAGAATAGCACCGTTTTCCGAGACTGAATTAAGAAGGAACAAACACTACAGCCGTCCATGGGTCTTCGTTGTTAGGTACCTACCACTCGAGGATAAGAGCAAAAAAAAGAGAACCATATTAGTGGAATTAGTGGATTCAAACCACCTCTGTTGGACAAACAGGGAATCGAACCCTGGACCACTCCCAGATATCTTCAGAAGAATCTTGCTAAGGGAGTATTATACCACTAAACCATTCGCCCGATTGGATGGAAGCTGCGGAGATAATGAGGCATAAAGATGTTGGCTGGTGGGCTCGGCTGATGGAGCCCTTGGTCCAGACAAGACTAGTCAGTTAGTGGAGAATATCTCAAATTTTCACTGATGAGCAGTCGCGGACCCCGTTCAGAAGTTAGGCAATGATGAGATGAAGAGCAGTCACGTGAATCCATCATAGCGGTTTGAACATGGCATCGGAATGTGGTAGTGTTAAAAGATTTGAGTCTCCTGGGTTCAATAGTAACTCGGCTAATAATGAGGAGTCTGGCGCAGTCTTAAGCAGTGCCTGTATGCCCAATTGGACTGACTTAGACCTTGTAGCATGACCTCCTTCTCCTCAAGAATGAATGACAAACCCCAGAGCAATACCATGCAACAAGCCTAGCCCAAGAGATAGCACCAAAGTCGCCATTGCATAGACAGTAAGAATCAAGGTTAGACAAGCGGTTTAAGAACCATGGATCTAAGCGTTATGTTCTCAGCTCCCCTTGTTACTTGCGCTGGAGGAGCAATGTATGTGATCTACCAGGTGAAGTATATCCTACCGGTGAGACTATAAGCAGGATACCTCGCACCTTCAACCACATACGACCATAGCTCTCAGAAAATACGGGATCCCGTCCGCTCTCCCTTAGTCAAGCTGAGAAGCGGCAAATTAGTACTCGGGTCGGTGACGACCGGGGAATCCTTGCTGTTGTATGTTTCTTTTTGCCTTCTTATGTATTTGGGACGGTTGTTGATCATTGATAGCTGTCAAGCAAAGACGTTGTTGAATGTGTGTCAAGAGAATTCGTTCTTTTTCTTCCTCTGTTGCGAGATCTAGAGCAGAAACACCTACCATATTTATCACTCATCAACATCAGGTTCCTCCCACCAAGCCACTATTCCAGCCCAAGTCATATTTACTATACTAGATAACATTATTTACCGAACCCAGTCGAGCTGATCATTCTAATTCATCATTTAGGAGTCAATATTTCCTTACTATGTACAATGTACAAATATACTCACTCGCATGTCGTGTTTCATTCTTCCTCTAACTCCCGGTACTTACGGTACATACCATCCGAATACCACCCGAGTCTTTCGCTCACCACGTCCTCTTTAATCCGAAGCCTTTACTTGATAGCTTTGTACAGTCCAAACATGCCGTCATATTTACCTAATTCTTTCAACTTATCCGACGTTCGAGGAAAGGCATATTTACTGCCATCCACACACTATCATGTTCAGTTAGTGCTTCGTTCGTTCGTTAGAACAGAGGGAATCTGAGACTGGCTCACCTGAAATAGCACCAGACCCGCGTACGTCAACCTGTCATCGTACAGCCACGGTCCCTGGCCGCTTGTCTTCGCACCCAGAAATCGCCGTACGTAGCTAAATAACTGCGGAAGACGCTCGTTGATGAACACCTTGACCCTGGTTTTCACTTCTATTTTGTCGTCTCCATAGCACAGGTTCGTTGCGATAGTGTCAAGCGATTCAGTCACGAAGCCGTCCATCAGCGTCAAGGTCATGTTGATGCTCGCCTTCACGTTCAACTTCATCTTGACCTTCATCTTCGCCTTCATCGTAATCCTCATCTTCGTATTCATTGACTTCCGTCTTGACACGCTTGGGTGTCGGCTCGGCCCGACTAGTCTGGGCCCCTTGAGGAAGGCAAGATTCTGTCTAGGAACCTTTTAGACAGTGGTTGTTAGTTTTGTGTGTCGTCATACGACCGGCAATGACCTAATCACCTCCATTTTCAAGATCGTCTTTATGGTAACAGAGCCCTTGATTAGTACTTTGAACGAATGCAAGAATAAGTGAGGCCTCCTGATCGACACGGTCGCGATCCTTTGGGGCTGAGTCGGACTAGAAATGCCGAATAGACCCACCCCTCTAGACTACATACAACGTGACCGCGCGCCTAGACCAGCACAACTTTTAGAAGCGTCTAACATGTCTTCGAATCGTCTTCCTTTATTTCCTTGCTTCCCTACCACTAGAACAAAGACCAACGCATTCTCTCAAAAACACGAACAACAAAGCAACCCACTTGACCACTTGCATCAGCCTGTATTGAAATCATGGCGGAGGAAAATGCAGCTCTAGGTTTGGCCGAGCCAATGCCTTCATCCTGTTCCAGGTCTAACCTTTGTCGAATTAGTCCTTTTCTACTCCTCCATCGTTTTGCTAAGTATTCTCGTCACGCTTCCACTTACCAAGAGGCCCTTTTTGCTGCCTACCAGTTTGTTGCCAATCCATCATCTTCAAGGCGGCTCACTAACAAAAGTCCAGCTGCGTGGTCTTTTATTTTCTTCCTCGATGGAGCACTCTTAGTCAGCTGGAGTACCCGTGAACCGCCGTCTAGCACAATCAAGCACCAGCTGCTGATTCTGGGTCTGGTTATGCTCTTGACTTGGTGGATTGTAATGATAATTTCGCTCGATCGCGACGAGGAACAGAAGCCGCAGGGATCGCAGCAGTCTTCTGTTGTCCAAAAGGAGAAGTGATTTCTTGGTCGAATACAAGGCAGTTGTGCACGGAATAGAAAACGGACTGGACATTCTGCACAGCTAAGAGAAAACCTTCTATAGTGCTCGGATAATTCCGGGCTTAAATCATGTTGTCTAAAGCCCCTGGCCTCTTTTAGTTTCTTGGTTCTTGACCATGTTGCTGTTGGGTCTCCGTTAGCACAATCTTTGTCATGACGCTCGTTCAACGTCTCATTCGTCGCCATCTCATATCTTTCATCATATTCGTACTGTCCTATCCAAGATAGAAGCAAGATACTGCTGGACATAGTGGAACAAATCTCTATCTTCAATGAGACGAGATAGTCGGTAAGGTCGCGGCTGCATATCCCAAATGATCCTTCAACAGAGACTCCAGCGATTCCCCCAAAATACCATGATCTCACAGACACCCCTATCAAAGGCGTCGTGGTTTCTTCGAGTGGTGACATGAGACCTCCGGGCAGCTCTGAACAATTGGTTCACACACCGTCCTTCCTTCGTCATTGGATGGTCCGACGGTCCCTTCTATTCTTCAACATGCTTTCCTCTCCCATTTTATCGAGCTTCTCGTCCTCGTATCTCTGACGATCGCCTTCCACTGCACTCATCGTGGAAAATTCTCTAATAACCATCAAGTAGATCTACTTCGTCTATGCTTAGTTCTTGGTTCATGGTCTGGACATTCAAGATTCAATTATGAGCTGGTTTAGTCGCAGCTCAGCAATTACATATAGTGTTCCAAAATTAACTTCGTCCATTTCAGTTCATATATAGTGACGGGTATTTAAGTAATTATGATTACCCTTTCATAGCCATGTTTGCTATCAGTTTAATATAAGTACTACTACAGAAGGAAGGCTCTGTGCTGATAGAGAATTGGCATGGATCATCACCATGAATGCGGCAGGTCGATATGTATCCCTCCTTGCACATACGGATAATAACCTGATGGAAAAGAAATCGCGCCACTGAGGGGCCTCTGAATCCCTGCCACACTGATTCAGCCGAACCAGAATCTGTCATGCAAAGGTCAAAAGAAGCCTGCAAACCCGGACAAACAGTATGACACGTCACCGAGGCCATGCTATCCGGGTAATTACTCGGACCAACAGATATGCCAAGAGCCACAGATCAAAAGGTTGAGCATCCCCTAAGTTCCTCATTCTCAATTTTAGTGCTTTCTTGTTGTTTACGTTTCATATTGACAGCATACAGTATCTGAAGAGTCAAACATGACGTCCACTTCGCCCCGGTCGCTGAGAAAATCCGTCTCGCCCACCAGTACTGCCTCCCCTCAAGGAATCAACCCCGCAGTCGATCAGTCGACCCCTCTGGTGCGTGGGACTGCGGAACGGCCCGCTCGGAAGTGCCACTGAAGCTGACACGACCCTAGGAAGCGGATGTAGTGGCCGATGACGATTCGGCGATTAGTGTTGTGAGTAGCTTATTAGTGAGCTAGAAAAAGCCATCAATGGGCTGATCTGTCAATTTATGTCCTTCAAGACCGATGATGAGATTTCGACCTCGTCTCTGCGCTCGAGCATCCTCGAATACCACATGGTGTATGGCCGCGGGTACCACCGAGACGAGAGTAAGTTGCGATTCTATCGCGCCGTATAATTTGCTCGCCAACAGCCTTGACTAACCTCGTTATCACAGCATACTTTCTCCCCAGCGACGAAGTAATACCCCTTGTTTGAGTCAATGACAGGATATCGCTGACCATCTCTTGGTAGCACGAGTCTGATAGACTGGGTAACAACCTCTGAGGGTCTGTTGCTGAACAGGAAGCTCACATTTATTGAAGATCTCCAGAACCACCACCTCCTTTTGACTTTTGGTGGTAAGAAATACTTCGCTCCAAATGCTGACACCGCCAAGCGTGTACTGGACGTCGGCACTGGGACTGGAGTGTGGGCGATCGACTTTGGTACGAAAAGTCCTGATACGCATACTCATTGAGCTACCTGCTCACTCTAGATCTTATAGCCGATGGACATCCCCATGCAGAGGTACGAACCTGGGACTTAACTTTGCACGTACCTGGACAGCTCATATTCTTGCAGGTCGTTGGTGTTGATATTGCTGCTATCCAGCCAGCTCGGTGAGTAACAACCCCGGCCAACTCATCGGTTCAACTCAACTGTTGTATCTCATCAGTATACAGCGTGCCACCCAATTGCACTTTCGAGGTGGATGATGTGGAGATGGATTGGACTTGGAGTAGAGAGTTTGACTACATCTTTGTCCGCCTTATGGCTGGCAGTTTTACCGACTGGGACAGATTTACGCGTCAATGTTGGAAGTAAGTGCCACTATCTAACAAGATTAACTCCCATGCTTCTTTTCCAACTGTACCTGACAGCCATCCCAAATAGCTCCCTGGAACCCGGCGGTTGGATAGAGGTTATTGATCCAACATTTCCTGCCAGATCCGACGATGGGACCTTGGATCCGGACTCCCCGTTGAACAAATGGGACGAACTTACCGTCAAAGGCGCCGCGAATCTGGGACGCCGTTTTGATGAAGGAGTGAACCACGAAAGTCGCCTCCAAGCGCAAGGCTTCGTCAACGTCCAACGTATCGTTTTCAAATGGCCTACAAACACATGGCCAAAGGATCCCAAGTATAAGGAGATTGGGCTCTGGACGTTGGCAAACATTGAGGGAAACCTAGAGGCCATCAGCACAATTCTGCTGGCGCGTGGACTGAGTATGAGCCGCGAGGAGATCTTGGTGTTCCTTGCCCATGTGCGGGCTGAGATGCGCAATCGAAGGGTTCATGCGTATTGGGAAGTGTGAGTGACCCGGGTGTCTTTATTGACACTTACCCCCTCGGTTTAGGCTGTCAAGACTGATTATAGAGATTGTAGACTTGTGGTGATTGGCCAGAAGCCGGAGTTGGAAGAAATCTGAGAAGAGTAAGGGTTAAATGTACTGAAAACAGCTGAGCTGAAGTTGAGCTGATGAGTGAAGATGCCGAAAAGGCGACTATCTGCGATGTCGGAGAAGTCCCGTACTCCGTATTAGAGTACAGTTGAGGCGAAAAGTACCGCTGGGTCTGGCGGCGAGCTCTGTTGTGGTCCTATGCTTCCCAGCCTCACTACGTGACCACCGCCGCCAACCCGCCCAATAGCGCCTCAACTAGCTACAACTACCTATACAGCCTAGGAGCGCTATCCCTTTTTCAAATACTGATAAGCTGTCTATGCTGAGTGCCTAGCGTAGGCCCCTTGCACTTTTACCTGTGCAGTATAATGGTTATTTCTTTATATAGCTTGTTGTTACCCGTCTTGAAAACCAAAGGCATAATAGAAAAAACCGCAGTAGTGGCATGCAGATAAAAGAACACGTATGAGATGCAGTCAACAACACCTAGACCGAATCTAAGCGCAAACGCCTCGCGCTACTAGAGATAGAAGCCTCTTAGAAAACTCGCCGGCAACACCTCGTTCACAACCCCAGCCAGAATACTTGCCTCGCTGGCGCCGGAGTTGAAATCCTGCCCGAAAGTGATGTAGGGCTAGACAAAAACGCCCCTGTCTGACTTCTCCTCAGGGTTCTTTTGGCTGAGGCTGCGGAATATGACAGTCATACCATCGATCGTCTTGGCCGAGACGAGCGCCTTTGCGAGCCGGTCATCTCCGAGGTCCTCGTTAAGCAGGTGATAGGCCTTGAGGCAGTGGAGCACCATGGCGGCGAGCCCTGCCGCATAGGCGGTCGCGTACGAGCTCCCGCGTACGTATTTCCCCGGCTGGAACTCAAGGTCCAACTCATGGAGACAATATCAACCTCCATGTCGAGCGCCCACTGCAGAGCCTACAGGTCCCCGATTAGCGTCATGTCCCATTTGCGGTACTATTAGTCGTACCGATAACCCACCTCGTGGCATGAAGCTATGGTAAACTTCTGGTTCTCGGAGACGCGCGAGCCATCCAGCCGCGCAATGTACAGCTCGGCCATCGGACACACCTCCCGGATACAACTAGCCATCTGTGTCCCATACTCGCAATCGCCGACGAAGAATTCCTTATTGTCTCTGCTGAAGGTCCGCCCCTTTTGCTTGCCATGAAGAGTCGTAAGTTTACATCCATCGCCTAGTAGGGCAACCTTGACGGACGGCTTTTCGGATAGTCCAAGATTGAGCATAAAATCTTTGAAGTTGGCGAGCTGCTTGATCCACTCTTTCGACTTTGGCCTGTATAGAAATCAGTATTTGAGACGGGAATTTTGTCTTCGCTAGAGGGACTTGCGTCGTCTCCGAGTTGATCTATTGATTGCCTTCCCTGGTGTCCCTCGTCGTTTCATCCTCGGGGCCGGCCTGTCCAACTTGAGAACCGTGATTGACGACCTCTATATCTCCCAGCGCCAGTCGTTGACACTTCGTCGCCAAACTTTCTTTGAGCTTCTCCTCGTAGGCCCGGCAGTCCTTTTCATCGTCTTCATTCTCCAAGAAGTCAGCAGTGGTAGGTCGAAGCATCAAATAATCTCCTTGAGGTCGACTTACCTTTGGAAATATCTCAATCCTAAGTTTTTCGAGCTAAATTGGTGTCAGCGCACCTATACCTCACGAGTCTGACTATTACGAATTACCTCCAGCAGCCTGGCCAGCCCAGATCTGGACGCCCAGCCCCTGAGTACGGCTGTGTTGCCATGTGAAAAGAGATGCACCTCCTTGGCCTTCGGTGCCCCCATGACGATGGTATCGCTGCAGATGTCGAACTTTTTCCACTTCCAGACCTCAATCTTGAAGTCGCGTGTTGGCGCCCTCTCGGGATCCTTCCCCCGCAGCGCCTCCCGGATGGCGGCGTTGGTGTGCGGCTCCGGCCCGTCGTCGTTGACCTCAACGGTGAAGATTTTGTGTACTCCACTGGCCCATAGCCATCTGAAGATGTCCTTGTAGGGATTGGGTTCTACCTTCGCGTCGGACTGGCCCTCATCTCCCCCTTGCCGGCTGCTCTTCATCGGCGTGTCATGGGATGGAGACTGGTCGAGCAGCTTCGACCGTGGCTTCAAGTCCTCCGGCTTCCAGTACGGTAGCTTGACAAAGTCCAGAACCGACTCGAAGTGCATACCGGACTGATCAATCATGATACTGATGTATGTTTGGTCGAGCATGACTGACTCGCCGGCGAGGTTAAGACAAAACCGCTGCTCTGCTTGGGGTTAGCCGCAACATCACGACCGAAGCACCGACGACATCCGAGGACGACGGTTCAATTCCGACTCACCCAACTTGGCATCCCAGTAAAGGAATTCCATTTTCTCTGCCCACATATCGCCGTGCCTCCACTGCTTCGTCCTTTCGTCGTATAATTTCCTCCGAGCGCCGATGCAGGTATTCTTCAATAGCTCTTCGACCCGTTTTCGCGACTGGGCGTTCTGCTCCGACGCGGGCTTCCCGAGCTCCTTAAGAAGGCGGTAGGCAGTTCTGGTGTTCTTGCCGTCGCCGGCCTTAAAGAAGATGGATCGCGGGTTCCGTTCCACCAGCGCCTTGATGGCGGAGAAGAGGAGTTCGTAGTTGACCAACGGATTGTCGTACAGCTGGACCGCCATCTGTAGCGGGCTGTACCCAATTGGAAGTGCGCTTGTGAAGACTTCGTCTGGATAGAGTTGCAGGAGCACTTTGAAGCCCTCCACCTGGATCAACTGGCTACTGGACTTCGGTTCGAGGTGGAATCTGGTGTCCACAATCAGAGACTGGAGGCATGGCGTCTGCGTCTGCTCGTTCTGCTGGGACACCGCTTTGTTTGCAGCTTTGAGTATCTCCCTCAAGCGGCGATCACCTGCAAGCAGCCCGTCAACGTCGATCGTGTCGTGGAGGCAGTATGTCCCATATTGAGGAGGGCTATTTTCGATCTGAGCCTCGTCTGTCAAATCTTTGTGGTCTAGTTGATGGTGATCTTCCGCTCTCTCGACTTTCTCAACCCTGGTCCCATTTGTCTCCTTGCGATGATGGTTGCGTCGCCCTTCGGCGACCTCCCACAGCGGACATGGCCCGCACCCATTTTCGCACCTGATTTTGATCCGCTCGAGAGTCGACTGCGGAATCAAGAGGTCGATGACCCGGAATAGGATGCTGACCTGGAGCCTGGCGGCCTCGAGCATCGGAATCTTGGAATAGATATCCTCGGCCGTGAAGAGTTCAGGCGCCTCGAGCACCAAGGCCTCGATAGAGTCGAGGACCTCTGCTGATGGGCTCTTTTTTTTCTTGTCCAGATATAAGATGGCCCGATGGATGATATTCCGGTCCTCGGGGTCCTTCTTGAGCCTCACAGAGCGGTACTTGTCTTCGTTAATGTTGATGAATCTACCAGCCACCCAGTTCTTAACGATCCGGTGATGGAGTGTGTAGGTAACCATCCCTTCGTCTTCGCTGTCGTCCTCGTCAGAACCGCTCTTACTCATGCACCCCGCCTTGGCCGCGGACCCCTTGTCGAAGGCCTTGACACCATTCTGCTCTTTGAACGGGACGTCTTGTTTTAGATTTGGCTTGGTCGTCATTTTCCACCAGAAGCAAATACAGATGAAGGGCTGTCGATCGTGCCGTCAATTGGACTTTTGGGAGGATGGCTGAGTTCTTACGGGCAGCTGTTCTGGAGAGTGGCTATACGATTTGCGATCAGCGTCGAAGCCTGAGTCTCGGCTGGACGATTCGCGGCTAGCTGATAATCTGTAGCTACCGCTTTGGTAGCTTTGCAGCGGGCTGCGACACCGCCGAATAATAGCGGAAAGGGGCAGGACCGTTGAGAACGACCAATGATATCTAAGGTCGAGCTGCTGTATGTTCGTGGTTATGATACAACCCCCCCTGAAACTCCGAAAGGGAAATTAAGTACCTAGACCTATTCTTGGCTTCCTTTGAATCACTGTACGTTAAGAAATCACTGTAGGGTTTAAAATTCGAGTGGTGATCCCTACATCCCTGTCGAGTGCCAACAAACATTCAGGGGATGAGCTGTGATTTAGGCGTAATGGTTGCCTGCTTACCGTGAATGTACCGTACTATGTAGTACAAGCAACCGGCAGCTGAAAGCCTCAGATGGTCGCCTCACAGCAGCCAAGGTCTTAATCTATCGCTGATTCACATCCCACGCATGACTCCCTCTCTGCCTATTTGGCGCCCTGCCCAGCTCAGGCCTCTGTAACTTTCCCCTTCTCCCTCACTGAAATAGTCTACCGACGCCGTCATTCATGTCCTTGCTCTACTGACGCCATAGTGAATGGGAAGTGCTGCAGAATAGATGAGAAAGCATGGACGACGAAGCAGAAACGAACGAGCGAAGAAATGAAGGCCCCAGATACAGGTCCGTATGGAGCTCATCCCTCAGATTTATGTCCCTCTTAGACGATGCTGACTGGAGATAACATAGGATATACCTGGTGGGCTTCCCAACGGTCGACGCCGACTCAAAGACGATGCCGATGGTGGAAATGATCAAGAACCTCGTGCCTGAAGCCCATATCCTGCAGCACAACATTTTCCGCCCCGATGTCACTTCGCATATTAACCTCAACGACGACGAGGAAGACGAAGAGCTGATGGAGGAAAATGGCCGTTACCCACCAGACGAGGACGGCCAGGTCTCCCCAGCTGACACGACGCACAGCCGCGAGAAGGCTGGAAGTGGCCTTGACGACGATGACAACTCGGGTGCTGTCGTTCTCGTTCCTGAAGAGGTCCGTCGCAGGCTCAACATGAGCGGTAACTCGACCCCCATAATTAGTGTAGCCGCTCACGATTTCTTCTCCCCGGCTTGGATCCAAAACGAGGCGCTGGACCTCCTCAGTCGGATCAGGCAGCGCGCTCCCGCAGTCGTGTTGTGGCTAACCACTTCGTATGACGGTCTAATAGGATTATATAGATTAAAGTCTAATTTAGAGTATGAATCTATAAACTTAGTATTATTAATACTATCTTTAAGTATAGTATATTGTATTAGAGGGTTTGCACATCTGGTGTTTAATGCTAGCAGGGGCAGCCTCAATTTGACTGTGCCTACTTAAAGGACTGTAATACTGTCCTTGCCTTATCTTATTCCTTGCTGTAAGATGGACTGCTACAACAGCCAATCTTAACATTTATAACTGTCTTTTACTACTACTGAATCCTTCTTTCTTTAATTACTCTATAATATTTCATTTCTTTATTATATATTAACAGTATTCTATAAGGACTCTTTATATTATTATCTACTTATATTATACTTAGTTCACTTCTACTAGTAGTGATTGCATATAGCAGCTGTTAAAAATGCATACCTTAAGAGACATAGAAGGATGTACTGGACGCTGTAGAAGGGAGTATGGATGGTGAATGCGAACCTTTTTTACCAGGAGCTGTGCTGATGTAGCGATGGAGATCAAGATGAGACAGAGGCTCCTGGCTCTGTGACATCAGAGCACAAGCACGAAGATAGTGGCCGTGGCCGACATTTTGCTACGGAACGTGGCCTGGAGCAAGACTTGGAAGCGTCCATGTGAGAGGATGAAGAAAGAAGTGAATGTGAGCTCAGAGCACAGAAGGAGAAGTATCGCACTGAGAAATAGGCTCAAGGAGGGGAGTAAGATACAGTTCGTCAAAGAAGCGCCAGATATCAACGGAGACAGGAGAACTAACTAGCTAATTCGACTTAGAAAGACTATTTCATTTTATTTTCCAACATAACATTGTTAAATGGCACCCTGAGTGATATGAATCAATGACAACTAGCACTCGACGGCTAATTATCATCAACCGGTTCGACTCAATCCAACATTAAGCTCTCACCCTTCGCCCGAGAACAACTCAAGTCGCGATTCCTAGATAGCATAAACAACAAAGGAGTGGATTAAGAAGCATTAAGCATGCTCCTTATTGATGATCACCAACTGACTGCAGTGCCGAGGGTTCCCCGTTCGCAACGTTTCTTTGCCAAGAGTCGAACCAAAGTTCGATCCGTTTCGCACTGGTTATTAGACTCGGCTGGCACTACCCTTTTTAACCTTCTTTTCCTTCTTCTGTTTCTTGACGTCTGTTTTCGGAGCCTTGTGAGTGGGAGGCCCATGAACCGGGAGTTGCTGGGGGATCGGCTCGAACCGCGGGCTACCGGAATGCACATGACGGCCTTTCCCGTTGAAATTGTGGCGGACAAATGCAGTAATGGCGATTAACACGAGGAAAGCCCCGTTCAGGCCAAGGCCAAGTCTAATCAACAGGCGCAGCGGGTTGCCCTTGGCGATGAAAATCCCATCGTGGTCAAGGGCGGTCGTCAACGGGTTTTGAGAGTCAAGTAGCGACTGAGCTCGATACCCCGTAAGTAGCGCAGCGCCGGCGACCATGAAGGCGAATCCCAGGATAAGCGACGAGAATACCATCAACGCGTAGCAAATCTTGCGCCTGTATGTGAAGTTGAAGAAGATCGGAACCAAGAGTATGAGGCCTCCGAGGAGAAGTAGGGCAAACGCCGCAATCAAGTCGTTCCCCACAAACATGTTCGTGCGAAGACTGCGAGCAATTGCGAGCAGTGACCCGACATCCTTAGAGTACCCTTCAGGTGCATGGCGTACAAGGTCCAAATCTTCGATCCAGTCCGTGGCCAGCTGGCTAGGTGTCTTGTCCGAGTCAAAGGTTGGAAACATATGACACGTTGGTGTCGACTCATTGGTAGAACCGATTATAAGGGGATTCGAGACACACAGGTCTGAATTTAGCAGTTAGTAATGCTTTGAACTGGGGATTATCTTTTTATCCATATCACTCACGAAGATAGCCGAGATCAAGTTCGACTCCGTCCGTAGAGTTGCTAGTCGATAACCGGACGATGTACATTTTCGGCGAGAATATAGCCACTCCTATTGTAACAGTTAGTCTTGTGTTCCGTGAACCGTCGGGATGCGGATGCTCACCATAGACAATCACGGCACCAAGCCAGAGGAAATACGAGCCAAAGCCGAGCCCTCTTGCCAGTTTAAGATTCATGATGAACGAAAGTCGTTGGGATTCTGCACGAGGCAAAATATCAAATTTGAAAGAAGGTGATGCTCTTGGGTGAAGTGTTGCAAGCTGTTGACTGAGCTGGCTGTAGAGAAGTGGCAAGTCTCTTCAGCTCGGTTCCAAGGGGTTATATGCCGAATATCCATCAACACTTCCCTAGAACCTCGACTGCGTATTACTTCCTGTAAGGTGCGAAAACGAGATGGCTTCTGAGATTGGGGGCCATAAACAATGTAGAAGCTACAATACAATGAGAATAAGGCCGAGATACTGCCTAGTTGGAGCACGTTGACTGGTAAAGCTCGATGCAACCTAAAGCATGTAAGATAGTCTAAATAAGGAAGCACCTAAAGCTAACAACTAGGTCTAGACCTACACTTTTAATTGAGGCCCCCCACCGTTGCAGTCAACCACCTTTTGCGTCGTCTCCACCAAGTGCTGCTAATCATCTGAACGCGGGGGCAGTGTAGTTGTCGCCGCTGTGATTGGAAGCCTTGTAGAAGAGCCGGAAGTGATCGACACACCAGATAAACTCAAGTACGGTTGCACTAGTTAAAAAGTCATGATTGGTGGCCGTCTGATGGAAATTGAAATGCTGGGAACCTTTGTCTCAATCTGCCTCCCGGGTCACATTGAGCAGCGGGCTGTGAGAATTTGAAAAGGAACACGAAAATGCAAATAAACAAATATTCGGACCAGGTCTCCGCAAAGGGCTGCTTGCAGGTAGCGTGCATGTACCTTAGCAAAAGGGTTGACAAATAACGGAGCATAGTGAGGCATTCATTATCATCACTCAGATTATTACCAACAGGTGTTGGTCAATTTCTAGACTCAGGCATAGACACCATCGGCAGCTATCATCAAGTGCTCATTCGACTTTTCTACCCTCTGGTTCCCTACCTCACACTCAAGACAACTCTTGGTAACAGAAGATAAACACCATAAGCTCTCTTAGTTGGTAAAACATAAAGAGCAGTGGCAAGAAGCCCAGACCAGCCATAGTCAACACTAACGTGAACGGGACGAACCGTGACGCAAAGTCTCGATACATGCCGCCGTCGGGATTTGCATCTAGCCCCGTCTGCAGAGCAGTCAGTAGGACCGTAGCAGCACCGAAGACAAATAGGTAAAGAGGCCCAAAGCCACCAAATACGGTGGCGTAGTTTTGATGCACCTGTGCGTAGGTGCCACCGCGCAGTATCGTTGACCAGAAGTTGAGCCTCGTGAGGCGGATCTCGCCGTAGTGATAACGCGGCGCGACATTTCTATCTCTCAGGGGGCGGAAACCGTGGATGAAGTGGTTCCACCCTTCCCAAGACACGCCCTTGGGCACAAGCCTCAGCCTTTCAGCCAGGTAGAAGTCCGACTCGTGGACGATGAGGCGGGAATAGGTGCGCAAAAAACCCAATGCTTCGAGGAGGAGCTCGTCGCCGTCGTCGTCTTTGGCTTGGTAGAGATGCTTCTTCCAGAAGGCGTAGCTGAGAAAGTATTGCGGGACCGGCTTGATGAAGATGCGGTCGTAGTACCACACCAAATGGAGGTCTGGGCGCTCTGTGATGCAGATCTCGCGGCCCTTGATGCTCTGGTGGTGAAGCTGACTGATGTTGTCCCGGTTCGACACTAGGAACAGGAGCGCGTATATGCGCTTCAGCCGTACGGTGGAGAGTTCAGCTTTGAGAAACTCCTCCACGGCGGCCTGGTCCTCGAGTGAGACCGATGGGTGTCCAGGAACCGAGTCATACAGCCAGATGAGGCTATTGTCCTCTGTCAGGGGGACCTGGACTGGATCTTCGACCGTGCGGAACTGCATGGGGCGTAAGCTCTCGACTGAGGGGAGGTAAAATGGTGTTGTAATTGTAAAGGTGTCTGGAATGAGTGTGGGCGTAGGGTTTCGTTGAGGGGGAGGAGGAAGACTAATAATAGAAAACGTTTCTTTTGCGCTGTATGTTGAGTCGAGGCTTGTTGAGCGCAAGCCTCGTTGCCGATCTTTAAACACGCTACTTGAGATATATCAAATCACCGGTCCAACTCAGCCCTGTCAATGTCCTGCTGCACGACGAGTGTTGCATAAGGCTGGAACTGGGTAGAATGTGGAAGGTGGTTTTGAAGGCCACGCACTTAGTTGCCGCCCCCAAGCGCCACTCAAAGGCCGCGACTCAGCCATGGAGACGATCATGTGGACGGGAAGTGCTATTCGGTGAGCCATAAACACATGCAAGTCCCTGCACATCTTACTCGGCGAGTTGTCTCAGGCGCATGTAGGTTGCGTCGAGGTGTATCTGACTCAGGTTGAAGCCCCCTGTAAGTGGCGGAGCTGAATGACCACCTGCGTCAGCTCGGAGCCTTGTCTCATGGTGTCAAAATTCAGCGTCTTTATTTTCATGATTTTGTTTAAAAAGTCATAGATCCAACCAATTCATGGGGTTAGAGTAACTATCTTGGCATACCGACTCTCCTGAAAGAGCAACATGTCACTGGAACTGAAACCGCAAGCGCCGTGCTCGGATACCAGGCTGAGCAACGCACTCCAGTCGCTCGAAATTTCCTCCCGGGACCTGGGGCTGAAAGTACTGTGTCGCGAATCTCGAGATGTCGACGAGATCGAAGTTGAGTATGGAGCCTGACACAACATAACACCCTTTCACTGAACCAAAAGCTAAACGAACATCAGCGTCATTGCAGTTCATGGAATCGGAGTTGATCCCACAAACACATGGACTCACAAAAAGACGGGTGTGAACTGGCTTGCCGACGACCTCATGCTCCCGGCTGCACTGCCCAATGCGCGAATCATGGCCTTTAACTACAACTCAGTGTGGTACGGGAAACATGCTGTTAAACAGTCGGTTGAGGCCGTCGCCAACAAGCTACTCAGGAAGCTTTCGGCCAAGAGAGCTGTATGTCTTGACTACTCTTTGCCCGAAGTTATTTTACTCTACGAACGACCACTGATGTTCTGTCCTAGGATTGTCCCCGGCGGCCTATCCTATTTATCGGACACTGCTTTGGGGGGCTCGTGATACAGCAGGTAAAAAATAACTCAGCACTAGACGAACTAGATCAATACTAACCTGGCCATACTAGGCGTACACAATGGCTGCACTCCATACTGCAGATTGGCCTAACATATCCGACTCCATCTCAGGAATGGTCTTCCTGGGCACACCCCACCAAGGAATTGCCGACAATTCCAACCTGTCTACCCAGGGGAAGATTTACTCTGCTATTGTGCAGGCAAAGGTGCAGATACAGGACAACGCCGTAAAGACCATGGCTCAAGACCACGAGGTACTTGTGAGTACTGTGCACAACTTCACCAGGAAAGTTCACACCAGCAACCCCCCGCCAAAGTTGTTTTGCTTCTACGAGCAAAAGGAAACCAAGGTCGGGCTCATTGCAAGGGTTGAAGCGTCTACGGTAATGAATAGTATGCAATTCTTAGGACTTGACGGCATGCTGACCTCTGTTTCTTAGGCGTTTGTGGTCAACGAAGCTTCGGGCTCGTTAAGCGGGTATGAAAAGGAAGGTCTTCCTCTTGATCACTTCCAAATGAACAAGTTTGAGGACAGCCAGGACGATAACTACGAGTCCGTCAGTTCTCAGATTGTGAAGATGGTTAAGGAGGCTATGGAAACTGCTGAACATGGGCGATTGGGTAAGAGGACCCCTGACTTGAACTTCCTCAGAGTCTAAAACACTCTTTGAACCTGGGTATGATGAGTTACAGACTGTTCGCAACCCTAGATTCGAAGTCTTTCCATCAATACCATGATTTGACTGCATTCCTACTTGAAACTGAAACCGCTGTGCATTTGGTAGAACCCGTTCTGACCACCGCTTGCCATAGACAAATTATCGCCCAAGCTGAGTCCAAGACAGCAAATTCCAACCTTGGCAGCTCCGATTGCCAAAGAAGCCAATTTCGCACCTCGCTGGGGAGTGCTAGAGGCAATTGAGGCCAAGTTTCGGAAGAAGGTCCATGTGGCCTTGTGCGGCGGCTCGGGGAATGGGTAGGTTCTCCAGCTCTTTGTTTCACCCGCTGGCAACCATGAGACCAACTGACGATGTAGCAAAACACACATTGCTGTGGAATATGCACACAAGTACCACCAGGAGCACCCCGGGTCAAATGTCTACTGGGTGAACTCGGCTAGTTCGGAGCAGTTCGAACTCTCGTACAAGCGCATCGGCGAGAACCTGCGTCTCAGCAAGGAAACTTGCGAGGCCAGCGGCGTCGTCGAGGCGGTCCGCCACTTTCTCAAGAAAGACTCCAGCGCTTCTTGGCTGATGGTGCTTGACGGCTTAGACAACGAGGACAACCTGGTTGCGACGGATGCACCCATTTTCGGCAAAGCATTATTGGACTTCATACCTACCGGGCTGCATGCACGGGTTCTGATAACTACTCGATCCAAACGACTGGCCTCTCGGATGGTGCGCGAAAAGACACAATATGTCATTCCCGTCGAACCCCTTCACAAGGAAGACGCTTCCCATCTTATCTTTGGAAAAGTCACTTCAGATCCAGCCAAGATGAAGTGGGTGGAGGATTTGACTGGCACGCTGGACGGTTCAGCCGGCGCCCTGACACTAGCCCTCGCGTTTCGCCAGAAATCCAGCAAACGCTTCAGCACCAAGAAATACCTGGAAACAATCATCTCTCAGTCAACCAAAAGACCGGGAGTAGCATGTGCGTGGCAACTGCTGTACGAGCTTCTCAAGTCGAACCACCCTGAAACCGTGGACTTAATGCTACTCGTCTGCGCCTTGGACGTGCAGTGCATTCCCAGCGCACTCTTCGACAGGCACCAGCTGTTTGAACAAATCCTCATCTTGGAAGAGTACGGCATAGTTGAGCCGCAAGTGGACCGCCGACTGTTTTACATCACGCCCCTGTTCCGGCAGTTGGCACAAACCTGGCTTGCGGAGCATGTCAGCGAGCGAACGTCGACTGAAGAATTGGCCTTGTCCGCCGTCCTTCAAAAGTACAATGCTGAAACGGCTGACACGCTACTTCCTTGTGCGCTGGCCGTTATGAAGTTCCAGTCGACTTCTACCCAGGGCAAGCGGGATCTAGCTGCCTTGCTGTTCCGAGTGTCCCAGCATTACGTGCAGCTAGGGCAGTATCGCAAGGCGATTCAGTGTCTTGAGCGCTGTCTCTCACTCCGCGAAGCTGATCGGGACTCGGACAAGAAGCAAGCGTTGATCGAAGAGACGAGACAGGCCATCGCGCAAGCGACCAGCCTCCTATATCGACCAGTACAGGAGGCAGCCCGGTCCAAACCCGGGACAGAGAGATCTCTCGTGAAGGCAGCTCAAGATGCGGGAAGCACCATGACGAGTGCAAAGAGGCAGCTTCAAGACCTCGAGTCGGGTGACGCACAATGGCAGCATCGCAACACGGTCCGCAAAGCCAGTGACGTGGCGGCCCTCCGACTGATGCACAGCCAACAAGACGAAACAAACGACACCGTAGCACTCTACGGACGCGTCTTGGGTTGGTTTCAAGAGAAGTATGGTGCAAACCATGTGGACACAGCTCGAAATCAGTACAACCTCGCGCTCGCACACGGCGCCCAGGGACAATGCGACGAAGCAGAGGATCTCTTTCGTTCGGCATTGGGTGTTTTACAGGCCCAGATCAATCCCGAGAAGCCTGACTCGGCGCTGGAGGTGCTATTTCTCAAGGTCCTCGGAAGCCTGGGAAGCATGTACTGCTCGCAGGGGCGGTTGGACGAAGCAGAGGCAGCGTTCAGGGTTGTGCTCCCAGGTCAACTGATGAAGCTGGGAATGAACCACCCAGACACGTTGGTGACACGACACGACGTTGCATTACTGCTTCAGCAACGCGGCAACCTAGACGCGATGGCGGAAGAGTTGCGCGAAGTACTGCAAGCGCAGTCTCGTCTACTTGAAACCAATGATCCAGCCACGCTCCGGACAGCACGAAGCATGGCGCTGAACCACCAGCTGAAAGGAAAGCACGAGGATGCCAAAATCATGTACACGGCGGTGTTGAAGGCACAGATAACTACGCTAGGTGAGACGCATCGAGACACTATTGAGACTGGAGTAAAGCTCGACGAGTTGCTGGAAGAGATGAAGTAACTTAGCTTGCAACGAGTTATTGGGTATTATTTAATTGCTCATATTCAGGCAGTATTGTTAGGTTGTTTCTTGTCATTACAATTGCTTCAGCTTCCTTTGTTTATTTACAACATGTGATGGTATAAAGCAGAGTACATGTAGTAAACACGCCCCTCAGTCAACACCGAGGAAATCATCAACTTCCATGTTCCATCCTACCATGAGAAACTTTGATATCATGTGTTCTGTGTAAGATCTTCCGTCCAATCCTTACTCAAATTCTGGTTGCCTCCTTAGAGCTCGTATTAATAGTCTTAGACCTTGCTCTAGCAACTCAACGAGGTCCAAGATGGTTCGAGGCCCCATACTCCTGGACAAGCCCGTAGATTGGCAGATTCCTCCGACCTAATCAAATCAACCTCCACAGCAGAATGCAAGAAGCAGGCCACTTCTCGGCGACCAGGGGATATTGCAGAGCCTGATTTGGGTTCTTCACTTGTGTGTTGGTCTTCCAAAAGCCAGAATTTCAAACCAAATACAAGACATGCATAGAAATTTTCAGCTGATGTAGATCGTCCACAGCTTATCGGCTTGGTTACGAAGCGGGGGCGAAAAGGATATGCACTTCGATAATGCCGAGCCTCGTTTGCCTTGTGCTCGTTAGTGAGGCTGTGCCAAGTGTACCGTCGTTGGGATTCCATGGCTTTTCCGCCTGGCAGTGACACCTTCCCCATTCACTGTAGTAGTTTATTTGCTTTGGGTTGGGGGCGGAAACCAGATTTATGATGCATCACCACGCACCAAAGACAAGCAGAGAGCCTCTGTTTGGCTGAGATTACTTCCACCATTCCTGCGTTTGAAACCGCAGTGCAACGCTAATTACTGCGCATGCAATGCATATGCCCAGCTTTGGAAATAGCCTGCTCGACAGTCTGCAGCCCGTCAGCTTGACTGCCTGGGCGGAAAGCATCCAAGGTGTCCAAGACATGCCAGGCTCTGGCTGACGGGCGCACGACACCGCCTTGTTGTTGGTGTGTGTAATGAGATACGAGGTACACGCTTAAATCAGGGTGTAACTTGGAATTGCCGGCAGCAACTGCAATTTGTCGTGTCAATCGGAGTGACTTCAAATCCGTACTAGCCACGACTTCTCAGGTTGATCAGGCTGTGGAATCTAATGCTACGGCAACTGCAGCCTGATTCTCCTCGTATTCTAAATTTGGATGGGCAGTGTCTACTGTGCTATGGAGACTGTCGCAGAGTAGCAATGGATAGCCTTCCTCATATGCAGATTGGGCTGTTGAACACTTGCCGCGCTATAGATATGATGGGATCGTTCAATCTCTTGAAGTAACATTCTGCCCAGCCATTGTCATGAGTTCTAGTCACACACATTTGTCCCAGGCAGCCTCTTTCCAACTCTAAGCATACGCCAGGGAAAATGATGGCTCAATATCAGCATCAACACGTCCTTGATCACCAGGCTACAGGAGTGCCAGCACTTTCTCCATCCGCAACTCGTGTCAATGACCCCCGTCAACACCAAAACCAATCCTTCGCTGTCAAACCAGGTTCGGCTGAGCATGTCTCTACCCTTCTTCGCGGTTTCTTTGGCTGTCAGCACAGTCAAAAGTACAGCGCCGATGTTTTCGAGAGCCAGTGTCAGTATCCGAGTCGCCTTGGCTTCTTCCACTACACGAGCTCCGAGGTACAGATCAGCTATCTAGACACGAACAAGCTCTGCATCAAATGTCTTGCCCTGGCTGTTCCTGCTGGCTTCAATTTCTGGTCCATGGCTTCAAATGCAAACAAGCTGAAAGACCCGCGAAACCCTTCGCCTCTCAGAGTGCGTTGGCTCGACACAGCCCCGCCAGCGCACTGTTTCCTTCGACTATTTGAAGCCGGAACTGAGGACTTCCATCTGGGTTCCAGCTATCTTCTACCCGCGTCAACAGAAGTTCCATTCCCTTCCATCCCCGAAGCCACCGAAGCATGGAAGTGGCTTCAGGGACAGCGGAAGCCATTCTACATTGACCAGTTACACCTTGCCAAGGGGTGGACATCTTTCGCGGAACAGATGGCCGAGAGCGACGCCAGGATTGCAGAGAGAGGCGGCAAGCCCTTTGTCAAAGACCTGGCCGCTCAGTCCCGTGGAAAGAACTCGCATTATGCGGCAAACGTCGTCAAGGATGGAGGTCAGGTCCAGCCAACTCAAATATCAGACTGGGCGAGGTTATACTCGGTACCGGCAATAACCACGACATCTCCTAACGACAAGTCCAAGCCCAGATCAACCTTGGAACAGAAGGTTGGAGAACGGTCTGGAATCTCTCGAGAAACGGAACATACACAGTTCTCTTCAGAATTCGCAAGGATGGCTGGCCCTTCAAGGACCTCGAAGTTCAATGAAATGACTCAAGGTTCCCAGCCTCCGCTTGCGCAATACTTCTCGGACGCCAAGAAGACAACAGTCTTCGGTCATGAGAATACCAAGAACAGCAACATACAAGAGGGTACCGCTCCACTTGCACGATTCTCCTCAGAGACCCTGACTACTCCTCTTGCCAAGGTGACTCCCAAGCACAATGGCACATCGGAGATTGTAACGCCGTCGTATACACAGTACTCCTCACCAGCTCTTGCTACGACTGCTCATGCCGACAACACTTTCAAGAACACCAGAACACCAACAAGTCACTCGCCGTTTGCACAGTCCTTCTCAGACATCATGAAGACACCAAACCTTCTCGCAAGTACTCCCAAGAAAGACAGCACGGTACAGAGTTTCCCACCTTCTTTTACGCAGCCCTCTTCAGAGGCAAAAAGGACTACAAAAAAGACGGCCAAGGGCATTGATGGGATGGGAGGCTTCCCGCCATCATCCACACAGTCTCATCCAGGAGCTAGGAAGCCAATTCCTCTTGCCCAAAAGACCGAGAACAACGGTGTTACCGACACTTCATCTAGGATGGACTTTTCAGGAGCCATGCAGACGACTTTGTCCAAGAAGGCAGCTAAGAACAATGGAGTGACAGAGGGTCCCCTGCCGTCATCTGCATTGCCTCTTAAGCTACAAACACAACCTCTGGCAGCCTCAAAACCTACCAAGAAGACCAAAAGATGGTGCCAGCACGACCCAATCCCATTTGACGGCCTGATTCAGACCCCAGCCCTCGCGGACTATGTGCGTCGGGCCGAGACGCTCGAACCCAATACAGCATTACGAACCTGCTTGCTGCTCAAACAGTTGTTGGGCAAGGGAAATTCCATGGATGACAAAGAGTTGCTGTCACGTCTGGAAGTTTCAGGACCTTGCAAGCTCGTGTCTTTGTTGGGACAAGGACCGCGAGCGGGAGGAGGCCAGCAGCGAGAATGCTTTACATCATCCCCGTTTGTCAAGTCCCTATTGAAAGATTCGCCCAAAACGGCATTGAGAGCCGTTGCGAAAGAGGGCGTAAACAAAAAAGGAAAAGAAGACGATCAGAAGTCTGGCAGCGCTGCAGCCAGGAAGAAGACTCCAGCCGACGTCAAGACACAGGCTCTGGAAGGGCCCGTGGCAAAAGGTGCACCTCCGCCTGGCAAAAACAAGGTGCCAGCGTCTAGTTCTCTTGGTTCATCGAATACTCCAATACCCAAGCAGCCACAGCCGAAATCCCAGGGACAGAACGACTCATTGCCAACGGTAACGGGGAACACAAAGTCTCAAGGCCCGAGTAAGCCCGAGAAGATCAATGTTCCGTGGAGGGAAATACAGAACCCACCGTCACAGGGCGGTCATGGTTATCACAACCCTTTCGCTCACCTAAATTGGTCAGATCAATCTTCTCAAGGAGTCAATCACGTAGAGGTGAAGCCTCACGGAGACCATCACCAACCAGAGGAAGCAAATGTGAACTCACCGAGCGCCACTCAACCTGTGGTTCATTTGACAACCAACGTAGTTCACCAAAGTGACGCCAGCAGTGAGTGGGAATCTGAAGAAGAGGAAGAATCTGAAGAAGAATCTGAAGAAGAATCTGAAGAAGAAGAATCTGAAGAAGAAGAATCTGAAGAAGAAGAATCTGAAGAAGAAGAATCTGAAGAAGAAGAATCTGAAGAAGAAGAATCTGAAGAAGAAGAAGTTAGCAGTGCCAATGTTGGCGGCGGGCACTGTGAAACCCACGTCCATCAGGAATTTGCAGATGGTACAAGCGACAGCAGCGGCCCAGAAGAGAGCGACGCCATCGAACAAGATGACAACGAACCATACGGCCACGGTTGGCAAAGCAACAATGGAGATGCGCATATGGCATATCAAGGCAACATAGCCAAATTTTCTAGGCAGTGTTATGCTGACGCCGCGTCCAACGACAGTGAAAAAGAGGAAGTGGAAGCACAAGATTATCAACATCATCAGTATCAGCAGTATCAAGAACATCATCAGGGCGCATATGAGGAAAGCGAGGATGACAGTGATGATGGCGATGAGAGCGACGAGGACGGAAGCGAGGACAGTGATGACTCCGACTAAGAATGGCTCAGCGACACAGCGTGGCGACAGATTGTAGCGAGTGAGACCTATGGGACATTATTAGCATGTAATTTGCAGTTCAGGTTTAATTGACAATTAATTATGCTGAAACGGCTGCTCTATTCTTTGGCATCGCATTCACACTCGGCCCGCACCAGCTCGCCACGTCTTTCATGCCCTTCAGCGAGAAGCAACTAAAAGACTCATTTATGCACTCATGGTATTTTTCCCAGGCCGTCAGCGTGTGGCTTGCAGGCTCTCTAGCCCGTGGTTTCAAGTGAAAGTCGCCCGCCCATGCAGGACAGGGGTTAACTCGGACACTACCACAAGACGCTGTTGCACCTGTATCATTAAATAGCTAGTGTAACCTGCTTAGTAGAGTCGGGGCTTCGTCTATCCGTGTTAGTCTCTTGCTGGCGTTTTACCTGCATTCTCTTGACTCGACGAGGCGTCTCTTACTCGCATCTATCATCGACGAGACACACACAACACGAGCTTGAGACACGAAGAAAATCCTCCTCGCCACGTGCCGACACATACAATGTAACTGCGCGACCGGGCGCGTCTCCAAACTCTATCCTCGGAGCGCTGGTTCCAATTACACCTGCGCAGTAATGCCGCCTCGCTGCCCAACCATCACAGCGATATTCACGTTGGAAACACTCCGGCCTTGCCAACCTTCCCGCAGGGGGCGGGACCAGCGTCTGCTGAAGACAAGACCTCGTTCAGGGATACAGCCAAGGCAGATAAGCGACCGTCGCCCGCCGAAATAGCCGGTCATGTCGGTCCTGAGACTATCGTTTGTTCCCTCATTGCAAACGACAAGGCGGCACCCGAGCGTAAAGTGATGCGAGTCCGACGGGGCTATGTATGACGTGATGCTAACACTCCTCACCCACCAAAGCAGCACCGGCCAGATATTGAGTATCGATGCCCCGGACTCACCAAGATACAGGCCGCTTCATTATGCGGCCGAGAAGGGACACGTCCGGGTCATGGAGCTGCTTTTGAAGTCCCACGCATCCGTCGACGCCCGCTCGCACAGGGGCGAGAGTCCGCTTCACCTTTCTATTAGGAGACCTCAAGCTGTGAAGGTGCTGTTGGATGCTGGTGCTAATGTCAATGCCACCGACATTAACGAGTAGACTCCGCTACACATGGCAGCTCTACAACAGTCTCTCGAGCCCATCAAGCTTCTGATAGAACGTGGCGCCAATGTTGAGGCGCGCGATGACGAAAGAACGCTACCTGTCACACACGCCATCTCCCAGAACAGTCTCGACGTGGTCAAAGAACTCTACAAATATGACCTCGAGCAGCAATTACCCGAGCTCGCTACTTGGAAAAACTTGCAGCTGGCGGTCAGGAACTCTGGGCTGCATGTGCTCAAGTTCCTGATGAAAGGATTCAAAGATGCGGTTGCGAGGACCGAATGTTATGGAAGCACGCTTCTCCATATTGCCGCCGAACAGGCAAACGTTGCTGTTCTTACTTTTGTCCTGGAGTGTGGGCTGGACGTCAACCTACCCGGGCCCCGGGCCAGAACGCCCTTGCACGAGGCGACAAGAGTTGGTAACGTGGAGAACATGCTCAAGCTCCTTGAGTGGAAGGCCGAGGTCGACAAAGCGGACAAACACTGCAGGACGCCGTTGTACACAGCCGCCCGACGGGGCAATGTGGAAGCCATCTCTATCCTGCCCGGTGCGAAGGCGGACATAGACCGAGGTCGCGATAGCGGTGAGACGGCCCTTTACGTTGCAGCCTATTCTGGAAAGTTGAGGGCTGTCAAGAGGCTTCTTGATGCCGGTGCTAATGTAGATGTCACATTATCCGGCGGATGGACTCTCCTACACGCCAGTGCAGACAACCTCGAGATCATGCGGCTTCTCATGGAATTCATCACCAACGCCAACATTAAGAATGCCGATGGCTGGACGCCGCTGCACCTTTCAGCCGCTTGGGGCCATCTAGACGTGGTCAAATTCCTCCTCGAGAAAGGTGCAGATCCCGACAATGTCAATTCATGCGGTCAGGCACCGCTGCACGTAGCCTTGAGCGAGGGTAAAAGCTTCGTTGCTGACGCGCTGCTGAACCATGACAAACCCTTCAACCTGAACCGTCGGGATGAAGATGGCATAGCACTTATCCACCAGGCCATTCAGATGAACGAAGCCGGCCTCGTAGCAAGTCTAATTGAAAAAGGTGCAGACTTCACAATCAAGACTAGCAACGGTGCTTCGTGCCTCGCCCTGGCTATCGACCACACCTCTGTCCAAATGGTGTCGATCCTGCTCGGCGGCGAGGGCTTGTCCAAGGCCAGGACATGGAGCCGACAGGAGTTGGTTTCCGCGTACTGGCAGGCCATAAGGATGGATGGGCTGAAGGACAGAGGCGAGAAGCAATCGAAAATCGTTGAGCTTCTAACGACACGAGATGGCACCCTGTTAAAGGAGATGTTAGAGGGTTTCAATGGACTTGAGACTTTCCTACGTCTGGAGAGGCTGATATACGGAGATGAACTCATGGCAGCGCGCCTGGTAAAGCTAAGAATTGACCTTTTCAACCGGGAACAAACCGATCAGAAATCAGCCTTCGAGCTCGCAGTCGTCTCCCGCAGGAGAATAGCATCCGAGTTCTTTGACGCCTGCCTACGGTTCCTGCGGGAAGACCCGCGGACTTTGCGGGACATGGGATTTAGAGAGCTTCGCATCGCTACCGAGCTCGACAATGCAGACTTATGGCGGAGGCTCGAGCCGCTTAGGAAACGGATACATCCGGGTGAGACAGATCAGGATGGTTGGAGTATGGACCACTTCTACTACCAGGCGGCGAATCGCTTCCCTGACCTCTGGGGCTGGGACGCTGAAGTGATCAAGAAGCCGACCAGAACGCCGAGGTCGCTCGTCGTGCCAGAGATGTGGCACGCCCCGGGGACAGTTTCTCTGGATCGCCTACAGATTCTGCCAGGCGGACTAGAAGTCTCATATGGACGTAGGTGCTGTACCATACCGATGATTAACACAGTGCTAACAGATATAAGCCTCTAACTTGGAAAAGGACTTGCCTTCCAGATGCGTCCGGGCCGACTTTCCCTTCCCTCCTAGACAGCTCGGTCAGGCGTATTTTGAAGTCACGATCCAGGAACACAGATCAGCGGTGATAATAGAGTCCTCGAACTCGAGTCATGTTAAAAAAGACCCTAGCTTGTCTATCGGCTTTTCAGGCGAGTTCTGTGACCAGACATACGCTCACCCGGGGTGGAACATTTGGTCGGTCGGCTATCACGGTGATGGCGGCGCAGTCTACGAACAATTCGGGATGGGAAAGTACCGGACGGACCGAGCCTTTGGGATCGGTAGTACCGTCGGATGCGGAGTCAACTTCAATAGTGGCCGTTATTTTTTCACGCTTGACGGCGAGGTGGTCGGTAAGTGCGCCATGTGATTCCCCTTCCTGTAGACGTGTCGCCAGTTGGGGCGGTACCTGACATTTCAACAGCCCAGCGGTCGAGTGCGGTCATCTTTCGAAAACTGTATCCTTGCATCGGCCATTCTGGACGGTCTTGCAAAGTGAAGGTGAACTTTGGAGAGACGGACTTTGTGTGGCCCGGGGCGAAGAGGCTCAGTGAGAGCGATGCAGATACCAGAACTTTGAGGCTGCAGAGGGGTGCCGGCGCGGTATGATCGGAGACGGGCGACGAGTCGTGAGCGGAAGGCAATTATGAACTAGCTGGGGAGTATGGATTGGCAAGGTTAATAGATATGCGGTATACATCAGCCTCCATTTATAATAGCTAGTGGCCCAATCTAGTGAGCGATCGAATGCGTCTACGACGGGCTATGCTTTACAATAGTGCTTGGAGACTGCTGGCCGCAGACATGGTGGATGAAGCACCCCCATGAACCAGATTCTTGTGCTCATTTTCACTATCAACCGTTGCCCCTGTACTGTATCAGGCCAATTATTGTGAACTGTATGAAAGAAGCTTCTGCTTCTCCGGCGGATGAATAAGTCGTAACTCGGCCACGCTGCAGCTACATTGGGCACTCACATGAGTACCATTAGATCTCTTTCCCTCTCTCATAATTTCGGGTTGTTGAAACACCATCTTGATACCCTTGAAACCCACTTCCCTGACTATCAGTGTGTCATCGTGTAGGATGACCGAGGCGCTGCAAGCGTGAGTCACCGATCTGTCCGCTAAAGTCGGGAACGCTAGGGCTAACATAAGCCTCCGACGCCGATTGGAACTCCCTTCGTAGCTCCATCTCTCTGACAGTAAATATCCCGAAAGGTCGAGTAAGGCAATCAACTGATATTAAAGGACACCTTTAAGGACGAAGTAGTCGTCAGTTTCCTTGACTACGCCGCCGTACTGCCCCTCGGACATGCTGCTCACCACGACATGGCCCAAGCGGATGTCATGCTTGTTGCTAGGAGCTCCACCAATGCTGATGAGAAATCGCTACTTGATGGAGGGGAAGGTGCGGGGAGGCATGTGAGCACCACATTGTGTCTTTTAGTGCTGAGGGGAAGTGTGGGGTTAGGACAACCATTACAGGTGGGTTATTTCTTCCTATCACCCCATAACGCTCGGCATGACTCACTTGCCGGGCTCGAGAGAATTGTCTAAAGGTACGGATATCGACAGCTACTATATAACCCCCTCTGCTGATTCACTTATCTCCTTCTTCTCTAGTTCTAAATTGATAAACTTGTTGTCCAACAACAGAGAGTCTACCAACAACTACGATCTATCGTCTTCGCTGATCCATTTGGATCTAAATACCTTTGCCTACTATGGATTCGACCAAGACACCGGCACCGGAAGATATCAAGGCGAAAATCAAGGAAACCTACGACAATATAGCTGTCCACTACAACACTTGGACAGATCTCAACGCAACAACACGCGCACTCTTCCTCAACAAGCTGATAGCGCATCTGCCTCAGAATCCAGTGGAAAAGCTGTCCATCTTGGAGCTGGGATGTGGCGGCGGTCTCCCAGTCACAAAAGCCCTTCTGTCGATACCAAACACCATCGTTTTTGCAAATGACATCTCGGCAGCCCAGATCGATATCGCGAAACAGAACCTCGCCGAGTTTGGGGACAGAGCTACTTGCAAAGAGGGCGACATGATGGAGTTGGAATTCCCCGACGGCTCCTTGGATGCCGTTGTAGGCCTGTACACGATCATCCATCTGCCACGGGAAGAGCAGACAGAGATGGTTGCCAGAATATTCAAGTGGCTCAAGCCTGGTGGCCACGTGCTCGTCAACTTCACGTCCGACGCGGACGAGGTCAACGTGAATCCAAACTGGCTGGTGGACAAGGGGTGGATGTTTTGGAGCGGCTGGGGTGCGGAGCGCAGCCTGGAGATGGTTAAGAGCTCAGGCCTCAAAGTTCTGGAGTCTGAGATCAAAGGCGACCCGGGAGATGGCACACAGTTGTGGGTCCTTGCCACTAAGACCTGACGTGCGTGTAGTCTCATGGAAGCGCACTTTCTCAAGTCCTTAGACCAACTATCAACTAGGAGTGGAAGGGGACTTGTTATTGTGCTTGGATCTGCTGTCATCCTAGCAGCGTAAAAGTATTTCGCCAGTATTCTTTAGAAAGTGTTTGGAACATAGGGGAAGCCATAGCATCCTAGAAGTGAACCTAGCAGCGCAGAAGTCTAAAACAGCCTTTGCTGCGCCAAGTTTCATTAAACTCAGTCTCATTGCGTTTTTCGTTGCAGGCCTCTTAGTTGGATAAAATGCTGAATAATGGCTCGTTGGCTGGATATCTATCATATTTTATACTTGTTGCTGGGAGAGTTGTAGTGTTCTCTGGTACTTGATGTTAATCCACTTGTAGACTGGAGAGAGACACAGAATGTGGCCAATTGCTGTCGAACCAGGACAGGGCTCATATACTCTTGACATAACTCAGTGTTTTCTATGGGAGGTTTATATACACCACTCAAGGCCCTTTTCTTTTTTCTGTTAAGAAGGCCGAATCACGCGCAGCAAAGAGGCACAGCAGAGCCACACAGCAGATATTATACGGGGGATCTCAAGTTCAGTCAAAGTGTAAAGAGTATATTGCCCATCAAGCCATGAATCTAGTACCCGCCGCAACCTTTTACTCTACTGACGAATATCTAGAGTATATTTAGCCTTAGTCGATACGATCTGGTAGATCAAGGCAACGCAGTAGATAATATACAGCGGATAACACAGTAAGATGCTATGCTGCTGATAAATATGCCTTGGCATTGTCCAGAGCCAGCATTCTGTATCCTACCTAGATGGATGATATGCTCGGCGCGGGGTACGAGCATGTCAGCTGACTTTGAAGACCCGCTGAGTCCAAGGCCCCGGGCGGATCGCGTAGTGAAGTTTCTGCTCCGCACCTAAACCACATAATTATCCTGTTCCCTTGTGATAAATCACTTCGACTTTTGTCGCTGACCAGGACCAGAGTCTACATCAATGAAAGTCACCCTCAAACCCTTCAAATCAAGCTTCAGACCATGTTCACAGTGTTGGTTGACATTGTGAACGATATTGCCCTCGGACCACAAAATCGGAAGGTGAAGAAATATCTTGATGAAGCCACATGCGGTAAGTGGGATAGAGGTTTAATCGATGGCATAATATATCTGACTCTCCATAGATTCAGTTTCCAACGATCTCGGGAAAGTACTTTCATCGCAGCTTATAGGGTTCAAAGAGCGAGAGCTTCTGCAGACAACGTTTGACAGGTGGTGCATCCAGGGCTCATCGAAGCAGAAATGTGAATTCAGCCCTCTTCATGTAATGAAGCAACTACTCATATAACGCAGATTGGAACGAAGGAAGCTTCAAACAACACGCTAGAAGTACCCATTCTGAAGTCGAAATCTCCGACTCCGCCATCCAGCTTCTTTGGAGAAGTTTCCATTTCTACGCCTATCATCCATTTCCTCGTGATCTCCGACATGGAAAGGTTGATTTTGCTGCCTTCAGCCGCGCAGTTCTCCTGACAGTGTTTCAGTATGACGATCTGCTTGGCACTCGGGAACTTGAATGGTTCTGGCGCGAGGATGCAGCATTTTTCCACAGCGCCAGCTTTGAACGAATCTTCAGAAGCATCGGAGTTCCAGGGATTGCAACTCAGCAAGAGAAGCGACCAAATGACCCGAGTTCCATATTGAGTGATGCCATGGATGTTTTAATCATGATCGGGCCTCAATTCATGCACGCGGCTCCGTCACAAGACCAGCTTAGGCGGGTGGCGTGGAAACTCTTCACTAGCGGGCCGGCCATAACGCCAAGAGAGGTGCGGCGGCCAGACGTTTCGACCTTGTTGAATTTGTTACTGCGAATGAGATTTAAGAAGGATACGCGGAGCTCGAGTTACAATTTCGGTAATTTTGTGCAAAGTAAACTGGCAGATGAAGAGTTGACTGTGGCCTTGGTCAACTGTCTGGCAGGGGATGAGAGCGACGTAACCCTCACATCTGAGCAGCTTCTGAGAGCAAGAGACCTGCTAGTAAGTATAATATCGTTTAATACCTCTAAAGAGCAGCTTTTAATAACATTCTATAGCCCTATCTTCCGCTAAGATTCTTTCAGCTATGGGCAGTCTTGTTCCAACCTTCGACTGGGGCAAGAATATCTCAAGCAACCGAGACTACGCATACTCATATCGACAGCGCTATTTCGCTCTTCGCGCCTCAAATCAATACCGAAAATAGGTACCTCAGGGGGATTGCCCAGCGGGGAGTACCAGTGTCAATCGCACTGGAGAAAGCACAGATTTGGCCAGATTCACAAAACATAACAGCAGCTCGTTTGGTCCAAGTTCTCCGCCACCAATCATCTGCATGCGTCTTGCTGTTCACAAGTGAAATAGTTGCTACAACTCCAACTGTAGTTGTCGGCGCCTACATCTCTGGCTCCTTGACTGGGATCGAAGGGGAAATCGAGAAATGCGACACTCAAGGCAACGCTTCGCAAATTCTTTTTCAACTCCAGCCCCAATTCCAACTCCTGCGCTGGACGAAGACTAAGACACCACTTATAAACCTGATCAATGCGGAAGCTATGAAGATTACGCCTGCCGAGATTGCGATGAATGAAGCTTCAGAGTCATTGAATGCGTCCTATTATATTGGGGATCCGACAAGCCAAGGCCCTGTGCTTATAATTGATCCCGGGGAGAAAACGGCAACACTTACGAGTGGTTATGAGCACAAGGGCGGAAACAATAACGCGGAGGGGAGCGAAGCATTTCGTAAAAGGCGGGAGGTTACAGTCCAGAATCCTCGGATGGATATTTTTACGGTGGCAGATAGATGCTAGACCAAGAGCTGCGAGCCGAGAGGGTCACCATTGTCAAAGATACACCTAACATTGCTGATAAGCCGCCCATCCGGAGGCGTCTCCCACAATTATACATACCATATTGAGAGACATACACCCGGTGTTCAGACCATAATCAAAACGAGGTTCATTCAGAAGCCCTTGGTAGTCTCTTGAATTCTGAGACATTTGATTGAAGTAAACAATACCGAAAGTATGTCAGCAATGCCAGGACTTGGGGAGGATAAGGGATAATACAATAATTTACACCATATCTCAGAATTAGGAAGTGTAATGGCTTGATATTTTGATTAGGTTGATAGCTGATCGGCCAACCTAGACTGCTTCGTCCCCCGTGGCGTCTAGATCCAACCCCCATCCACCAGAATACTCTGGTTTGTCACGCCTTCGCTGTCGTCAGCAACAAGCCACAGCGCCGCCCTCGCCACATCTGCAGGTTGTAGGAGTCTCTTGATAGCCTGGCGTTCTAGCACAAAAGCTGTGTACTCGGGCGTGTGAACGTCACGCTTTTCCCTCTCCGTTGCAATAGAGCCAGGCATAATGCTGTTCACTCGGATGCCCTTGGGTCCGAACTCGTGCGCGAGCGTCCGCGTCAGTCCGACCACGGCGGCCTTGCTCGTAACGTATCCAACCGCACCGGTTGCCGGAATCGCCCATGTGATGCTGCCCATGTTGACAACCGACGCCGCTCTCGCAGCCAGTAGACTAGGCATCAGCGCCTGGGTGAGGAAGAATTGGTGGCGCAAGTTTACGTGAAGGCTAGTATCCCATTGCTCAGGGGTCATTTCCAGGGTTGCCTTCTTTTCGTTTTTCGCGGTCCCGGCGGCATTGTTGATGAGGCCGTGGATCTGGGGGTAGGCGGCCAAGATCTTGGCTGCCACGGGCTTGACGGCACCATCGATGTCGGTAAGGTCGCACTGGTAGTAGACGGGCTTGTGGGCTACCTTGAGGTTGGTGACTCTCTCGATCAATTCAGTGCCAGCGTCAGGCAGGATGTCGAGGAAGATCACCAGGGAACCTTGTGTCGCGAAGTGCTCCACGAACGACGCGCCAATGCCCATGGCTCCGCCCGAGATGACCACCACGCGATCCGCGAGACTTGGATACGTCGCATACTTCTTCGTGGACGCCATTTTTTACCCTAATCTCGCTAATACTTGTAGGTAGGGCAGACTCGGCATGAAAACAAATGAGGGAGGGCTACGAAGATTCGTTGGGGACTGGTATAACTGACTGACTTACGTCATTCAACCACAAGTGGCACGAAATAGAACTGATGACCCGATGTGACGTAACAGCTGACTTGAGAGTCTCGACCTATTAAATTGCTTTGCTGGCTCGCCAAATCGAAAGATGATATGCATACTTCCAACGGAGATAACCAGATATATCTACCAGATCCTGTTCTCTAGGTCTTCGTGTCGAGATGTTGGTGCTGGCAACGCTACCCTGGCGCTTCATAGGACGTGCTGGTAGTTATTGGCTCTCTAGCGGCGACGGCTTGGCCGGACCTTTGCCTTGGCGGCTAAACCAGACGACGGGACAAGTTGCCAATTTCGGTGTTAACCTCGAATAGAGCATTAGGCACCACGAAAATACTGGCAAAAGGGAAACTTACCTTGAAGCTCGTGGTAGTGCTGCGGGATGAGAATGAGCTTGTCCCCTGTTTTGATTAAGCGAGGGCAGGGGGCCATTGCTGCAGATTTCATCGTCGCCTACCACTCCGATCTGGCCCATTGCGAGATACTTCCTGCAGTCTCCCGCTATACAAATGCTGTAACTTCAAGGTCGGGCCTTTCCTACACTTTGCTCAGCTTGCGCTTGTCCTCGACCTCTATCCTCACCTTCTGAGCGCCGAAGATGGAGAAGGTTCAGATATTCCTTTGATCTTCTCTACGTTCAGTTCTAAGGTTAAGATGAGGACTAGAGAGAAAATGGTTCACCATTGTCGCTCAGGTTTGTTCGAACAAACGTACCTTCTAGGGCATTAAGCTAGACGGATGGGAAATGGACGAAGCCGAGTCTATGCAGCCTGCATTAGCACTATGTTCTCTTGTCAGGGGTTCCTGAGTCTTTTGCAGCGGCCGTATCCTAGGTGTCCTCAATCGCGATCTCACTACTTCGATATTTGTACTCAAAAAAAACCTCCATACTTAAAGACGCACGGGACGCTTGAATTCTGGGACTGGATTCATTGGACTGCTGCCCTGCTGTTATGTTTGCCCATAAGCACTAGAAGTGACGGCGAAGGTTGAAAAGAATTATTGGAGCTCCATTGATTCAATTCGCTAGTCTATGTTATTGCAGAAATGTCGAGAAAACTCAGTAGAAATCTTGAAAGCACACATTGCTCTGAAAAAGGGATCGAGCTAGAGAGACAATGCCCCAGGCACCGTCAGCGAGTCTTTCCAACTCATATACATTTGCCACTTGTATGACAAACACATTCAACGGCATCGCAGGTAGATGTTGCTTAGACAAAGTCTCCACTGCCCGTGCAGCGGGAAAGAGGAAACTCATTCTTGGTGCACATAGCTGGTGACCCGTTAGTAATTTAATAAGACCTCAAGGACTTGCAATTGAACTTACTAATAGCTCCCGAAACCCACTTGACGCCCGAGTAGGAACCCTCGTTGTAAGAGTCGGCCATCCACGTTCCCGTCTCCGTCTGCGCGCCGAGGCAACCCCTCAAGGAGCGGCCGTAGCGGCGGGTCTTGATGGGCTTGGTGATCATGACTCCGGAGGCGCCGTTGGGCACCGTGCCCTTGATGTTGATGACCGTCTGCGTCGTCCACGTGCGGGTGTAGTCGATGCCGAGCGAGAGGCCCAGCTTGTCCTTGATGACAGTCCAGTCGGCGCTGCCGCTGACCGTGATGGCGTTGGAGACGCTGTAACCAGAGCTGACGTAAACGTCGATGCCGTTGGTGCCAGTTCCGATGACCACAGGGGACATTTGCAAGTCCCAGTCCACAAAGGTTGACGTCGAATCAGCCACAACTGCATTTGTGAGCTCGCATTCGTCACGCTTGTTGGCCGTGGCATTGACTGAGGGAGGAGTCCTTCCCAGGAAGTCTTCGTCAACATCGGGCACGTCGAATGAACACCCCTGGGACTCAATCAAGTCATGATAGACGTTCTTGTGTACGACTTCCACTGCAGTTGTAACGGTTAGTGGCGGTGTCCTCGAACAAGAGGAAATAAATTAGGAAGACGAACTGCGGCCTTCACCGTAGAGGATGACCTCGTCCGGCTGAAGAATATGATCCGGAGTCCATTTCGTGCTGTTCAGCTCGCGGGTCTCATGGACTGGAGCTGCACTAACGACTCCGGCCAGGACAAGGCCAACAAAGGTGGGGAAAATCATCGTAAGAGAAGTGTGGCTGTTGTTTTTAACCTAAGTAGTGTGACTGTGGTGGTCTGTACCGAATAACGCTCAATTGGTATAGACAGCCTCCAGAATATTTATATCTCATGTCGTCGACGTCTCGAGACTATCACAGCGTGGGTGGATAAGTGGTATCAGTTCAATCCCCGGTATAGCCGAGCGTTAATACGGGGATCGTCATAGTATTTTCTCTGATAGATTGTGATGCGATTAGCTACCTTCTCGATCTGTCAATTTCGGACTGGATACGACTTGTAGGTTTCGCCCGACGGGATTCCCTTGTCCCACACCCATGCTAGCCCTGAACTTAATCATCCTACAGCATCTATCAACTGCCGACAAAGGAAACCATGACGCGTTTTCACCCAAGCTGCGTGGAGCAACATAGGTTTCAGACTGCACACGATTGTCTCGTTCTGGAAAGAATCGCCAAATGAAAAGTTTGCACAGCTATTGAGTATCGTGATGATACGAGCGACAATTACGATATTAACTTTCCCTTCTACGGCGCAGAATTGTTCGGGGGCGCGTGATAGGTGCAATAATTAGAATGCTTCATGCGCTCGTTGATAGGGCTTCTAATGGATCATCTTGGCAATTATAATGAAACATGCCAAGTGGGGGGACACACACCGAACCTCCGATATGCTATGTTGAGTCTATCAAGGGACTTCTAGAAGACGGCATTCCCGTTTCTACTGATTCCCAAGTCGTATATATTGCCATCGACGCCTCCCAGTACATATCTCATCCAACCACACACTCAACACTCTCAGTACCATCACAACATCACTTCTTCTTCTACATCTCAATCATGCAGTTCTACGCAGTTCCCATCCTCATGATGCTTGCCAGCGGGTTTGTCTCTCCTGTCTCTACAGATACCAGAAGCGTTGCAACCTTGACTAACACAACTACGTTCCAGCGCCCTCGCTGACATGCACAACGTCGCGGTCTGCATCTCCAACAGAAAGTACTCTCAGATTGGTGGCAGTCCCTTCAGCGTTAGCTACACCTTTGCCAAGGATTACGAAATCCTCCTCGCTGAAACGGAGTGTGCCTGCAACTTTTACAAAGCCCGCAACACCGGCGACAAGCAATGGGACCAGTGCCCTGACTGCACCTTCGTATGTTCCTTGAAGTTGAACCCCCATGAGACTCGTGACTGATGAGAAATAGGACGGTGCCACTTGCAACTCTGCTGACTGGCACATTGGCGGCGATGAGGTAGGACTTTTACCCTTCTGATAGTAACAATAGACGCTAACAAACTGAAGATGAACTACTACTGCACAGAGCTGTGTCATGCCCAGGGCTCCGAGGGAAACTGAACTCAGCAGGTTGACGACTACACATTAATTACAACCGATTTCCTGCTTGTTCTGAGATGTCTTGTTTGCATTCATTCCTATTTTGGCCTTCGGTCCATCGGGCCAAAATCCGCTCCTCGGGAGAGGCATATTGGCGTCAGGATTCATTTACATAGACTCGGTACGAATTTATCAGTTTTGCGGGATAAATCTTGATTCCATGTATCCTCAAGCCTGCCAGTGACTTTGGTACCGTTCTTAACCAGAGTCGATGATGGCAGAATGACAGCTTACCAGCCACAAAAGCTTGCACTATGCATCCAAGATTTCAGTGTTCCTTTGGGTATGGTAAATGAAGTCTAACCCTGTGTCGGAAATGTTGTGCGTGTAATAGTGGCGTTCTATTGAGCCTGGAGACCATGGTATTGACGCGTTATCAGAATCAACGCCCCCATTCCCCTACATCCAACAAGTGCAGAGCCCTCCTCTACCGGCCACGTCGGTACCACAGGAAGTAGCCACGCTCCAGAAGTCTCATTTCTTACAGCCTCCTCAACTGACTTGTTTCTGCGGTCGAGATGGTGACTGGCGGTTAGGCCACCAAAGTCTTAGAGCTAAGCGAACCATCCTCGTAGTTCGTTTTGTGCTTTGAACTGCCGGGCCGGGACGGGTCTGGACTGGCTCTGAGACACAGCGTGTTGTTAGCTTATGCGGGGAAGTTTGGAATGAGGCATGCCATTGAGTCGTTACTGGTCTGCCCTGTAACCTGGATCCCCGCTAATGGTATTCCAATTGCTCGCCACCTTCACTCACTGTTCACTAGTACAAAGTTGGATGTGAAATGTTCTATAATTGGGCCCCAGTAGTTTATGCACATGCTTCATCGCGCGCACTGCATTCATGACTGGGCTGTGTCGAATCGAAATCCAGTAACCTCATGAAGCTTCATTGAAGCATTCCTTTACTAAGCCCTGCCTCGTCGGCGCAACATTAACCTTAAATACGGGCTTAATTGCAACAATAGAAGACGTTGAGTCACATTCGTCGCTCAGCCACGCTGAATTTTCACTACGTAACTATGAGATATGATCAATCCGCCATGAGCCATGTCTCAGCTAAGTAGACTAATTACACCAGTCAGCACCTAAAACTTGTCCGCCACGCGACCTCAGCCCTAGCCGAGAACTGCTCGATATCCGGCTGCCAAGAGTCAGGCTGCGCTAGAGGCGTTTTGGCTTCAGCTGAATCCGTGCTGCGAATGTCCTGATGAAAAGCGCCAGGTGATAGGCTGCCTCTCAGGTCTTGGCATGGTTTCGCGGGGAAGAGGAAGTTGATTGCAAGACACATCGATCTGAACTGTCAGATGGACGTCAAGGTGAGGCCTGGACATTGACACAGACGGAGGGGATGCACCCAGATGGGGAAAGCCAAAGAAACTGAGATATAAAACTGTCAGCTTTCCCTCTGTTCCAATATTCAAAAAGTAGACATCACTACTTCAGCATTTCTACATCTTCTCATTACAAACCTCAACCACTCAACTCATCCAGCCCCTGAACCTCAATTACCATGGCTGAATCCTATATCTGCACTCAAGTCCAAGTCCCAGAAGAATTCCGGGCACAGGCCGAGGTGCTGGCCCTCGAGGAGGACTCCGCCAACGGCCACCAGATCACTAGTGGAGATACTCCTGAATTTACTGATGATCCTGCGCTTCTCGCCGCTCCAACGGGCAACAAGTGGCGGAATGGTCGAACTCTGAAGGTCAAGATCCTGAACGGCTCGAGTCTCATCAAGAGCAAGATTCGACAGTACGCCAGTGTCTGGATGCAGTACGCCAACATCAAGTTCAAGTTTGTCGACTCTGGTGATGCTGAAATCCGCGTCAACGTTGACAATAGCAAGCGTTCAGTAAGTACCAGTCCGTTAGAGGACGGGGAAGCTATTCCAAATGCTAACAATAAAACAGTGGTCGTACATAGGCACAGGGAACCTTGGAATTCCTAAAGATAAACCGACAATGAACTTCGGCTGGTTTACGGAAGATACCTGGGAGAGTGAGTTCTCTCGGACCATCTTGCACGAGTTTGGCCATGCGCTGGGATGTGCTCACGAGCACCAGTCACCAAGTGCCAAAATTCGGTGGAACAAGGACGCAATCATCAAGGACCTATGGGAAACCAGCAGGTGGACTGAAGATATGGTCAACAACAACATCTTCCGAGTTTACGACCGAACTATTACCCAGTTCTCAAAGTTTGATGTGAGGTCCATTATGATGTACTTCTTCCCCTCATTCTATACAACAGATGGATTTTCTTCGCCCTTCAACACAACACTCTCCGACACAGACAAGTCCTTCATTGCTAAGCTGTACCCTGGCAAGGATCTCGACATTGCGTACTTCAACACATTAGAAGTACGGCCGAGCAACCAGCCGGCCAAGGAAGCATCAAAGTATCAGCAGTTTTCCAAGACGTACAAGAGCCCGCCATCCGTCGCAGTCGGCCTCAACTGGCTTGACGTTTCGAAAAACGCAAACATCCGCGTTACAGCCTTTGCAGACGACATCACCGAATCGTCGGCAATGGTGCACCTCAATACCTGGGAGGACACGACGCTGTACTCGGCCGGCTGCACGTGGTTCCGTAAGGCGAAGGACGACAAGGAGTTCCAGATCGGGCAGTTCAGCACCTCGGAGGACCACAGCTGGAAGAACCCCAAGCAGAAGACGTCTCGCCAGATCAAGTTCGCGCGGCCGTACAATGCTCCTCCCAAGGTCGTCGTCTGGTTGAACCAGCTGGACATGGCCAAGGGCAAGAATTGGCGCGTCAAGGCCACGGCCACGGACGTTACATCTACCGGCTTCACAATCCATCTTGACACCTGGTCGGACTCGGTCTTGTACTCGGCCGCGGCTGCGTGGATTGCGTATCCGGCCAAAAAGCCTGGGGTCACGAGCGGTTCGTACCACACTCCGAACGGCAAGGCGCAGCTACTGAATAGGGGGAAGGCCGAGTTCCCAGATGGCACTTTCCAGAGGACGTCCAAGGTTCTTATTGCCTTCTCCAGTCTCGACGTGGACTGCCAGAAGAACTTGCGCTTGAAGTTGGGTGCGAATTCGGTGTCCAAAGGTGGGATGAACTGGCACATTGGTGGTTGGGCTGACACCAAGATTTACTCTGCTGGGGCCAGTTACATTGCTTTTAATACTTAGGCTAGGAGTGTCGTTTCTGTGGTGGGATTGGTAAGTGCGTCCAGCCTTACAACGCAAAGTAAGGGTGAATAGCATGGCAAACTTCCAAACCAAAATTCTCTGAAATTGCTCTTTGGACAAGACGAGGTGGCATTAACTAGTGGGGAAAGTCTATTAATCTGATAATATGATGTTGGAACTGTGAATACCCTATCAAATGAAACACACGAAACGGCCAATGCTTCCTACTCGGTCTTCTTCATATATGGACTCGACTCCAGCCACGTACCCAGGTCCTTCAGCTCTGGGTGCATCTTCCTCAGATCGTTAATATCCGCATTATAGCCCTCTTTCTCAAAGAAAGCAAACATGGTGCCCAGCTCCTTGGAAAGCCACAAGAAAAACCGAGCAATAAACCCGAAGGTAGTAGGAAGAGGAGCCCCGGTCTTCTTGCTGAAGACGTCCTCGAGCTGCTTGTAGGTCAACTCGTCACCCGCCAATGAGATGCTCTGGGAGCTGAATTTTGGGGATCCAAGAATGACAAGGCGGCAAATGTGCCAATGTCGTCGGTGGAGATGAGCTGCAGAGGGCGTGACTTGACAGCCTCTCTCCAGAGGGTCACAAAGACCTTGCCGAAGAAGCCAGGCTGGAGGTTTTCCATAAAGGCGACAGGTCGCAGGATGGTCCAGGACATGTCGGTGCTTTTAGCCTTTTCAATGAGATGATGCTCAATGTTGTGCTTGCTGATGAAATGAGGAACCTTGGTCGGGTTATCGATGGACTTAGCCCCGTGTCGATCGACCGAGGAATAGACAAAGTGTCTGGCTCCGTGCTTAATTGCAGAATCGACCAGGGACTTTCCCTGAGCCTCTTCAATAACAGGGCCCTTTTTGGTATTCGCAGGCACCTGGACGATTGTTAGGTAGGTCTATTGAACCTGTAGCCAGGCACTTACTTGAACGCTAAAGACACCCCAAATGGGCAATGCCGTTGCCTTTTTGGCGGTCTGGAAGATGGACTCTGTGTCGTCGAGGTTTCCCTGGACAATGGAGATGTTGGAAGACTTGGCGGCGAGTCTCTGGGCGGACGGTGAGGAGGCGTCTCGGGTGACGGCCAGGATCTTGAAGGGGGCGTTGCGGGCGAGGAGGGCGTTGATGACGCTGCCACCCTGTTTGCCGGTGGCGCCAGTGACGAGGATTGCGCGAGACATTTTGAGAGTGATTGGGGAGTGAAACTAAGGATTGAGGTAGTATGGTATACTCGAGTGGAAAAATTGTAGGCTGAGTGGTAAACCGCAAGCGCAACCATCGACAACTTATATTAAAAATGCCTTTCCCTTTCTGTCGACGCTCTTGGTATTTACAAATGCAGATTCCCACTCCGTGCCATTATTACAAACTCGGGGCTTCGTGGTTTGCCGCAGCCAATCAGAAAAGCGTTGGCCTCCGAGACGCTTACCGAAGAGTGGAGCACGGGGGGTTTCTGACCCGGGATGTGTCCGGTCGGAGTCCGGTCAGAGTGGACTTGACTCAGCACCCCCATCTGTGGCATTCGGGGTGATGATGGAAATATCGTTTGTTCCAGGTCTGTGAGGAAAATCCTCACCTTGGACTCACGACAGTGGTTTCGAAAACGAAGACGTTTTGGGGTCGGACCAGGTTGGTTATGGTTGGTGAGACGGGCCAGTCGGTGCTGTCATTGCCATGCCCCAAAAGTAGGAGGACCACGCGTTCCAAACAATGCAACCAAAAGAGATTTGGAACAAATCCACGGCGTATAGCTCAAACGATTAGGGCTTCAGGGAATAGCACTTGCAAACCGTGACGACTGCCTCGTCTGTGACTGTTGTCTACTTCACTTAATTGGGGATCGTCTTGCCTGCAATCCCACGAGGCCCTAACCAATAGGGCCACTATGCTCATATCAAAACTGCATTTTACCTACATATAAATGTTATTATCACCGCTAAGTGTAATGGACCCATTTTTGGCTTGGAGTTTCAATGTCCAAATGGCTCGCACCTGGAAAACACGTCAGCTGTTGTTTTCGTCTGACGGTTGGTTGCCAGCTGCCGCTTATCAGCAGGGACAAACACGCTGTCATGTAGGGTTTGGGACAGCTGCGATTACCCGGGAGTCTCAAAGAACCGCCAGCTCTTGAAACCTCGAAGTGCAGAACATATGATACTTCGATTGGCTCCTGATGTGCTCTGTGGTTGAGTTGCCGCAGATACTCCCGGCGTGAAATCAAGTGAATGTTCTGGAAAGTCCACGACTCCTGCAACCCCACGCTCTAGGCACATCTCATAGTTATGTAGCTTTTTAGACATGACAATGCAGTGTTCGCCATTGTTATAGAAGTTACCGGCTGCCCTGGCCGAAACACTGTAGTTGTCCGGAGAAACAGCTCCGAGAAAACCCGCCAGAAGACTAGGCAGGGCCAACGACTCATGCAAAGTCAAACAGAAAGCAAACGCCGCGATAACTACACCGGCTTATCATAGGATCCAGGTCACCTGATTGGCTTACGTACTAAAGCAACTTGATCAGACAAACACCTCGATATGTAAACGCCGACAAACAAACACGGTCACAACGTTTACATCGCGTCACCTGGTCTTTCCATTTTCTCCTTCTTGTCTCTTTACCTTCCGCGTTCTTCTGTTTGTGCACTGTCACACACAACGCCAACCTTTCTTCACCACATGTTCGCATCTCAACGCTCACTCCGAATCTCCCACCGCGTCAACCTCGAACCCCTCGCGAACTGGCAACATGGTCGTGTTACCCCACAAAGAGTCGTGGGGCTTTGCAGACAAGGCCACGGCCGATGTTTCCATCCCGAGCCCCTACGACGGCAAGTTCGGCGGCCGAGCGACGCGCGCCGCGAAACGATTCTACGGCTGCCTCGAAATCTGGCCCTGGGACCTGATCCCTAAATACACCCCGGGAGACTGGGGCGTCACCATGCTGGAGAATGTCGCCATGCTGGCCAGGCTCGTTGTCCAGGACGACAAGCTCTCGGTGGACGACCTGCGCAAACGGCTCATCGCCAGCATCAAGCATCGCCACGCCCAAGGCGAAGACACAGGTGAGCTTAGGCTGCAGCATCGGGATGTGAGAGCAGTTCGTGGAGACATCTTGGATGGCCTCGATGGCGAGGGCGGCGAACACGAGCAGACCGACCAAGATGAGGACGAGCTCGACGAAGAGGACATTGACTTCGAAAAGCTCGACGACGACACCAAGAACCAAAGCGGTAAGGAAGGAAAGGACAAGGTCAACATCAAAGCTGACTCCGAGCCACGTGAGTATCCCTCCAAACAACTTATGCTCTCTCTAATCAGATCACGACCAGAAAGCGATCCACCAGAAACCAGCCTCGACAAGCCGTTCATGAGAACTAGACGACGCGTAGCAATCCGTGATCAAAATCCAAGAATACTTGACACATTCTTTCCCCCGGAAGTCTCCTCTCAGTCGTCGTCTGTTACCAAAGCCACAGTTGAAGAGCATCCCAAGACTCCCCAAGCTTCCAAGTCTCCCACAAAGACGCGACGACGCTCACAAGTTTCGCCCACGTTGGAGACTTCTCCTCCTCTCAAACGCCCCAGACTTTCGATGCCCACCATTTCTTCGACCGAGATACCACACAAGGCATTTAGCCTTGGGCCTCCCCAGAAGTTTGCGACTATGCAGAGTCTGTTGTCTCGGGAAATTTCAGTCTCTCATCAGGACTCGGTATCCCAGCAAGGCTCGGTATCCCAGCAAGACTTGGTGTCTCAGCAAACCTCGGTGCCTCGGCAGAGAGAGTCTCTGGAACAGCGATCGGCCAGACTTGGCCCTGGTAGTTTGCCTTCTCTGGCTCTAGCCTACTCGCAAATGCTGATTCGATCTGCCGTGAGCTGACCTTCGCTGTGTTGTAACGAAATAGTTGACTGACCATGAGCCCAAGGGACCCAACGAACCAACTCCACGACCCAGCAGCATTCATGAATCGCTCTCCCCGGCCATCGCCGAACTAGTTGGCCAGATCGACTTGCTCATCTACAGCACCTCACGCACCCTAGAAGCAGTCAACGCCGAGCTCCACACCCAGACAAACAAGCTCCAAGAAGCCCACGACCGCCACGGCTCCTCACAGAGGATCCTCGAACGCGCCGAGACAAATGTGAGAAACGCGCGGCTCCGACACACGGCTCTCCGGGTCGAGATTGTCAACCTCGACAAGACGTTTGCGTCGTTGCAGAGCGTCGGAGACGGCCAGCTCAACGTCCTCCCGGAGATCAAGATGGCAATCGACGCGTGCTCCTTGCAGAGGAAGCTGAAGAAGGACGAAGCCGTCACACAGGAGCAGGTTATGAAAGACTGTAGCGCCCAGATTGAGGAGGCCCAGAAGCTCGCCGAGGGAGCTACCAGTGTTGATCCGCAGCTTCATACCAAAGTCGGTGATCTCAGACGGGAATCGAAGCTGAAGGGGGGTGAGTTGGGAGTGCTCAACAGCATCAAGGCCATGGTATTTGGACTAGAGAGGACAATTCCCGATCTGGAGGAGATGGCTTCGTTGGACGGTCCCACATTGTGAGACACATCTGCGGATGAAGCTGACGACCTTGATGAAACTCCATTTTTGCGTCTTGTTGTTTTTTGCTTGTCGGTACATGCGCATTTTGATTGCGGGAAGGTGGATGCTTGCTCGTTGGTTGAATGTACGATTCTGCTAGACAAAGACGGCGATAGTCCCTTTCAAGACAGCCGGTGGATTGACAAGGTTCGCTCGGTTGGTGGATTGTAAGACTTTGCGGGGGGGAAATAACAAGGGGACGGACATACTGAGCATGTTTGACACGCTCGGGAGAGTGTAGTGCTGGATGGTGAGGGCAAGGACACAGCCGTAATTCTGATAATAGCAGTCCTCCCAATGCCTCTGGCAGTGAGTATCTACAATCTGGTTCACTTTGTGTGGATTGGAGGCGCTGATGTCCTAAAGGAAGGAGTCGGCGAATAGTAATTCAGTATGACTCTTTACACAAGTGCGTGCGGTGACATCGTGATATTTTGTCTTTAGTAATGGCCTTTTAGCATTAGATAATAGCCACAGTTTCACGGTCGCTACTGTAGTGTTATCAATAGATGTTGTTCGAAATCGTCAGGACACTAGCAACGGGTGCTTAGTTGGCGATCACGAAACGGTTGAGAGACGCTCTCACAGCTCGAAGATGACGGAGATCCGGGAAACTGTGTCTTGCAATTCCCCCCAACGAAGCTCCCAGCCAATCCTTAGTCGCTCGAGCTGCAGTAGTGAAGGTGGAAACGATTGCGTGCACCAGCGTGAGATATCGAGACGACCAGCAGTTGAAGAGGGGGGCAGCGGTGTCGCTGGGATACTACGAGTCCGGTGGTTTGAATAGGAGTGCGAGTACTATGTGCTGGTCTACGATCTCCTCGGTCCACCGCTGGAGGATATTTTGTAATTTGTGAATAGCTTTGTAGGGCGAGCCTTTGCTAGGTCGTTGTAGGTGAATCTCTTGCCATGTTTTATATAAAGTGGTAGGCGAGTGGTGGCAAAGACAGAAGCTAAGTTTTCGAAAGCAGAACAGCCACGTGGGATAGTAGTTCGCGCTATGTGAACATTGCTGATCAATGAGTGCTCTGTTACATACTGATATTAGTCGCTTATAATGTAATCCGTGCTAGAGTCGTTAATGCTACAATTACCAAAGCAAGCGGCCACCCTGCGGTCCCTAGTCGCGGAGCCAGCGCTGGCTGGTCACGCGGCTCTTTCGTCCAACAGAAGAAGCCCGAAGAGTTCGTTTTCGCAGACCCTTTGCCGTCGTCGAAAATGGAACAGTTGAGGTTGCCGGAAGGGTCCCAGATGCTGAAGGCCTTTGTAACTCGTGTTCCGTCGGCGATGAAGGAATCACTATGGTCCCAGAAGATTAGCATTCTACGGTTGCCGTTTGCCCATGCGGCCGAGTTATTACTCACAAGAATTCTGTCGAAATGTTGGAATTGATCTGGATCTCGTACATGTCGCCTTTCGGCCAGTACCAGATCTGCTTCCCGTCGTCGTCGTGCTCGGACGTGAGGTTGAGCGCCCCGCATAACCCAATATTTATGCTGAGGTTGCGCCAGTTCTCTGCCTCCGGCGGTAGTTCAACCGAGGCGAGTGCGTCGGAGTGAAGGAGGGATAGAGATGTAAGATGATCAAACGGCAGTGAAAGCTTGGTTAGGCCGCTGCTTTGTAGGACAAACTCCCCAACGGTCAGATTCTGGACCCCATCCGCGCGCTGAAAGGAAACAACGCCACTTCCAATCTGGAAACTTCGAATCTCCATGGATTTGGTTGATGGGCCTCCCAGAATTACTATCAGGTCCTTGCCGCTAATATCCAGGGTATGCAGTCCGGTCCATCCAATGGTGATGTTTCTGATGTTGGGAGTAGTGTTAATGCGCAGTCGGACGGTATTGTCTACCATCCAATTATCAAGCTCTAGGGTGTTTATCGGGTTCTTGAAAAAGCCATCCAAGGACTCGACGGAGCCTGCATCCAAGATATGGATGCCTGCACTGTATTCAGTTCCTCCAGTGAAGCCCTTGATGCCTTCGAGTTGCAGCGTTTGGAGCTTCTCGGTCTTGAGGGAAAATCCCGAGATGTACTCTAGGTTGGTGAAGTCGAGCTCAGTGATATTGTACAAGTTGAGGAGCGAGACGGTTCCGTTGACGTAGTTGAGCTTGGGGAGGAGAAGCTTCGTGAGGCCATGAAAGTAATTGAAGTCGAGGCTGCCGTTGATCACACTAAGAGTAGAGCTTGTAAAGTTGAAACCCGACGGTTGGACGCAGTCCGAGTAGAAATAATCGCATCCCTTGTGCACTATGTCGCCCTCCACTCGCTCTAGCCCGTCGAGATTGATGCTTTCAGAGAGGCTGTAACCAAAGGTCAAGTTTCCCTTGACCACCGTGCAGCTGTCGCGCACCTCTTCGGCGTCGCGCGCATCGGTGATTGAGACATCTCCACTGCAGTCAACAGCAGACGTGGCTTCTACGAAGGGTGTCAGTTTTTAGGAGCGGGCCATCTGAGGAGGGATGCATAGATGACACTTACGGCTGCTGAGTGTGAGCAGGCCGGCAGCGAGAAGATAAACGCGACAGACCATTGCCACTATACAACTGAAGTCACGCTTGAGTTCTGCATGCTCGGATCTGGCCACGGCCTGATTAAATACGACGTCAACGGAGGCGTTGGTTTCTCGTGCCACTTTCAGCCGCGACAACGGGGTCACAGGAAACCTGACTTAATCGACCACACGTGCGTCGCCCACGATGCTCATTCGCCAACACTACGAATGAATGCACGACAATGCGGAAGCACTTCCATATTGGAAGTCTTACCTGGAATCCCCATTTTCCCACCCAATCACTACCTTCGGAATCTTCCAGACACCCATGCGATGGAACCCTATGGTGTAGATAAGGCCTGCAAGGGTATCAAATGGCCGAAATAGGCATTTTGCCGAAATGCGCCAGCGCCCGAAATATCCGATTTGCCCAACGATTTACTTAGTTATGGATAAAGGTGGGACTCCCTTTTCAGACACAACGCTGTGGCATAGGGATAGCTTTTGGCCTTGCCAGCCAGTGAGTGATATCAAGCTTCACGGTGTCTGGAAATGGGCGCTTCGGACCAAAGATGGAACGCAGCGGGACTATCAGAGGTCCATGAGTACTGTGCGGTAGATCAAAGGCTGTTTCCTGCCCCAAGCAGTTCGTTCGTTTCTTATACCATGAAGAAGCGTCACATGCAAAGATGCTGGATTACGCCTTAGGGCTGGGTGGCAGACTCACAAAGAGGAGAGGCGATGTGGGATCGAACCCTGGGAATGGCTCATAGTAAGGACGGCGCGTTGTCGCTGCCAAACTTGCTCTCGTTGGAGATGCGGCGCGCCTCGCTCTGGAGGTAGGTCTTGGTGAGGGCCGCCGAGTCGCAACCAGCGTGACGCAGAATCTCGTGCTTGAGCCCGAGCAACTGATCGCATCCACTGTGAGACATTCCCTGTGGCAGGTCTGTTGACAGCGCCTTACATTTGCATATACCGTTTGCTAGCATTCAACTTTAGGGGTTCGAGACTCCTCTGCAGGAGCAGATGATCCGCAGATGATCCACAGATGATGAGAACTTGACGGGATCCAGCATTTGCTAAGATCTATGGTCGTATGTACCTGAGGCTGCAACAACTCAGCCCATGATGGTATCGTGACCCCATTACTACAGACTCACCTACAAACAGTAAAAAGAGCAAAAAAGACATACAACAGCGAGGATTCCCCGGTCGTCACCGACCCGAGTACTAATTCGCCGCTTCTTAGCTTGACTAAGGGAGAGCGGACGGGATCCCGTATTTTCTAAGAGCTATGGTCGTATGTGCTGAAGTTGCCGCTTGAGTTGAGTCATATTCACAGAGAGCCCCCTTGGGCTAACCGACTTTACGTCTCTATTCTTGGAGTCAACATGGCCCCAGAAGTTAGCTAAGTGTAAACAATCTGATATTGACGCCAAGGACTATTTCAACTTACTCCTTGACCGGTCGCGACAAGGCAATCCTCCTCGAGTTCTGGACAAAGCTGCACAATGACAAAATGCAGTTTTGCGGTCGATGCCAAGAGAATTGGTTCCAGATGGAAATCCATTGCAATGGCATTTGTGCGCGTTGCTATCGAGAGGATGAGAAACGCCGCCCCGACATGCCGTATTTCTTTTCTGCGGATGTTGGACCCGACGAAGATCAGGAGGCAGAGCCTAACCTGGAGGCCTCTTTCGACAGTTCTCGTCGACGAAAAGCAAAATGGCTCCTTGTGGGTAAACAACACGAGCCGACAGGCTGATTGTGCGGGTGCATCCTTGTCCAATGACCTCGAGGGATCCTGCCCCGATCATGGATATATGGCTGGGAGGAAGCCGTACATAGATACGGACGAGTTGAAGGGACCTTGGTCTGGCGGATGAGATCGTTGTCGAGGCGAAATTCAAGGATAACTAGGGCAATACATAGATTCATCTCAGACTCCTGAAGTGCAGTGGCAACGTTTAGGCATAGTTGGTGCCTTTCTGGCTGCAAAGTTTTCACGGAGCAACAGGTGTTGACATATAGATCTCATTAGTTTTCCAGCTGATTGAGGCATCGAAAAGGGTTGGTTCGGGCCGCAAGGCTTGCATTATAATGCAGTAGAAACTTTCGTCTACTTGACTTACTGTTGTCTTGGGCTTGGGTACTGAGTCCCTCGTACTGTTGTTCTTACTGTTGGCTTTTTCTGATACTGTTTACCTTTCAGTCCTCCCTCTAGCGTGCACCCCTAAGGGCACCTACAACTTGAATAGGTCTCATTAGTCTTCTGGGAGTTATTCATTTTTAATTTTAACAGTAGGGACAACGGAGCTTTCAGACGACGTCCGCGCTAATTCCTTAATTAACTGGGTACGGGTTTTATCTAGGACTTCATTATTCAATTAGGGCATCACTCATTAGAAATTCGAATGTATTTGCCAAAAGCGAGAAACTGATATCAAAATGGTCTCTGTGAAGATAAATCTGAAAAGGGCATCAAAACTTCAACTAGTCGTGCCCCCTGGCCAGGAGGACAAGAAATGAAACAAATTGCAATGGAAATTGCGTGTTTCTATGCTAAGGCGTATGCGTATTCTACAAAACCCTAGAGCCCTACTTCTATCCACCCTCAGAATTATACAGTCCTTCACCGGCCGATTTTCATTTATGAACGGCAGCTTCTCGTTTCCTCAGCTGTGCCCATTCCATGGCACACGCTGGCGTATATTCCTCATCTGCAAGCTCTTCAACCAAACGCCTTCATAATCCATGTGGGTGTATTCGGCTGTTATAGATCGCGACTTCAAGGATATTTTCTTCTTGGGAGTAGGCGGTTGCCGTTGTTGGGAGAGGAAGGTAACGTTGCAATTGGCACACGCTTCGGTATGGCCCAAGATTTGTGCCTGGAAGTACGTTCAGGCATTGAGTAGGGAATGAATGGACCATAGTCATCCTTTAATGGCGAGGGCCCTGCTCGCTGCAGGTGATTTGGTGGTGGCGACCCGATGCCGCTCTTGGGTACATCGTGACGCTTCTTCAAGGCGCACCGTGGTCTGCCTTTGCGATTTGATGTTGCCAAAGACATATCCCAGACATGGCAGCCATCAGAGTCCAGTGGTATCCTATCTCCTCCGTGGTTCCGGTTCCCATGTACTGGAACCTACACGCCCTTGATGTGTCAAGATTTGAACCCTGAGCGAAAACTGCTACGACTTCTCCTTCGCCTGTCAAGCCAGATCCGGGTTTGGTATGCGTGCGCACCTTGGCACCACGCCGCGAAGGAAGCTCTTTGCTGTATGCCGGCGGCTCGATGTGGTCGCGTTTGTGCGGTGTGCGTCCAGGGTATGGTGGTAGAACATCCCTCTCCATCTTGGGTCCCAACCGGACAAGCTTCCAGCCTGAGCCTGCGGCTGCAAGACTCTTGATGTCTTCTTTCTCAAAGGAACGCCATTCGAATACCTCGTTTCGATAGCTATTGCCATGGTACACCATCAGTTCGAAACGGTACTTCTCCACTGTGTGCGTCTCGTATCGCATCGTTGCCCGACAGGGCATGATTCCCGCACTCAGGACCCCTGGGAGGTAGATCCTGAACTTTCCATGTCGTCTCTTGGCGTAGACCATGGGCGACCCTTTGATGCTTGTTTTGGGGTGAAGGATGGTGCAGCCCGCCCAGCCTTCGGGCATGCTGATGGCATAGCGAGGCGGTGAGCCGGGCGCGGCGATGTAGAAACTTGGATGGGACCATGATTCTCCCGCGATGAGGTCGAAGGAGTGAGGGATTCCCTTGCAAGCCACTTTGTTGGAAATCTCGATGGGTTTTGTCGGTTTCGAGCTTGAGCTCCCCATCTTGCGTCTGTTGGAGCACTTCCTCATCTGTGAATGATGACACGTGTGCTGATGTTTTTCTGTTGATTGAGAAGAATGAATCACTGGGTACACGGTTCGTCCTTGTGGTCAGGATGGATATTTTGTGGTCGATAGTTGTAGTGAAGCCGGGGATGAAATGCAACTGCGTCGTAAGCGCTGTGGCGTCGATGTCGTCATGTGAGGTGTTGCAGAAGTAGCTCCAAACTAGCGACACAACCGCGATGGACGATAGTGTCTGGATACAACAAGAACTCGAGGGAAAAAAGCTGATATAGGGGATGAAGAGGACGGTATGGTTTTAAGTATTAATTTGAAAAGCGATATTACATGTCCCAATGGGGACGACACCAGCTCTTGTAGGGAAGTTCTTCTCGGGGCGAGACATTCCGTGACGTTCAAGGTACGCGTGGCGAGAGCCGGTTAATTGGCTAGCCGTCCCTGATTATCCGTTGCCCACGCAGTACTGCGTACTAGTACTACGTATGTACGTACTGGATGCAAGGATCTCCGCCCTTTTTCGTACAAAATGAACCCGACGGAATGGGTTCGTCTCCGAGAATCCAAAGCGGCAAGGCTACGCAGGGATACTGCGGGTTCTGAAGCCGAGGGTTAATTCATCCCAACATTGTATCTATGGATACTACGTACCTGGATCGAAGACGACGGCTTGACGGTTGATCGCGTGTCTTACTGCTCAGCCACTGTGACCCCGCCCCGAATTATGGCCACGCGACATTGCACGCCAAAACATGTCCAGACCGCTTCTCTGGGTGCGTCATTTGACGAAGCCACATGGGGAGGAAAACTCGACTGTAATTAGCGTGGGAAGGCCGGATAGACATGAGGAAAGCCTAAATGGGATGGTAATTCATAAATCGCACCGCATGAATAGCACCTTGACATTTGACGTGCGCTACAAGCAGATCCATGGGCAGGCTGCAGACCCCATGAAGCTGTCAGCTGAGTCACCGCATACTGCCCGGAGCTCACGCACCAAGTTCATGTTTGTGAGTGCTAACCCTAACCCAAAGCAGACAGCCATTTCGACATGTCGCTCCCGCCAGAGATTCGAGATGAAATTGCCGGCCTCCTCGTGAATTCGTACCATAGGCCTTCGAAACCATGGAGTGACGACACTCACTACAACGAGTTTCATCTTCTCTTAGCAAAGGAAAGCCCCTTTCAAGGGTTTCCTCGGCGAGGGGTTGACTTTGAAGTGTCCATCTTGCTCAATCTGCGCATCGTCTCTCGCGACTGGCATCACACGGCCACGGCCCTTCTCGGGCAGCATTGTTGGTGGCCGCTCAACTTTGACCGCGTTACGTCTCTGGAAAGGGCATCGGACTTGTGCCTTGCGAGCGATGTGCTTTCTTCAGCCATTGGGAAATTGGACTTGACGGAAATCTTGGATGTCCTGACATTCCGTCGAGTTTGGGTGGGCGAGTGGTTCCCTGAGGACCTCCCTGGCCCGGAGAATCCCTGTCTAAAGTTCACCGAACATCCTCAGAACGAGAACGGATTCTGCCCGCGCCGGAATCTCCAGATGCACTACGACAAGTCCACCGAGCATAGGATTCTGCGCGGCCTGTTTGATAAGTTGGGACGAATCCACAGCTTAAGTCTCGCCTTCCCCAGAGCGACATATGATGAAGCTGGCCCACGGCCGTGGGTCCAATGCTACGACACCGTCGCGCTCGACGAAATCGCCGCCACTATCCAGTACGGGCTGGCGTCGACAGCCTTTGAGCACCTTGTCCAGCTCTGTCTGCAGATCCCGTGTACGCGGGATATCCACCGTTTCACCCATACCATGTCGAGTGAAGCACGCGGTCGACTGAGACACGTTGACATTCGCATTGTCGACGAGACCGATGTCGCTGGGAACAGCCGCATCGAAAACACGGCCGATTCGGATGACGACGTTGTTGACGGGGTGACATCATGGTCCAATATACCCGCGAGCAACCTGCAGGTTGAGTTCCCCAACAGGGCGCATCAGAGCCATCTTTGGGACTTCGTGGCGTCTTGTCACAACCTCGATTCTCTCTCCATCACAGCAACCCAATATCTCGACCTGGACCAGCTCAAGTGGCCCAAGCCGTCCCAGTCCCGCGGCCTCCGTGCCTTGTCTCTCGATAGAGTCTGGACCAGCATCCCCTCCATCATCAATCTGCTGCGTCCGCAACCGGACTCCAATGGCTCCGCCCAACTGCGGTTCCTGGATCTGCATGACGTCAAAGTCTACGCAGGTGGCGGGAACTGGTCCGACCTGTTCGCATACCTTGGCAGCGACTGTCCCGACCTAACCCTGTGCGTCGTGGAGCAGCTCACCTACTTTTCGGCGCACCCCAACTATGAGTCAATCGGCAGGATATGGGAAAACTGCTGCGAGATTTGGAGCGCGAGAGACGAGGACGGGGATGAGCTGCGGGAGCTGACGCGGCAACTAGTTCGGAAGGCGGGCGGGAGAGGGTCGTACTCGAAGAGGATGGAAGGATTGTTCGAGATAGGGGAAGAAATTTGAGCCAGGATGGAAATTAGACCTAGACTTGATCTCAATTTAAATGACACAATCCATTGCCAGTCGGAATTTGGCCAAACAATCTTATACTTCGAACAAGTGAGCCAATATTTCTTTCCCCTTCAAAGACAAGGTTAGAAGCCGATGCCCGCTTAGCTGTCGTCTGTTTCATCCCTGCACTGTTTTGTGCTGGCTCAACTGCTTCATATGCTCCCGATGATCCTCCATGTCAGACTTTGGTCCTTTGGCTGCTCAGCTCAGTGGAGGCGGAGTTTTATGAGCCCACCACCGCGATAGACTTGTCAGAGAGGTTGCTCAATTGTACTGCACCCCTTCGTGGGCTTCGTGATTGGGCATTACCACTTCTGTCCTGAGGTTCCTGCCTATCCCACGTTAGAGTCCGCACTTACATCATGCCTCGCTAATCTAAGGATCCGAGCCAGCATCCACTGGTTTACGCATAGCTAAACACTCCCATCGATTCCCGGTCCCTAACAACAGATCTGCCGCAGGTAGCTAGATGGTACCATAAATCTACCATATAGCTCCACTTCTTGTAAGAAGCGCCAGCTGTACGGGGCAGATATGTGTACCTCGCTTCTGCAGCTGTCCAAGACTGAAGCCACGTTATCGGCTAAAAGCTGGAGGGGGTCATTTGCTATGGAAGTGTTGACCATATTGATGACCGAAAAATGGTATCAGTTCTTTACACGTTTGATACTTGTGATGGAACTCACGAGACGAGAAACGGCAATACGGATGGATCATGGCCCTGTAGTAGTGAATGTCAGCTACAAGGAGGTGAGATTGGGGCAGTTTTCGGTGTCAAGGCTCGACGGGGGAAGCGGGACCGACCGGGAGCGAAGTGGTTCGACACATTCCCGAACATCACTCACTCACAAAAATGCAAGCAGAAGTCCGCAACACAGGCAATACAGAAACCAACCAAAAAACAAAAGGATAAAGACACCAACCGGAAGATGATAAAAGTCAACTAACTTAACAGGCTGCACACCAGCTCGCCCATTCCAATGACAATGTCTCACTTTATTCGAGTTTCCCTTGCACGCACAGCCGCCCTATCTATACCCACCCGCCTTTCCCCGTCTCCGAAAATCCTTGCTCTTATCTGTCAAGTTGTCTCAGCACAAGCCCTGCTTGGCCATTTAGCAGAACAAAAAAAGGTATGCCAATTGCCTGATCTGATTGTACATCAAAGATGGACAGATGTAGAAAAGAAAAACATACAACAGCAGGGATTCCCTGGTCGTCACTGACCTGAGTATTAATCTGCGACTTGCTATTACAATTAGATATAAGCAGCTAATAAGGATTTAGGTCAACTTTAAAGACTTTGACAAAGTATTACTGAGTGTACTGTGTAAGGGTTGGTTCGACCAGGGTGAGATATTAGGCTTGAAGGGTAGGTATTCGTATATTATAAGACTTAAACTTGGCGAGCAGTCAGAGAGTGCTCGCCGAGGACTCTAGTAGTCCTTGTGAGCCTATGCCCTAGCCACTGTGGCTGTAGTGGCTTCACTCAGAGGTTGGTCCCGTGGGTCAATCCTCTTACATATGTGTATTCACCATAATTATCTAAACTAATCTTAAAATTTGAAATTAAAATATAAACCAAGTCATCTAAACTTATTAATCTTCTTTCTTAATTTTTACTTATACTTAGCTCATTTTCCACTCTTCTTATATCTAAAGATTATTAGTATTCACAAATTAGTTCTTCATCAGCCCCTCTGTTAGTTTACTAACTTCTAATATCGGAGGTCTAGGGTCTTCATTCTAGGAGGCTTGGGCATTTAAAAATAGCTTCCCTTGAACATTAGACAAGAGCTTGGTGGGATCCCGTATTTTCTAACAGCTATAGTCGTGTGTATTAGGCTCCCGAGCAATTTTACTTATATGCATTGGCAATTCCGATGTTACTCCCCTCCCTTAGAAGACTTCAGGTCATAATTATTACTGAGACGTTTCATGCAGTTTAATTGAACAACACCCAAACTGCATGGACCAGGGCAATCAGGGCCTTGGCCAACAACACCATGATGCAAAAGACGTCAACCACTCCTTTGGTCGATATGGCATATCCTCTGAGTATGCCTTCATGACGGAGCGGGTCGTGTTGAACCCCGCCAATATACCAGGTTTCTCAAAACTCTCCTCCGGATTGCTCTTGCGCAACATAGTTATTGCCAGGCGTTCGTTGTCAACATTCTAGTTGCTGAAGTTCCACGGCTGGAAGAACCGAGAAGGGAGGTTACTTAGAATCATGCCGCCGCATGACAACGCATCTGCGACACATGTCGCAATCAATTGCTGCATGCCATTAACGGATTTACGGCCAGAAAACAGTATCGCCTTTATGACCTTTCTAGGATTGTCTGCTTCTCTCCGTTATGTCCCGAAGCATATAGAATATAAGGAACCTCAGGAACGACTGGCGGAAAGACGTTGAATCAATTCGGCTCTAGTTGAATCGTATTCCTAAACCCGTCATGAGGCGGGTTAGGATGGTTCGATGGAGAGGTCCCCGAACCTAGGAATATTGATCTCAGTCCTTACAGGAGTTCGTACCCTGGAGGGCTCGATCGCCCATTCCCTTTTCTCGTCTCGATGATGTACTTTGCCTTAGCCCCGAGCATCAATTGAACAGGTCGCGACGTAAGGGTTAGGGAGAAACGTCTTGGTTCTCTCGGGGAACAAAACGATCGTGATAGAACTGGCTGTGTGGTCCAAATTGATACAGGAATCTCTAGGATGGTACGTGTTCATGGAACATACCTTGGTCACACGATGTGTTGATTTTGATCAAACCCATTCGAAACAAGCCTTCCTTGACGCGCTCGGATACATCAGGCTCATCGACCTCGTACAGCCTTCAAGCGTTGTGATACAGGTTTGGTGTTATCCCGGCACCCTGGAACTCTCGGAGCACGGGGAATCGTAACGTAAGATTTCCAGACCATAAGTCCACGCCATCCTGGTCGAGACATATCCTTTGAATGTTAGGCACATTTGTTTTGACCTCGCACCTCCGTCTGTCGGCAAACATGAGGTTCTCGACTTTCAGAGGTTCAAACAGGGGTTTACTGTTGTCTCTGGTTCTCTGCACTATTAAAGTAACCTTGGACATCTGTATTGGTGAGGGCAATTGAGCAGCGCTGGCTGAAGATCACAGAAAGTCCTCCTCGTCGCGTGACTTAGCGATAGATAGTGCGGAGATGCTCGCTTATGGAGGCGCAGCGCTGGCTAGGTCCAGACTCGATTAGTCATTGTCTCATTATTTTTCAAGGTACTACACTATGTTCATGTTCAACTGGAATGGAGAAAAGACTCTTTTTGAGCCCTCGCTCGATCGAATCCACTAGACTGGTGGTTGGAGATCGTGGCTAGTGCGGCAATGGCTTGCCGGGCTATTAATTGCCTCCCTTCCCTTCCCCGCATGCGCGGCGCTGCTTCCCTCGTGGCCGCCACGAGTCGAGGCCAATTAGCTATTCCCCGGTGCAAAAGTGTGCTGCGTCGGAGACCTTGGGCAATAAAAAATGTCTTATTTCCTGCGGCCTTGAACAAAAGTAGACTTTCACTAAGGAATGTGGCCGTTCGTTTGGAAACAAACAACTTGACTCGCAACCTCGTGGGCACAATGCCATGCTTTTAAACTGGACAGGCTTCACGACTCGAGTGCTCGGATGTCCTAATCGGGAAGATCCCGCGGGGGGCAGGACGGATGCTGCAAGTGGAGGGATACCGCTGTGGTCCGCCAAGCGCTTACTGCCACCTGTGATAAGACTGGGGGCGATGATCCTTCCTCCTTCCTTTCTACGTTGTTCAACTTCTGTCCAGTCCAATTATCTTCCGCAGCAGGATAGGTTGGTCCGGCTGATTCGGGACTCGTCTTGGCCTCATGTTGTCTATTCCCGTCTCGAGACGCCAGCCACCTTGGTTCGTAATCCCCGCGTAATACCAGCTAATGCGGGGAGGGGGTTGAAAAGCGCCAGCATGACTGGAGATGCTCGATGGATCGTCTTTGGTCTCCCCGCACTTGAGGCGGTTGGGCCGCCCTCGTAGTCTGGGGTGCATAAGCTTCAGCAAGGGTGTGCGGCATGCGACTGCTACTGGACCGCGAGCCCGTCGACAGAGTGGAGATGTGTTGCAGCCAAGCCGCTTGGCAAAATGGCAACTGACAGAGTCGTGTCGGTAGTTTGTTGTTCGACGGCGACTGGTCGGATTGGGGAGCGTGGGGTCAAACGCGCGCTCACGGATGCCCCGGGAGCATCCATCAGGGAGAGACAATTCTTTGCCAACATCCTGGCTGGTGGAATTGGTAGGGTCCATTTAATTTATCCGGGGACGTGCATGTGACGGGCATCGTCATATCTATTGGCGTTGGTCCGCAGCTCTAGACTACATATCCGTAGTGTACCGCAAATAGCTGAGCTCTTCCCCGGCCGGATATCATTATGCGAGCTTGTCAAGTGTAGCTCGGACCTTCAACGACCAACATATCCACGAAGCGAACTTGGCTTGCCAACAGCCGACTCCCTGCACGTAGCATTGGCCGAGTCAGACAAACAATTGAGTCCGTCGTGTGCCCCTACGAAGCATTGTCGTCTTTCGTAGCTGCCCATAGCTCCCAGCGTTGCAACCTCCCTGAAGCTATCGCATTTCCCCGCATTGCTTCGCCATCATGCCTCGCCCAGAACCAAGGGAAACCCAGCGTCATACACCCTCCCGGTAAAAGGTTGATAGAGTCTCACCCACAAAAACTAGCCTGGAGCCGGGCGTTTGCTTGATGCTTCCCAAAACTCAAGTTGAGGCTGCGGAAGCAGGCGCCATTGGTGCCCGCAGCGTGTGAGAGGGGTTCGCATGCGGTGATGGACGCTGATGATACCCCGTTGAGCGACGTGCGTTCGTCCACATCTAGCGATACGGGCGTTTCTCGGGATCTAGGAATCACGGAGTTTGGTTGTGGGGGGTTGCGACGCAGGGACGGATGAAGGGAATCACGATGCGTAGTACTTAAGGAGCGAAGGCCATCCGAGAGTCATGACTTCCATCTCCAACTCCAAGACACTCGACATCTTCCAAATCAGCTGAAGTGTCACAACGCAATCATGACATCCGATTTATCACAGTTCAAGAGCTCCCTCCCCGATGAGTTTGACAGTAGGTTTACCGCCCTCTTTTGCGATATCGCCATGCTAAGTGAATTCAGTCATCGTTTGTGGAGGAGGATCTTGCGGTTGTGTGGTGGCTGGACGGTAAGCCCATCCTCTCCCAACAGCCATATGACATTGCTGATCAGACAAGTCTCGCGAACCTTGACCGGAACTTGAAGGTTCTCCTGATCGAGGCTGGTGAGAACAACCTCAACAACCCATGGGTCTACCGCCCGGGCATCTACCCGCGTAACATGAAGCTTGACTCCAAGACGGCTTCCTTCTACGAGTCTCGACCTTCCGAATATCTAGGAGGTCGCAAGGCTGTTGTGCCGGCCGCCCACATTCTCGGTGGCGGCTCCTCCATCAACTTCATGATGTACACTCGGGCTTCAGCTTCCGATGTAAGCACTCACTCCACATCTTGTAAGACCTAACAGCTAACAACGGACAGTACGATGACTTCCAAGCTAAGGGCTGGACAACCAAGGAGCTTCTGCCTCTCATGCGGAAGCATGAGACCTACCAGAGGGCCTCTCACAACAGGGACATCCATGGATCCGAGGGTCCGATCAAGGTTTCTTTCGGAAACTACCAATATCCCATCAAAGAGGACTTCCTCCGCGCCGCCGAGACGCAAGGAATCCCAACTGTTGATGATCTTCAAGACTTGACCACGGCCCATGGCGCCGAGGCGTGGCTCAAGTGGATCAACAGGGATACGGGCCGTCGCTCTGACAGCGCCCACGGATGTATGTTGCTTCCTCAATGATGCCAGACTGCTATCGCGGATGCTGACTCGTCGACTTTAGACGTCCACTCAACTCGTGCTGTCAGCGACAACTTGTACCTTGCCACCAGCACCAAGGTGGAGAAGATCATTATGGAGAACGGCCGAGCCGTTGGCGTCCAGACCGTCCCAGTCAAGCCCCTGCACCCCGGCGGTCAGGTTCAAAGGCGCACATTCCGCGCCCGCAAGCAGATTGTCGTGTCTGGAGGCACTCTTTCCTCCCCTCTCATCCTCCAGCGATCTGGTATCGGTAACCCCGAGACTCTCAAGCAGGCTGGAGTCAACTGTCTCGTGAACCTCCCAGGTGTCGTAAGTACCTCCTCGAATAACCTGTCTCGCAGTTTATCGCTAACAGCTTCGAAGGGACTCAACTTCCAAGATCATTACCTCACCTTCTCCGTCTACCGCGCCAAGCCGGAGACTGAGACCTTTGACGACTTCGTTCGAGGCGACCCTGAGGTCCAGAAGAGTACGTATACCTGTTCTTATGTGCCATCTTCCACTAACACCCATCACAGGGGTCTTCGATGAGTGGGCTCTCAAGGGAACGGGACCACTTGCAACGAACGGCATTGAAGCTGGTGTGAAGATTAGACCTACTCCCGAAGAGCTCAGGGAGTTTGAGAGTTGGCCGACTCCCCATTTCAAGGATGGCTGGAAGAGCTACTTCGAGAACAAGCCCGACAAGCCCGTCATGCACTACAGCGTGATTGCTGGCTGGTTTGTAAGTTTACCCATTAAAGTTCCGCCAAGCGATGACCAGAGCTGACAACATACACAGGGAGACCACATGTTGATGTAGGTCTAACGCCGACAGGATGACTTGACGTCAAATATGATCAAAACTGACAGATGCATAGGCCTCCTGGTAACTTCTTCACCATGTTCCATTTCCTCGAGTATCCCTTCTCTCGAGGCTCCACTCACATCAAGTCTGCCGACCCCTATGAGACTCCCGACTTTGATGCTGGCTTCATGAACGACGAGCGAGACATGGTCCCCATGGTCTGGGGATACATCAAGTCTCGTGAGACGGCGAGGAGAATGCAAGCCTACGCGGGTGAAGTCGAGAATATGGTAAGCCTCTAGTTACGAGTCCCAGCAGAGAATGCCGCTAACCAAGCTAGCACCCCTTCTATGACTGGAACTCACCTGCTCGTTGCCACGACATGGATCTTGAGACGACCAAGCAATACGCCCTCAAGGGTAACTTGACCGCCGGAATCGGCCACGGCAGCTGGTCCAGCCCGCTGGAGACGGCGGAGAACAAGTGCGGAACCAATATCCTCAGCTCCAACAAGGTCGACACCCGCGAGGAGCTCAAGTACAACGACAGCGATGTCAAGGCCGTCGAGGACTGGGTCAAGCGCCATGTGGAGAGCACCTGGCACAGCCTGGGAACCTGCTCTATGGCTCCCAAGGAGGTAAGGACATGTCCACATTGAATGATGGAAAACCAGAGCCTAACAATACTTCGCAGGGTAACTCCATTGTCAAGCACGGTGTTCTTGACGAGCGCCTGAACGTTCATGGAGTCAAGGGACTCAAGGTTGCTGACTTGAGTATCTGCCCCGACAACGTCGGCTGCAACACGTCAGTCATTTTCTTCCCCACTATGCAAAGAAACCAGCTAACAGTCCCGCAGGTATTCCACCGCTCTCTTAATTGGCGAGAAGGCTGCCATGCTCATCGCCGAGGACCTGGGATACAGTGGTGAGGCTCTTGAGATGAAGGTGCCAACGTATCAGGCTCCTGGAGAGCTGTCGGTTCCTTATCGGCTGTAATAGGATGTATGGTTGATGCGAGGGGATCCGGACAAGATTGAGAATGTGCATCAAAGTTGTTCGACATTCGATAGCTCAAATTGACACCAAGGTTGATCAGTAATGTCGTTGATTCCATATTCGATATAGCCTCTACAGCTCAGAGATTCTCGACATATGTTTTAGTTGTCCTTTGCAACGATACTCAGCAAGGGAAGCTGGGATATAACTGTTGAGATTTGAGATATGAAGAGGCGTTTGCTTTCACGGAAGACGCGCACCAAGGGCTTAGTTTCTTGGCGATTCTAGCTTGTACATACCAGATTTACTTCTTGAGCTTCAAGCCTAATTAAACCTGATCCTAACCTTCCAACTGAAATTTGGACTGGCACTGACAACACTGTCTGTGTTGCCTTCACTAGGGTAGCATCAATGGACTACAGCCGACGCCCTGCAAAGGTCAACTGGGTAACTTCAACTCAAATAGTTGCTTGCAACTCGACCTTGAAGAAAGACAAATCAGGTTGATTGGAATTTTTGGAAAGTTGGAACCCATTTAATTCTGTATGGACTTACTTAGGGTTTATATACCTTCAATTTACGGATTCGGGGTAGCGATTTTGGCCCAGATGGGGGATCAAACTGTGTCACGTGACTCCATATGATATCACGTGATACTGCTATCAGAATAGTAGGAGGTACCTAGCCATAGTAAATTGGGTCAGAGGATACTTCTGCTGTGTCTGACTAACAATTAAGTTGCTCAGTTCAATCGCTCTTTTCTAAGGGACCTCATGAGACGCAGGGTAGGCAGCTGGGGCTGAATCATCATAACTTTACAGAAAGGGAGCACAAGTGCGGCCCGGAACAACCATTTGGTTCCAAGTAGGAGCCTTCGGTCAGATCATTTAATACCAAGTTGATATCTGTCTTGAAAGACACAGCCCACGGCGGCAATCGCCTTTGATCACTGACTTGTCAACCCATTTCGGGACCGAGGATTGCGCAAACCAACCCAATGAGTGAAGGTGACGGACCTTAAAGATCGAGATTAAATTCGTAATTTGCACTACTACTAGATATCTACCATGCCAACCATCTTGCCGTTGCTAAGCCTTTCCCGAAGTTAGACAGCGCCAGCATCTTTCATATCAACGCGCGCGGATGGCCCTGTCAGTCATACTGAACGCTCCCAACTTCGGGTCGCGGAAGGGAGGCTGGTGTTTTGGTTTGGTCCGTTGCGGCCTGAGACGGCAACCTGAAACTGATTGGTAGGTTGGTCTCGACTCGAGGCACTGTCTTGCTCGACCTCGCGGGTGACATGAATGATGCGGCGAGTCGACTCGTCGTCGCCATCGCCGTTGCTCTCCTTGTCCTGGAAATGACTGTCCTCGGCGTCGGTTCTACTGGCGCCGATGTTTGACAGCTTGATGTGGGTGCGTCGTCCGTTGGAGCCGCCAATCGTCACTAGGTTGACGTCGCCGGACCTGCCAGGCGTCCTGTCGCTTGCGCCGTATGAGGGGACGAGGTCCCGGATGAGGCGACGCAGCATGGGCATGGAGCCGGCGATGATGCCCAAGTCGCATTCGAGCACTGTCAGCAAGACGATTTTGCCGATGTTGTCTAGTACGCCAACCACCAGTCAGTTTTTCGTCTTCGTTTCTCCCAAGGACATGGACATGGAACGTACAGAATCTCGAAGAAGGCGCAGTGTAAGCCCACGTGTAGGTGATGCGGATAGTGGTGGCTACCGATGCAAAGGCACCCAGCGACAGGACGCCCATGGTCAGGAGCTTCATCCTCTTGGGCATCTGGAGGTGGCGGAGAAGAAGAATGGGCACCAGCGTGGTGCTTATATCGGTAAAGATGTTGGCGGCCGAGACGAAATAACTGACGTTCAGAATCACACTTTGACCTGAGGTGCAGTCTCCCGGCTCGCCCCATGCCGCCGACACGGGCTTGCACTGGAAGATGGCCACGGGCCATGATATCTGCCAGACGATCCAGCTCAGGGCGAACAGTCCCCACAGAATTTTCCTGTAGATCGGGTTCAAGCCCTTGGCAAGCCGGAGCAGCGTCCATATGATGCTCGATTTGATCAGGGCGCCGTCCAGGACATATAAGAACTGCCAGATCACCATCCACAGCCCCATCTTGTATTGCATGCCGACCGTAATGATTTCATCTTGTGATCCGATACCGCTAATTGAGAGCATAATAACAGCGGCATTGTGTCCCAGGTTAATGATCTAGAGAGAGTCAGGTAGCCGTTCGTAATTCAGAGCCGTCCTGAAGTCGAACAGTGCAATACTCACCCATCCGGCAAGCATCAGCCAATCCTCGATGGCGAAGGCGTTTAGTGAAATACGGATGTAGAACCGCAGGCCCACCACGATGGTGGATATGATGGTGAAGACGATGGTTACCGCTAACAGAGCGAGCGCCAAACCCTCGGGCTGGATAGGCTCATACTCTGTCGTCGTCAGATCTTTAGCCATGATTGTAGCACCGCACGTCGGAGCCGACTTTCCCTTTGTTCTCGATCCACATCAACGTTATATATAAAGTGTGCCAGCAGGCTGGGAGAGAGAGAAATCTTTCACAAAGGGGAGCCGGTTTTTCCCTCCGACCACCCAACATTGGTTCGAAAGCCTTGGCGTTTGAGCTGGGCCGAGGGGCGAAACATTGTTGCTGGGGATCAATTATGGGTAGGGATCCCACTTACCAAGGAATGAAAGTGTTGTTTCGGCAATTAAAATGTACTTACTCTAGGAATGGCCGATCCAGTACATGCTTCCCCGTGACAGCCATTGTCATCCTTTACGGGTAGTGCTTCATGACCAGTCACTAACCAGGTAAACCACCGGGTTAATGGTGTAGATCCCAATCTCCAAGAAAGGTGCGTAGCATCGCGTGTAAAATGTGAGTTGTGCTCTTTCGCCTGATCGGGTCGGACGGCTCGTTCAACTGTCGGTTCTGGTCTTTGGCGGAAACAAACCGGAGGAGCCGGGCAGGGGGTGATTAATGGGGCTTATGCAAGAGGAGAAAAGTACAAAGGATTACGAGTAGGATGTTACCTTCACCCTTCGGAAATACAGGGCTTTCAGAGGCTCCTTCGGGATTAAACTCCTACAATGCTACCAAACCAGGGTTATGGTACCTATCTATTCCATTTGCAAGTGGAGGTGTTCTCATGACACACACGCACGCCACTGGTTGAGGCGATATACCGTACTTTATGCTCACTCCACTCAGGATACCACCGGAAAACCCGATCCTAGGTACTGGCGAGGCCTCTGATTGGCACGAGTACTGCCGTTTAAGGCCTTGCTGTATCGTAAGATGGTTTGATAGCTGGCGGGCCCTCCCGAATCGGCTTTTACTAGTTATGTATAGCCCTGTCACTGTCTAGATGTCCACACCGCCGTCTTACGCGTACGCAGGCCGCGGTGTTTGCTCCTCCTCAAGGGTTACAAACGTTAGCTGCGTCATATTCAAGACTTGCCACCTTAGATCTTGCAATGAGATGTTGTTCCTAGCTCTAGAGTCATTGTTACAGTACTGATCGACCAGCGTAAATAATAGAGACTGGGAGGTAAGAGTACGCAGTCTTCTATTTTCGCCAGTGAGGATGACAGTCACCCCTTGAAATCGCACCAACGTTTGTGATCCCTGAGGGGGTAGTCTATATCGGCAAGCATGGGTTCGATGTGCTGGGAACTTATCACAGCGTGGGAGGCCCTTGAACGCACTGCCGCTGATGGGGTTGGAGGTTGGTTCCTGGATGGACAGTTACATTTGGTATGAAGTATTCTTTCATGGTAATCACTGGGTGGTAACTAGCTGCTGAGCTACTGTAAGCCCAAACTAGTCCACAGCCATAGCTGGTCAACCAACAAACGAGAGACGACGTGTTTAAATAGGAAGGGGGTTCAGCTGTTCTTTAAATATCCCGGTCATTGCCACGTTCTTCATTCCACATCCATCCACTTCGCATACGAGCTGAGAACACCCAAAGAACGCAGCACACACAGTACAGCACAGAAAGACCTGAAAAGAAATATGTCTGGAACCGCGGACGAGCAGCTTCCGGCCCTCCCTTCGGACCTGACACCCGAGTGGCTAGGATCCAAGCTTGGGCACAAGATCAAATCGGTCGAGAACACGAGAAATATCTGGGGCACGGCGAGTAAGCTGTTCTACACCATCACATACGAAGACGAGGATGAAGGCGGCGACGAGAGGCCCAAGTATGTCTGCATCAAGGGCGTCTTCGACCCCAAGATGATCGAAGCACAGCCGTGGACCGTCAGCCTGGCACAGCGCGAAGCCGAGTTCTTCACAAAGGTGGCACCCACGGTCAAGAACATGATCTTCCCCAAAGGCTGGTGGGGCGGCACCAGCGACAAGCAGGGCATGGCCATCATGAACGACCTGACGCGCGAGGGCTGCACCTTTGCCGCCGAGGTGGCATCGTACCCGGCCGAGAAGGTCATGAACGGCGTCGAGCAGTTGGCCGGTCTGCATGCGCAATACTGGGGCCAGAGCCAGGAAGACCATCCCTGTAAAGACGCCCCTTTTTCCTTTTCCCTTTTCCCTTGTGCTCTGTCTGCTCTGATGTCTCCATTTTCGTACATCTGGCATCTAACCCGGCGACAGGGATCTGGAACAACTACGACCCGGCTATGAAGTTCATGTGCACCCCCTGGCACGACGTGGTTCGAGAGCCCGGCCGACCCCAGCTACCCGAGTACCTCATGGATGGTAAGCGATGCAACGAGGCCCTGGATCGCTACTACGCCGAGCGTAACCCCCGATTTCGGACGCTACTGCACGGCGATACGCACATCGGCAACATCTACTTCACAGCGGACGGCCGCATCGGGTTCCTCGACTGGTCGGCTTTCCACTTCGGGTCGTGCTTCCACGACGTCGTCTACCACATGACGTCCATGCTAAGTGTCGAGGATCGGCGGGCTCACGAGATGGAGATTCTGGACCACTACCTCGAGACGCTGCACCGGCTCGGTGGGCCCAAGTTCGACCGCCACAACGACCCCGAGGTCATGATCGAGTACCGACGGTCCTTCATGACCAACGTCATCTGGCTCATCTGCCCTGACGGCCTACAGAGCAAAGAGCGCGTTGAGGCTTTGTGTGAGCGCACCGTGGCTACCTACGATGACCACAAGGTCATTGATGTTATTCTCGGTCAGCCCAAGCCGGCGGCTCCTTGAGAACCGAGGACAGGGGATCGTGGTCGTCCGGTCCCATGTCGTAGTAGAGTCATGGTAGAAGCATCGGCCCACCTCACTCAAGTCAATACATGATCTGACTCTTTCAAAACCTTCCTGTCTGATGTGTTCCCATATCTGTTCTCTTCGGCTAGACTGCCCGTGCATGTTGCATTGGTTCCCATCCTGAGTAAAAGCTTATTCAAATGTCACGCCAAAACCCCGATATGTCATATGTGAGCCCTTCCAATGAGTACCTCTGATATATTGTTAGTTCTACTCAGTGGTCCAAGTGGCCAGAGAGATGGGGAAACCGGGTGGTGCTCTAAGAAGTACTAGCCATCAAGGCGTAATGGTGACGGAGCAAGCTCACCGCCTCTCGCTCTCCATCTTTTCTTGGCATTTTGCTATGCTGCATGCTAACATCCAGACTCTTGAAGCGCGTCTGCAGGATCCTTCAAAATCCTCCATACCAGGTCAAATTTAGAATGTGCATCCACAGCTATTGCAGCGCATTAGAAAAAGGAACGGCGTAGATAACAGTGGAGAGATGTGTATATCAATTTAAATAGATGCGGTCCCTCTAAGCATGTCTCTTTACCAAAGTAAGACATACATACTATGCAGGCAACTTTAACTTAATCGACAGACATATCTATTGAATCACCCAAACCCCATTAGTCAATATGATTGTGGTTCCCGAGGTACACGCCACTGTTGACCAGTTAGAGGACTCTTGTGCTGACTAGGGGAACAGGACTCCGTCGCCGCTATCCGGAAGATTCTCTCGCAATTTGTCAGCGGTGTCACTGGGGGCCGCAAGATAGATGGCGATGCTCTCACCGTAACGCCCATTGACAAACTCCGTGCCGCCGTAGTGTCGGAGCTGGAGTCATCGAGTCTCGGCGCACACCTGGACCTAATCAACTCTAAGAATCAGTTCACCATGGCGTGCCATGTGGCAGCCGACTTCACGTCTTCGCATCCGCTCGAGTACCAGGTCACCGTAGCGCAGCTCACCATCTTCTTCTTCCACGCCGAAGACATCCTCGAGCACAAACCCGACGTGCTCCGCCGCTTGCAGCTCAACGTGGCCACCGGGCAGTCGTGCGGCGACCCGGTGCTCGACTGGTACGCCCGTGAGCTGACTCCGCGTCTGTGGAAGCACTTCGACCCGCTCGTGGCCAACATGATCGTCGTGGCCTGCTACGACTTCGTCAACGGCGTGGGCATCGAGTTGCTGACCCAGGATACCCAAGTGCACCGCCAGGCGCCCAATTTCCCCGACTGGCTGCGTTTCAAGACCGGACTGTCACCCATGTACGCGCTACTTGCCCTGGCACGCGCCTCGGACCCGGAGCTGCCGACGGGTGGGTTCGAAAAGTTCATCCAGACCATCCCCGACGTCATTGTCTTTACCAACATCGTCAACGACGTCATCTCCTTCTACAAGGAGCTGCTGGCCGGCGAGAAGGGCAACTACATTGACATGCGCGCCCAAAGGGACGGCGTCGACGTGTTGGCGGCCTTGCAGACACTGGCTGAAGAGGGCATATCCATCCACGGCCGCGTGCTTGCCGCTCTTGCCGACGAGCCCGAGTATCGTGCCAACTTTGACGCATACGCAAAGGGTATCACTCACTTTCATACCTCGTCGCCGCGCTATCGCTTGGTGGAGCTTTTTGGGAAATCATGAGTAACTGAGAGTGAGGCTGTGTAGATATATATACAGATTTAGCTATACTGATTGCGATACTCCTAGCTGATTCATGCAATCCTCGTCTTGTACTTGCGTGTCAAAGGCACATCAACATGAAGCACCAGCTTGCGATTCTTCGCGTCATACTCTGCATCCTTAAGACCAGTTGGCTTTGACTTCACGCCGAGAACAGTGATGGCCTCAATATTGACACCAGCGTCGTACTCGAAAGAACCCGTCATGCTAAACTTGCCCTTGGCGTACTTGAAGTCGATCTCCGACACTGCGTCCGGTACAACCGACTTGCCGTCGTCGAGATACAGCGAGCCCTCTGCAGTGCCATCCAGACCAGGCGCAACGACAATGTTGAAGCCCTTCTTACGCAGTGCTGTGGTGGTGTTGGCGCTCTCGATGCGCTGAGGATACACGATGCCGCCTTTGTAGTGGATTGTAATGTCCGTGTAGTCGACCTCGGCGGAGACGTATTCGCCCTTTCCGCGTACCGGCTTGCCCGTGCCCCATTCATAGAAGATGTCGTCGGGCAGGTAGTAGCTGAGGCTGGTACTATTCTCCTCCGTAACAGGGCTTACGAGGATTCCATCGCCGTAGAAGAATTGCAGGTCGATGGAGAAGGAGTTGGGATCGTTGGGATAGTTGAAGAACAAAGGGTTCAGCGTCGGGGTGCCGGTCTGATTCTGTTTGTAAATGGCTGTGTAAATGTAGTCAACTGTGTGATATTAGTAACCTGAACCTTGGGGACGATGGACTGCGTGCGCAACATACGGAGCTGGTATCTGATAGCGATTCCATTGCGAGCGGCTTGGGCCACAGTTGGCCAGCGGTAGAACTCTTGTGACGTGGAAGTGATCTCGGCGTGGTTCCGGAAGAAAGTATAGAAGGAACCAAGAATTGCCCATCTAGCCTGATGCATTAGCTGAATTCGAGCTCTGAAGGATGTTCCGGGTCTTACCTCGCGCAAAGAGTCTCAGTGACATTGCCACCGAAGCCGCAAACATCAGGGCCAACGACGGGGATCTGATACAGAGAGGCAAATTGCAGGATCTGGCTGATGGAGAGACGGTACCAAAGCCAACCCGATATGTTATCTCCAAGCCAATGAGACACGTCCTTGCCGGAGCCAGCGAACGTACTTCTCGTGATGACAAGCGCACGGTCGTCTGGACGTCTGGCACGCATGGCGTTGTGCGAACGCGTCGACATCATGGCCCCGTACAAGTTATGCGTGTCCAGCTGGACATACCCGCCGCTCTGGACCAGATCCGTGTCGATGGTGCTGTCGGAAAGCGTGGGGCCGGCGCCGTTCTGGATCATGTACGGAGTCCGGATCAGCTCGCGGCCGGGGAGACCCTTGCATTCGTTGGGGCCACAGCCGGAGCCGGTCTTCTTGCCGTTCTGCCACTTAGTGCTTGAGCGACTGAACATGCCTTGGCTGGGTTGACGCTTGCTGGAACGCCAGTTACCAGCACCTCGGGTGTAAGTGTGAGAGCGCTGCACAACAGCAGTATCGCGCTTGACAACAGTATCGCGCTTGACAGCCACAGCGTTCCCGTTGGAAGCGAAGTTTGGCTGGAGACTGTCTGGGAAGCCGGGAATAGGAGCATCCGGCCCGTCTCTGACTGGAGGCGGCGTGGGAGGGTCTCCGTCCACTTCGGCGAAGTCCTCTGGTGTAGTGTTGTTACCGGGGTATGGGCGGTTGTAGAAGTTTGCGGGCTCGTTCATGTCGATCCACAAGGCATCGATGTCCGGGCCGTTCACTCCGTCGAAGAACTCCAGGAACTGCTCAGACCAGTATTCCTGAGAGTCAGGATTGAACCAGTCAGGGAAGTAACTCGGACCGGCCCAGACGACACCCCGATAGTTGGAGCCGTTCTGGGTCTTGATGAACGTGTCGTACTTGAGGCCTGCGTCGAGTGCCGGATTGGACTCCTTGTAGAAGACGGCGGGATCGACCATGACGATGTAATGCTGATCCCTTGCATGGATCGTGTCTACCAGATCCTTGTACAGATCGGCGGGGAACCTCTCCGGGTCGATGGTGAAGATCCGGCGACGATCCATGTAGTCGATGTCAGTCCAGATTGTCTCAAGAGGAATGTTGTGAGTTGAATAGTTGGCCGTGACAGCAGCAACCTCGTAGACGTCTTGGTAGCCATATCTGCACTGGTGGAACCCAAGGCCCCAGTACGGCGTCATCAGCGGGAGTTGTGTAATCTCGGCGTACTGCTTGGCGACGTCGCGTGGAGACGGGCCGGCAATGAAGTAAAAGTCGAGAACGCCGCCATTGATGTTGTACTCGAGGAACTGGTCGCCATTCTGGTTGTCGATGAAAACGTCCATGCCGTTGGAATTGAGCAGGAAGACTCCGTGAGTGCCAGTGTCTCGGTGGTCAAAGTAAATGGGATGAGCGCTGTACAGGTTCTCCCCCTGCGGCGTCCCGTACGAATCACGGGTGTAGATGGTCCTGGTGTAGTTGGTCGTGTTGAGCATGAACGAGTCGCTGTGCTCGCCTAGCCCGTACAGGTGAGGGCTCTGCGGGAGGTGTGTCTTGATGTAGACATACTGGCTCTCGAAGACGAGCTTGTTACCCGTGGTGTCGAAGAGCACGTCACCCGTGTCCGACCGGGATACCGTGAAGGAGAAGGGGTCGGCAGTGAAGTCAAACTTGAGCTTGGAGTCCCTTGGAGAACGCCATTGACCGAAGCCCGGGCGCGGGAAGACACTGTCCGGGACCTGGTAGACGGTGTTGTTGGTGTCCCGGATCTTCACATGCAGTCGATTGTCGGTCTGGTACTCGACCTCGAGCTTCAGGTCCGGAAGGTCAGTCCCGAAGACGTTGCACGGCTCACCCGCAAGAGACAGGTCTGCGTAGAAACCAGAACGAGTCTTCCAATGCTTCGTGGCCTTGTAGCCGGGGCATTTGGAAAGGTCTTTTGCGTAGAGATCGTCGCCAGGGTCCGTGAGAGGGTCGACACCATCCTTGCTCTGGGCAAAGACGGAGCTCAGAGCCGCAGCCCAAGGGAGCAGCTTCTTCAGAAACATGTCTGTGATGGGTATGAGTTGAGTGACTCTAACTGTAGAACATTCTTCTTGCGCCCAATCATCACCACCTTTATATACTTCAGTCTGCGCGGTGAAAAGGCGGTTCGTCGGCGCATCTGTGCTGCAAGGACGACGATACCACTTGACCAACGGCGGAGTCTCCGTGACCAACGGCGGAGTCTCCGCCGCCAGGAGGACAAACTTGCTCTCATATGCATAACTTTAATCTATTTAGACGTACCAACCCAATCCATCCGAAATTTAAGTGCTCTCGTGGGCTCACTTCTCGGCGGAATTATTTCGCTCCTCGGCCCTGAGGTAACTTCTTTCCCCATGTCGGGACATGGTATCAAGCCTATTGGTCGGCGTGGGGTCCCTCTATACACTTCTATTGGTCGAGCTCTAGCAAGCCGCTGATCTCGGCCGCCGAGTCGGAGTGACTTTTGTTAATTTCCCCATGGGGAAAACAACATGGGGACGTTGTGCGGGGATGCAGTATGTGTAGCACGTCACCGTCTCTTAGGTGCCTGCCAAGACATGGCAAGCTCGGTCAAATATCGCTGTTAGTTTCCTGTTTATCCTAGTAGACATCGACCGTGATGATCAGGAAATGGTCGACATGTTCAACTCGGCTGGTTGTTTCATATCTGAGAGAAATAGTCCATCTCCATCCAGTACTAATTTATCCCGCCCTTTCAAGGCCGCTCATATTGCTGAGGCCTCGGCAAACTGCCGAGCATGTGGTGTCACAGGCGCTTTCAAATGCCAGCAAGACGGCCGGGAAGTAGATGAAGAAAAATGCCATCAGGTTGGTCTGGGCTATTGCATCCAACTTGTCACAAAGATCTTGGAGCCGAGAGACACAAAAGTCGCAGGTGCCAAAAACGGGAGGAAGCTGTGTTTCCAGTGAAGACATCCGCAAAACAAGGCCATCACAGCTATTCCCCACAGTCATTGTCTCGATTGAGCAGAGTCTCAACCATATTGTAGCTGACTCTAGGATTGGCGGCGCCAGTACCGGTCTGGTCATTCTAGCTAAAATGAGACTGCGATAACTAACTTTGCGGCAACTATGTCGTAGAGCGAGCTACACCCAATGGGATCATCCACTACTGTCATAGCGACGATTGTTGGCTTAAGCATATTCTTCAAAGTCTCTGTTTTGCTATACATTCCTATGCGATTGTATAGATATAAATCTGAAGAAAGACAACACTATGTCTGCATTCAGGCGCTTAGAGAAAGCAGCGAAGCTGACCTTGCTAATTACAGATCATGAACAAAGATCGCTATCTCATAATAAGCCATTTCACTTAAGATAAGGGAGTAGTCTTCAGCTCAGATATTCTCATGGATATGGATACGCTAACAATTGCGAACAGACGGCTGGGGCAGCAAGTTCGTTGGGGCCTAGCAACTCATGCCAAAGCTTGTTTCACCCGCAGGTCTACATCAAGCACAGCCCTATCCTCTTATTCAGTAAGCGAGTCATCGCCTTCTCCATGAACGACACGTGGTTCATGATACAGTTCATTAGTTAGGGTTGATTAATTGAGATCCATCCTCTCCTCACGATGCCAGAACAAAACATCCACCGTTCTCAATTTCAACCAGGTTTGGCCTGTCCAGTTCTTGGTCAGTCTCACCTTTTGTCTTCCTCTCTTCTTCCAAAGCCCAGTCCATCGTTCGTCGTGTGTCAACGGTCCATGATAACCACATAAATATTCCGCTATACCTGAGAGCTGAGTGGTGTGACAGCAGCCAATACTTGACACCTCCCAATCTGCGATACAAGGCAAGCCCACCCTTGGCACCGTACGTCGTCTTGCTTGTCGCAGTGTGGCTCTCTTTCAGCCCGTGAAGCATGGCTAGTTTCTCCGTCCGGGGTTCCGCATCTAGAAACGCCTGCAACGGTCCCTCGTCGAGGCGCGTCCCGTGCGGGGAATTGAAGATGACTTCGTGAACCTCTCCGCCGTCAGCTGTCGCGTGTGTCCAGACGATGGCCAGGCCAAAATTGAGCACTGAATGACCGGGCAGACGTATCGGTGCCAGCCACGAGGGCACAGGATCGCCGGGGTGAAGCACGGAATCACGCCAGGAATTGGCCGCGGCCTCAAGGTTTCGAATCGTCGTTATCGTTTTGAAGTGGCCCCAGGGCTCTACAACGGCTTTGGCTTCGGGGGTGGCGATGACTAGAATGTTCTCGTTGAACTGTCGCAGGGTTGCTTGATGAGTGTGATCATCAAAATGAAACCCCAGAAGAATCGCATCAATGCCACCTGTGTATTCCCCTTCCGGCTGCGTGTCTGCCGTCTTGTTGGTCCCCGGCGAAAGGGTAGCGGCAGCGTCTTCAATTTGACGGATAACACCTTCGATGGCTTCAGGGCCTGAGATCTTGGGCGATGCTGGCAAAGCAATGCCGATGATCCAGGAGGAAACTATGTTCACTGCCCCAGCCAGCCACGGCTCAAACACGACGTGATAGTACGCCCTCACAGCGCGTTCCGCGGGTGGACGCGGGAACGAGATGAGCCACGAGTTGTCCCCATTCAGGGACGTCATGATCGGCCTCAAGGCTGCATTTGGTGAGGCAAAATATGTCTGAAGGGTGTCACGGCGGGAAGCGTCCATGATGCTAGAGGTGAGGATGGTCTGAAGGCGAAAGACCCAGAAACGGCCGACAGGTGACAGCAGCGAACGAGAGGTTAAATAAAGCAGCTTACGAAGAGGCTGTGCATCAATGCGTAACAATTGGTGAGCTGCTTTCTCGTGATCAGCGCTATCATTACCGTAATTGGCTTGGCTATCTTACGTGAGACCGATCATCACCACCTTTCCAGCTTTTAGCTAGCATATTCGTATCCACCCAGTAAGCATCCAAATATCAAATAGAGTCGAAATTGCTGAACGAAGCATGAAGCTTCCAGCTGAGATTGGGAAAGATCGTCAACATTGTAAACCACTCACCCCACTCAACCAATTTAATGCTCATCCCAGTCTAGTAGGCACCGTGTGCTTGACCCTTGTCATTTCAATTACTAGTGAAGGTCGACAACTGACTACTCGCCATCCATAACAGCTAATCAACCCACTTTTTCAATTCTCCAATCAGGTACCTTACATCTTAATGTAGATATCCTCTCGTTTGTTTTCGTCGTCGTCCGATTTACCTAGTACGCCAACTTGTTGTGGCCTATTTTATCAAACGCTGGGAGGTCCTTGTTTCCGGTGCGAACCTTTTCGGCCAGCTTTGCCAACCTCTAAGGGCAGACTCAATCCATTTCTTAGGAGAAAATTGAAGCGGCTTTCCAAGAGCGCATCGCACCAGATGTGTAAAAGAAGTTGGCGAAGCCGAACATTGAGGGGATGACTGAGTCAACTGGTTAGGCGCGGGTTCAATCAGCTGTCTAGGAGTTGATTGCTCCGACCATTCAGAAGTCGGCGAGGTGGACCGGCTAGGAGTTGACTGAGGGAAGTCTGTTGACTTCGACAGGTCGTAGCCGATGACTTCTTCTCTCTTAGCTTTACCACCCTTGGTGGGCGGGTCGGCGACGGAACAAGAGTCCATAAAAATAACTGGAAAGGTGGGTTCCTAGTCCATCTCGTCCCATGTTAAATTCTCGGAGCTTCCAGTACGACTTGCTCTAGCTGGGGAAATAGGAGGGGAGCTCTCTGGCTTTATTAAGACTCCATCAACGAAGACTTCATGGACATACTCGTCTGGATACGTGGGGACCCAGTCCATGATATCCTCGTCGTCAATGTACGTTTCATTTGCTCCGTTGGCGTCAAGTCCAGAATATGCCTGGATGTTGGAGTCGCTGGTCTGTCTTTCGTTAGCAGGCCTAGTTTCGGGTGGGGTAATACTCAGATCTCTCCAGCTGTGCGGAGCTTCGCGGTTATCTTCAGATTCCCAATCGTGGACTGACTCCTCGTCGAAATCCGGAACCTCAAACTTCATTTTGACTTGAAGTAAAAAGACAAAAGTAAGTAACAAAGTGGGAGATGAAGAGAATTGAGGGCCGAAATGCAAGCGAATAAGTATCAAGGTAAGAAGGGGCTCAAATAGGGGGGCCGTCAAGATGCAGACGTACCTTAGGTTGATTTTAATTATCGAGATATTGGTCGTTCCAGGCGGAATCGTGTGGCTTAAATATTTTCCTACAGTCCTCTGTTCCAGAAACGGTTCGCGACTATTCGGTTCATGATCTAAGGACACAACCAACCCATGTTCAGATGGGGGCTTCTTATTGTGTCAAGGTTCTAAAAACAAAAGTCGAGGTCTCTGAATTCCTTTGTTGTGTACGGTTTCATGAACCACATCGCGTAGTGCTGTCCGTAGTCAAGAACACAACGGCCTTTAAATCAGCCGTCATCGGTGATTCGTGCGCGAGATTTATTTGGTTAATCTGACTTGTCCAGCATCAAAGTATTAAATTTCTAAGCAATAGACTACCAGTAAAATCCTTGTACGTTAACAAGGATAACTTGCTTTACCTTTCCATAAGAAAACTACCTGACATTCACTGAGACTCATTCTAACTAGTCAAGGCTTATCCACAATCCTCCAGCTGCATTTGAGATCACAAGGGGCTAACAAATCCCTAACGTTGAGCTCTCCGGACTTTTGCTACGCTTTCTTTATCACACCGCTGTCTTACGTGAGTCAAGTTAACGGTATGTCCCCACAATAATAGATGTTCGCCTGAGCATATTCGTACTCTCAAGTCCTGCTGAAAACGAAACAACTTCGAGTTGACTGAACTGGATGATAAAGGTAATTGATGGGGGACTTGGGTAAGGACATGCAGGTTACATGCACGAGTATATGAGTTCTGAAGTAAAAAGCGGGTTGTCAAAGTCCATATCGCTGTGTCAGTTATCACAAGTTCCGTCTCACCCTAGTCTAATCAGCCAACTACGTATTGTTTGTCATTTGCATATTAAGTCATATTCAAAGGTGAAGGGCAACCACCAACTATCCATAGCAATCAACCGAATTTCTATTCCTAATTCTCCAACCCCACTCACTACTTCTGACATATTACCGCCCTTTTAATCCCAGGTATTGAAGCATCGTTGGGGCGAGGTGTTTTGGATGTTCCGGAGTCTTTGTTTGCAGTGCAAGTCTTCCCACTGTCCTTGTTTTCGATGTGAGTCTTCCCACTGTCCTTGGCCAATGGCTTAGGAGGGGACTGATGGCTGTTTGGAGGTGTTTTAGATGTCCCGGAGTCTTTGTTTCCAGTGCAAGTCTTCCCACTGTCCTTGTTTTCGATGTGAGTCTTCCCACTGTCCTTGGCCAATGGCTTAGGAGGGGACTGATGGCTGTTTGGAGGGTTTATCGCTGGCTTTGGTACATCGGGGCGGGTGATGACTTTCACTGAGTCTTTGCTGTCCTTACTTGCGATGCAAGTCTTCCCGCTGTCCTTACTTGCGATGCTAGTCTTCCCGCTGTCCTTACTTGCGATGCTAGTCTTCCCGCTGTCCTTACTTGCGATGCTAGTCTTCCCGCTGTCCTTACTTGCGATGCAAGTCTTCCCGCTGTCCTTGGCCAATGGCTTAGGAGGGGACTGATGGGGGGTTTGAGGTGTTTTCACTGGCTTTGATGAATTGTGGCAGGTGGTGGTTTTTGCCGAGTCCTCGCTGTACTTGATGGACGATTCGAGGGAGCTGGTGTTGTCGATATGTGAAGTTGTGGGTTCCCAGTCCATCTCGTCATATGTTGAACAATCCGGGCTTCCAGAGTTAGTCACTGTAAGGGAGTTCTCATGCTTTATGAATCCTCCGTCCACATACCACTCTGCGAATGTGGGAGTCCAGTCCATCGAATCCTCGTCGTCGTCCCGGCTTTGACAGTTCATCTTGACCTAATTCGTAAAGAAGTGAAGGGAACGGGATTAAGGAATCTGGTTCGGGAAACACATGTAGTACAAAAGGTAACCCAAGAATTGACAAGTATCGTGAGTTGACTGCTTTGATCTGTTGTGTGGTTCAAGTGAAATAGCACGCCATGACAGGGGTTAAATATTGTTTCCAGACCTTTTTTCTAGGAGCGCGTAATTCCTGTTTGTTCATGTTCTAAGAAGGGGACAAATACATCTTCTCATGGGCTTTATTGTCGGGTTCTTGTTCTCGAAATACAATATCCAAGGTTCATACGTGGTGTCTTTATTGTCTTTGTGGCATCAATGGCGGTCGATCTCTGAACAATGATCAAGAGGTAGCGATGTTATCAAGCAATTAACAAAGAACCCGTAAAAGAGGTGGCAGTCGGTAATTCACCCACAATATCTGCTCAGCAGATTGGAATGAGTCAGTACAAAGGTAAAATATCAGCGCATTGTAGCAGCATGACCAACTCATTTTACCCACGCTGCCAATCTCGGCAAAGTCGCTCAACATCTATTGCTAGGCATGAGGCATTCAACAAAGTTGAGGTGCAACTGTATAACTGAATAATCTCCTGAGTTCCGTTCCATTCTGTGGCCCAATCCAAGCAACGATGACGGCAGAGTCGGCAGCTAATCGTGGGATCTCCATAGATATGCAGCCTGTCGTGTCAGACCCACGTCTAACTTCCGTAAGATATTCGGGAGTCGCATAAATTGCGCTGGAAACCTCGGGGCCAAAGACGCGAGTGATTAACTCACATGGAGCCCCTTGGAGCAAGACTGTCGGTAGGCCCATTACTTTCACACCGTCCCCCAGGTATATGTACCGACTGTTGTGCATTGTTTCCACGCGTACTTTGAATAACAACATGGCCAAATACGATACCTTTTCTTGATTGATTCTCAATCTCAGTGAGCATCCAGATGTGCCCGAGTACGTCAACGATACGCAAGCCAGGATGTTGTCCGCGTCCTTGGGGTCATGATTCACGGCAATCGCTTCTTTGAGGTCTTTGGGGAGAAGTGCTTTGAGGTTTTCCATCGGCATGAAGTCCATCGATGTGGTGGGAGTATTTGCGGGGACAAGGGTGGGTCTTGGGGCTGCAGCAGGGGCTTGAGGTCGAGGTTGCACGGCATTGCTGCTCATCGGGATCACTGTAGGATTCGGAATAGAAGGTAGACCGTCAGTGCCTAAGAGGGGTTAGAAACGGAAAGAGATTCTTGATGAAATGCTTACGACGTCTTTTGTTGATGTGGTCGTTGGGTGGGCTGGATGCTGAGACGGGTGAATAACCTTGGACATTCGCCGGGCCTAAGCTGTCTTAGAAGAGAGACGGATACTTTGCGGGGGGCATACTTGGTTGAAATAGTCCCAAGGATCGACTATTGATTGGTGAAACCCTCATTTGCACGTCTCTAATAATGCGGTCGGCAGATGATTCCCATCCCACGACAGAGCTGGGTCGTCTAGAGGCAGTTGTCACCTGTGCCGCTACAGATATCTTATGCTCGGGTGACGAATGCTCCAGGTCGTTAAGCAAGCGACCAATATCATCTCTGCCTGGGAAAAGATCACGGATAATCGCGTCATCTGTGAGGCATATATATGCGAGCCAGGGTTTAAATCCGCCCTCGAAAAAGAGGATTCCTGGTGTAGATTGGGCGCCTTCAGTGGAATTGATCGCTTGCCATAGATCCTCGAGATTGGGGGGTACACGTTGAATTTTGTCTAGTGTCTGTACCATGATGGTGACCAGATCTGCCCGTGACTCGTTCGCTGGAGTGGCATGGATGGTCGGCAAACTGTCCCCCACGGATTGCACATCACTCCCCATGACGAGACGTTGACTTAGACAGATCAGCGGTGAATAGATGGTAACAGAGATGAGAAGATCCAGCGAAGAGATCAGGGCTCACTTACTAAGAACAAAAAACGAAGAAAAGAAGAGGAAAGACATGCAATCATGCCTTGTTGTTGGTTGTGTTCACAGCCTGATGCGGGGCTAGGAGGCTGATGTTCGTACAGTGCGAATGGTGTATATCCCAGATCACACTGTCCATGATAAGATAAGCGTTGGTTCAGATCACTTACAAACACCGGCGTTCAGACTCACAACAGGACAGATTTCTAGTTCACAAGCATAGATTGGGTTGAAACTAACGTATGTGGTTAATAGAAGTGGACTTGCTGCTTATTCCCCTTTCACTCATTGTCGCTATCCCTCGAACCCTAGATACGTGACGGAGTTGACTTGCTTGGCTCTTCAAGTTGGCCGTGCGTTGGCGTGTCAACCACCTCCCCGCAAATCAACAATCGTCGTCACACAACCTGTAACTTGAACGTCGCGTCTGCATCAACTTCACGATGCAGCCTCGTCAAAGATCGCACACCTAACTATCCACCATGCTCGACTTCCAGCGCGTGTCTTTCTGGCTGGATACCTTGCCCGACGCACTGCCCGACACTCTGCCCAATCTCCGTCCACACGACTCGCCGCCAAAATCGCACCTCAAAGTCTCGTCCACCAAGCGAAAAGCCGTCCAGGAACCCAGTCCTCCCGTGTCACTCCACACCTCGACAGACATGGAGCACAACACGCCCAAGCGACGGCGAACTGGCGATCCGAATCGCACTCCGAGGCCAACGCATGGCGCCACGATGCCTTCTGCGGCCAGTTCGACAGCCAGCTCGCTTGCGCCATCAGAAAACAGCGATGCACCATCGCGAGCATCGTCCCCGAAGAAACAAATGATGAGCTTGCGCCTGGACGACGGGGGACTCGAGTGCCGCCAGCTCAAGATCGACACTGCGCCTGTCGCTGCGGCCGACCTGCTCGCCGCGATACGAGAAATCGGAAACGGACTGGATATTCTTCCTCACACCCACAAGGCGACGATTCTCGAGAGTTCACGCGTCAAAGATCAAAACATGCGAATCTGGAGATATGCGTTCAAGGAACCAGATGTGCTAGACATGCTTCCCGGACTTATTCCTACCCCTGATGAAGTGGCTTTGGTGTGCGAACTGGCATGCCAATGCCACGACAGAAGCCACGAGGAGGCATCTTGGAACATGGAGGTACACCATCGTCTTCTACAGGCTGTCTTCAGGCGGCCTGGATCCTCTGAGGGGGATCTGCTAAATTTCACAACCTGGTGAGACGCCTATGTTAGCCCTAGACGATTTCAAATACTGACGGATCTTAGCACCACTGCTCGCCCACACAGCAAATATCTACCCTACTCCTCCCCCGCCAAAATGGTCGACTTCTGCCTCTATCTTGACGACCCCAACGATACCACCGCACTCCAAGCCCTTGGCCGCCGAACACCGACGCTGACCGTCAATCACACCGACTTCGCGCCACTACAACTCTCCCCCATTGCCCTGAGCATCGAGACTAAGCGTCCGGGCAAGGAGCTGGATGCGGCACAACTACAAATGGGCGTCTGGCACGCGGCGCAGTGGAAGTTCCTGCGCTCCGTGGTTGGGCTGACGGGACAACCCATGTCGGCTACAGAGGAAGTATCGAGGAGACGCGTGGCGGATGAGGCCCTGGCAGAGTTGGGGTTCATTCCGGGCGTTATTGTGCAGGGCCACCGCTGGCTGTTTGTCTGCTCGACGCTCGAGGACAGGAAGACGGTGCTGTGGACGGAGCGTCAGTTCGGGACAACGCAGAGCATTCTCGATACGTACCAGATCGTGGCGGGACTTCGTGAGCTTGCGGGATGGGTCAGGGATGTCTACTTGCCCTGGTTTCAGTCCAAGGTGCTGGCTGGGTTCTTGGATGAAAATGGGACGTGAGGCTGCTTATAGCCCTAAGCATCATCTACTATCCTATGCTCCGCGTTGTGCTAAGCTCCGGCAAGCTGGCGGAGTATCACGCCCCGGTCCTCCTGACGGCCCAGGCAATTCGTCGACGACGACCTATGAAAGACCATTGAAGGCGTTCATACCCAGGTTAGTCAAAGTGCGCTCTTTGCCCTGGATTTTCCCACTAACTGTATAGCGTTTGGCCTGGAGTACAGTGATGGGATCAACCCGATTCATGACGCGGATTCACCACCGCATCCAGGACGGCACCAGTTCAGAAGATACCTGCCGGTCCACAATCTACAGGCACGCTGCTCACAGTAATACCATCCAACAGGCCAGACCGAAGGTCGCGTAAGCGGCGGGTCCCGCAGCCGTTTGATGAAGATTGTACATGTCTACTTAGACGCCTTGAAGTCGGAAAGGGTTAACCTGAGACCTTCTTGGGGTTGTGGTAGTAGTAACTGGGAGTAGCATCCTCGGCACAATATAGGGATACATTCCAAGTGGTTCTTACGTTTCTACTGGCCCAGGAGTAGACAAATCTAGGCTTTAAATCTCATCACACTCAAATACCATAATACAATCAACCATGCTCTCCCCATGAGTAGTTCTACAACAAAAGATGGCACCGCGTCTAGCATTAATTAACGACGACTTCTAAAGTTACAAGAACAAAGACCGACCCAATAAGATGTCATTACCCGTTGGCATAATAAGAGCCGTACAGTAGTAAAATAGTGCATGGGCCTACGAAAACACTCAGAGGAGGTTGCCCAACTCCTCGACAACACACGAGACGAGCCGCCAGGCAGTTGGTACTAGTCGGCGTTGGAGGCGTCTTGGGTGAGTGTCCGTGTGCTCACGTTCTCTTGACTCTCGTCATCAGCGCCTAAAACGTCGTCCGAACCCCCCCTCACCCGGTACCCCTATCAGGGCACGTGGTACTGTCGTCCTGCTCGTTCCAGGCCTATTCATATTGCGGTGGGCACGAAGAGCGCTTTCAGATAACACAATGCCAAGGCACCTCCTGGCACGATGGAACTTGTGACAGTGGAAGCACAGTCTCTGCGTCGGATGAAAGATGTCTTCTTCGAGCCGCCTTAATAACGCGTACCGCCATGGCTCCTTAAGGCATAGTATCTGCCGGCCTTGCACGTCGAGCAGTTGGCGCCGGGTCAGCGCCAGCGAGGCACGATCAATCCGACCCAGGAAGCTGCAGATATGGAGGATGATTTCCGCAGGGATCTTGTTGAATGTTCCGTCGCCGTCGAAAGGGGGTGGCTTCTCGGGGCGTTTGAAAAGAAGTTTGATCCTTTCGACCAAGAGGAATCTTCGTTGCCGAACCTGCTCTGTCATGGTCCGCTGCTGTCTGGTATTGAATCTAGGCATAAAATGCAGCCATGATTTCGGATATTCAATCGCTCTTTATCTATTGCCGGTCACCATAAGGTTCGGCGAAATGACGGTTGGTAAAACTCTAGACAGAACTTTAAGCGCGTAGTACGCGTGTGTCCGAGACATTCGGAAAGATAGTCGGTGCCATCTTATCCCTGAGGCAGATGACAGAATGAGGTAAACACTGAGGACAAAGTGGGTTCCATGAACGGTCAGGGTTGACTACGTGGCCTTTCTTGGGCTGTGTGACCGGTTATTGTGCCAGAAAGCCTGTGGCAGGATCAGGTCATGACTACAACTCAAAGCGCCCTGGTGACAGACACAAAGTTGAGCCAAAGGTTAAGGTGCATACGCAAATCTACTTCCCGAACGAGAAGCGTTCCATCTGATAGAGTCGTCAAGACACGTATTCCACTTTGATTATACTGCCAATGTCCTTACATGACTAAGATCGGAGTATCACTGATCATGATATCAGTCCACCTCCGAACAGCCTGCTTAGCCCAAACCACCTTCAGAGCCTCAAGGGCGGCCGGGATGCTTCCAAATCGAGTGTACTCATACAGAGCATTCAAACGCTCCGAGAAGAACTCCCGATGCTCTGGCAGAATGCTTTCTGCTGCCCCAATAAAGTACGTCCATACCAAGGCGTGGGTGCCTTTGACGTTATCCAGCCCAAGCACCTTCTGCCGCAGCTGCTCCACAAGGTGGATGGATTCATATTGCGTGATAGACGACTCGACTCGGCGCCGGTAAATGGCGCCAGCGGATAAAGTGGCGGCTTTGATCAGTCTGACGTTGGTGTAGTGCTCAGAGGCTGGGGTGAGATCAGGGTACGTCATGAATTCGAGATAGTTATCCGGCGACCCGTTGAGGATCTCGAGGCCTTTCTCTTCGTTTGCCAGAGGCAGACCAAACAATTGAAACCTGGAAAAGTCAGCAATCACTACACTTATGCTAGAAAAACCGCTACCTACATCTTGACCTGCTGCCAGAAAAAGTCTCTCAATGCCGGGGGCAATGCTTGTATCGTCTCAGGCGACTGCGTCAAGCAGGCCAACATCTCTAGTAGATAACCATAGTTGCTAGCTCCTGTGATGGTCTCGCCGACAAGCAGGACCAAGATCGTAGCCAGAGTGAACGGGTTAAAGACCTGCCCTAGCCGAAGCTGCACCGCATCGCGTCGCAGCTTCTCAATGATGGCTTGGTGGCCTACTTCAGCGGCCTGTCGCATTTCCGGCGCTCCTTGGGCCAAATGGAAGGCTGCCACGACTGCGACGGCGCGGCCTAGACACTCATCCTGGCAGGCAAGGGGGACGATGATGTTTTTGTAGCCGTTACTCATAGAGTCGAGCACGACCATAAGGGGGGCTATGCACTCGGAGACTCAAGCACGGTTAGTATGTGGTACATGTGAGATTACAAAAACTTACAATGGTGAAAGAGAAGTCGTGCTTGGGGATTAGTAGGCTCGTTTAGTGCGGGTTTCAGGGGTGGCGGCTTGTTGCGAAGGACGATGTCCATATAATGGTCAATGTTTTGCTCGTCCGACGCGTCCGGAGAGGTCTCTGACGAAGGAGAGGATTTTCCAGTTGCAGACCGGCGAGAGCGAGGTGCATATGACCCTTTCAGTCCGTTACGAGCGTCAACCCATCGGTACTCTTGGCGAGCCGAGATTGCCAGGTTCTTAGGAACCGGATTGGAGGGCAGTTGGACCACATCTTTGCTGGACCTAGCAGTGCCCATATGGTTGCTGAGTCGACAGCGAAGACCCTGGCCAGAGCAGCTGATGCCCTTTTTCAGACATTTGAGGCATTCTGGCTCCGCTTTGTCGCATTTGATACGCCTTTTGCAGCATTCGTAACATCCTGGCCATGTTTGTCAGTTACCGAGGTACTAACGCCACTTCGGCTGACACGGAAGGGGGTACCATTATTCCGACGAGCCAGGGACATAGCCAGCAGAGAGTGATAGGAGCAAGTATCCGCCAAAACGGGAAGTAATTCAAGTTATTGTCGCATCCAGTGAGTTGAGTGCCAAGAATTGTGCTTTGAGAGGCGTGGAAGGTGAGTCTATAAAGCTGGTCTGAATAAATGGCCGGCCAAAAGAACTCGTAGTAGAGTACAGAGACTGCGCAGGCGTGATGACAACTACGCGCCAATTACGACATTTCGCTCCGTCTTTATTGGTGAACTGACGAGGGGTCCAAAAATGAAACCATCCAAACATGGACAAGCGTCATGCATGTGGTAGCGTTGGTGTGGAGGTGGCAAACAACAAGTCGCCCACCCTAGACAAGGACTCAATTGTCTATCAAACGCGAGTGGAATTTAGAGCCTTGATATGATTTTTGTGTTATCTGCAACGCTCTGGGAGCTTAGGACCTTCTCTCAACCTTAGAACCGGCATAGCGTCTACACGGAAAAGGAAAACAGGGTGTTGAATGCGAGAGACAAAAGATGGTTGAATAAAGCTGCACGAATGCTAAGGATAAACCAGAAGTTTTTGAGAGTCTGGACGTGAAGAAAGATATTATTATTTGTCCAATGAAACAGTTTTCAGGCCAAAAGATCATGCTAGCTTAGGCTTAGACGGATTCAAGATGGAATCGCGGACCATGACAGCCGCCCGAGTGCCCTCCTCAATTGCCCCGTCGATAAAACTCCGCCAACCCAGTGCCCAGTCAGAACTAGCAAAGAAGATGTTTCCTTGACGAGCTCTCATATCTCCAAGGTGATTCGACAAAAGATGCGGTGCGGGAAAGAACCTGTGCGTGTTAGTTTGCGGTGCGGTGTGGGATGTAATGATCTTACCATGCTCCCTTTGCAAACTCATCCTTTGACCAATTGTGAAAGACCTATGAAGTCAGCATCGAACGTGTATATCGGCTGTCTGGCTTACCACTCGCTCAACATCCATTGGGACAAGTCCCTGCAGCGCGTTGAGGGTCACTTGCATGTCCTCCTCCGGATGGAAGTGATTGTGCTGTCCTCCAAAGCTCACAATGTGTGTATTGCCCGCCGGTGTCGTTCCGTCGGCAAGGGCGTAATACAGTCCATTATTTGGGTAGGCAATCCCGGTGTACGAACGTAACTCGGTGTTGCGAACTTCGGCATGGACCTTGATGCACTGATTGACATGGCCAATATCCGCAGCCGTCTTCTTTCCTGTCAGCAACGGGGGGTTGAACTTGACGCAGTTCAAGACGTTTAGAGGCATGGCGCTGATCATCTTTGCAGCTGTGTATTTCCGACCGTCTCGAGTCGTGACTGTGACGCCGTCCTGGGCATCATCGACGCTCGCAACGGGCGAGTTGAAAGCATACGTCAGATTGCCCGTAGCCAACGCCTCGCGGAAGAAACGGATCGCGAAGGTCGACTGTCCTCCGTGAAACTTGTACTTGACAAGGTACCTGATGCACCCGTCGTACGAGTATTCGCTCAAAGCCCACCAGTGCAGAAGTTCAAGGAAACTAGTTGTCGCGAGCGTACCGCCGCTGCAGAGTAAGATGAATGCCTCGACTCCAAGGCGTTCGTTTGGCGTTAGTGAGTCTTTGATCTCGGCGATTCGGTCGGCGACTGAGACGCGGTCGTATTCGAGAGCCTCTGGCGTGAAATTCGCTGTGTGCGGAAAGGGCATGATTTTTTTGCCAAACTCGCCATCGACGTTGACCAGCTTGAGGAGGCCCGATTCCATGATGGCATCCTGTTGAGATTAGAAACGGTCGATAGAGCTTAGGCTTCACAAACCTCTTCATCGTGACTGAGCTTCTGTGTCCCTTCCGAATTGGTCAAGATGAATTGATTGATGCCCTTTGAAAAGTCATACGACAGTTCAAGTTCGTCTTGCATCTGGTACCGCATGATCTCGCGCCAGACGTTCGGTTGACCCCAGTAAACCCAGGTGCCGCCCATCTCAAAGGGATATCCACCAATGTTGGAGGACCATGAGCGGCCTCCGATGCGGTCGCGTCCTTCAAGAAGCAGGACTTTAAGGCCTAAGGGTAATACAAGTGTAAGCGACGCACAGTGAGAGGAGTTGGGAGTGCTACCGGACAGAGACGCATCGCGTGCCGCTGTGAGTCCGCAGTACCCAGCACCGACGACGACGGCGTCAAAATGCTGAGGAGTCGTCGGGTTAACATTCGTAGGAGGTTGAATCGCTCCGATGCATGGGACACCGGCCTTGAGGCCCTGGCCCTGGGTCCATGAGTAGCCGTCTCTGGATGACATTTCGGTAATGTTGATTTTGTTCAGTGGAAGTCCTGGTGACAAGATTCGTCCGGCAATCTTATTTTGAAGTAAGGTGGTCTAGGTTTTATATATTATCGGCGACATGCGCTTATCCCCATGGCGGGATACTCCGAAATAGAAGCCCCTCAATGCTTCTTCAGGAAATTTCACGAGTATCTGAAGCCCGAATTCCAATGGCTGACAGTCATCACTCCAAGCTCCTTAAACAAATATACCTGGGATTTGAGGGAACAGTTTCTCTCAAAATTTCCGCATTTGGTAAACACCTCTCTGGTCGATATCGCGCTACTGCACCTTTTTGAGTCCGGTCTAGAGGTGTGCAGGGCGGGGTTTTCTCGCAATATTACCCGATTTGGACGTCGCATTATCTGCCTCTGTTTTCACTAACAGCAAAACCTGATAGGATATTGGGCGATATTTCCCACCCGCTGTAACATTGGGCCTTACTTATATCTCAGAAATACCATAGGTGAACCCTTAGGTAATGAATGGAAGTTGGAATGCCTATCACATTGTTTCATTCTGCCTTACAATTCCATACCACTTCGACACCAGCGGAATACCCAGTGAACATACAATAACAATACGCCGTGCCAAACAGCTGCCGAGATTTTTCCCGGGGTCGTTATCAAGGAAACCAACGCTGAAACCGGTGGTGTTTTCATCAACTGCCTCAACCATGTGCCTCCCCCAACTCTCAGCTGGCCGTCTAAAACGCCTTGCGGAGAGCGGGACGCTGAAAATCAAGGAGTTTCAATCCGAAGACTTCGCTCGCTAGGACATCGAGAGTGGGCTTAATTCGCTTTTGCAGATTGCAAGAATTAAAATGGTTGTACCCGCAGCTTGGAGCCCACTTTGGAGTCCGGAATGTAGAAATAATTTCGTCGACACGTTTTATGCTGTGACCGATGTATGGGCTTGTGACTCGCGGGTTCAAGAGACCATACTTGCGTAGTTCTACAGTGAGTGAGCCGAGAATCATTGATGAACACTCAAATGAACACCCTGGTCCATCACCAGGGAAGGTTTTGTCAAGTTGGTCGTAAAGCATGACAAATCTTCGCCGTACCGCGTTTCGCCTTGCCAGATCAATTGCAGCTTGTGACTTGTTAGCTTGAGAAGAATCAAAAAAGGGAATTACCCACTCAATATATTCGCCGGTATCGGAAGGTCCGAGGCTTTCAAGAGCGTTTTGCTACCTGTAACGGCAAGCTTCGTCATTTGCTCAAAAATGATGGACCTCGAGAATACCCAAGATACAAGTAACCATAGAGCCGATTCTCTGCCATATGACGTTGGAATATTGTTCACTAAGGCTTTGAGCCAGAGGTCAACAAATACTTCCATGATCTCTTGGCATTGGTAATAGTCAACAATCATGGAGATTTTGGTGATCATCTCGAGGCTGAGAAACCTTGGTACAGCTCGGTGATGCCCATGAATGATGTCCAGCACAATTATAAGAGCATCGAGGTCCCAGCTACCCGCCTGTATCTCGCGGAGTGATGAGTTGGAAGGAGTGGATTCCTTCCATGGGCCCTCTAGCATTTTTCGAAAGAAGGGTGAGGCGAGAATCAAGTGTCTTGATGAAACTCGCATCCGAATACAAATTGCCTCATTATCTGTTTGCTCATGAGCCGGAACAGTTGATGAGGAACCAGTATTATCATTTGATTTCGGAAAAAAGCAAACATCGCTGGGTTCTGAACTGGAAGCTGTCTCGATAGTGCGCAACCATAATCTATCGGGAGACCAAACAAAGTTTGATGGAGGTTGGGCCTCTAGAATAAGCTCCGCATCGCCGCCCGAATCCAGCTGATACCGAGACGTCTTCATGGTCAAGAAAGCCGTGATAAAGAAAAGATGGCCGGCGAGATTTTGTGATCCTGAGGTGTCCCATGCTGAAAAGAATGGTAAGGCGGGGTCTTGAGGGGCTCTCGACCACGTGACGTGGCTGCGAGGTTGACGCCCAAGCCTCGCTAGGTCGGGACGGGACGACAAAGAGTTGAAGAGCCCGTAGGTTGAAATGATGAAACATAATGTTTCAGAATGATCTGAGATGGTACTCACAAGATGTAAAGTGAGGGTCGCTGAAACTAGAGCTTGGCACAGAGAATAAGGCTGGGAAATAAACTAATAATAGAGTTAACTTGGAGGGAGACATATGAACCATGGGTGTTGCGTGGATAACGGACGATGTTATATAAGGCAGCCCGAAAAAACTGGTAAGCTAATTGTAGGGCTAAAAAATGACCATCAGTGTGAAGAAGCTGGAGATCTTGATAGCTGGCTGTGACATTAACTTCGATTGACGTTATCGACGTTTGAAGAACAAGTGAAATAGGTTCTAAACCATAGGCTTGACCTCTTCTCTTGCGATTAGGATTATCTCGTTGTTGAACCTTTGAAGTAAAAATAAGAACACTCGAGGCAAATAGGTCTAGGGTGAAGCAGAAACCTGTACGCTGCGTTTGTTTGGGGTTAGTGTAGCTACCAAGTTGTAGTGGCGTTGTTGATTGCGCGAATTTCATAATTGTTGTCTTCATCTGTCAACTACATGTCGGATTACACTTGGTGGCTAGTCCTTTCGCTGCGCATATTGCCTCGTCGATCAACAGCGGACTACCTCTAGCATCACACAAGCGTGAACAAAGAGCTGAGTGTATTCCGACTGTTTATCATCTGCTTGAAAGTATTTCTAGGGGAGTTCGAAATATAGGCTGGTCGACACGTCATTGCTGCAATCTCGTCGGTTGATCATGCCTCCGTTTCCCCGCATCGTCATTCGTATCCAGGAACTTTTGGTGGATATGCGCCAAGTGAAATTGGATCATCGTATTGATAGGCCGCTTGGCGCGCCATCTGACCTGCCGGAATAGGGCGGCCTCCGGAGAACTGGCCTTTCGGTAGCTATATATGGCCAGGTAACCGTCACATCGGCCTGCTTGGTGCTTATTTACCCCTCTTGAAACTTTGTCGAAGACACAGTCGCTGTGTCATCGTATCACCGTGTCATGCGGAGAGATCAACACCGCCCAGGTTGGCGGTCAGGGGTGCCTTGCATATTCCTCCAGGAACCGGCGCTGGCGGGTGACTAACTTTATCTTAAGCATGATGTTAGCTTCCGTCCGTTCTGGAAGATGCCGACCGCCCATGAGCTTGGCTTCTGCTGAGCTTCCCTTTATGGAGTAGCACGTCAGCACCAGGCCACTGAGCAGTTAGTTGAGCGTCGTAGATTTTTCCTCAAAGTCCCTCGTCAATTGCGAACCGTGGCGATCGTGAGGGGTCGGTGGTTAATTATTTGGTCGGTAAAATCGATCTCTGTGTGGCCGGATCATGCGGAACGATGACACCTCAGGACCGTGGAACTGCAGCTATATCAGGTTGACATGCCCGGCGAACGGTAGTCTCCTTCTTCCTGATTCTCTACTCAGCTGCAATTCATCATCTGATACGAGCTCTCTGAGTTGGAACTTCAAGCAGGCTATTACCCTCTCAAGTCGCCCACCATGCGTTACACCACCCCGCTCATTGTGGCCCTTGCCGCCTCGGTCTCGGCCACTGCCCCGTCCGTAGAGCGTGCGGAAAAGCTCTTCACCCTTGAGATAGGCCCTGGTCAGACCGTCGAGGTCACCGAGGACGAGAAATTCCAAATGATTGACGTGAGCTGTCCGGCCTCTGCTTGTGAGGATCAATGAATGGCTGACCACGTCCCAGGACCATGTTCATTTTTTCGACATCACCGAGTGGAAGGACCACGAGCCTGCGACGTCTCAGCTGATGGTCGTTACCGCGTCCTACCCAGACAAGGTTCAATATCAATCCAATGTTCAGAAAATGATTAAGAACATCGACCTCAAGAAGATCAAGTCACAGCTCAAGAAGTTCTCTTCGTTCCACAATCGTTACTTCAACTCCAAGTACGGCGTCGAGGCTGCTGAATGGCTTCATAAGGAAGTCCAGAAGGTTATCAAGAAGCATCCCCTGGCCACGGTCCGCCTGATCCAGCACCAGGCCTGGTCCCAACCTTCCATTGTTGTCTCCATCCCCGGCCAGGTCCGTCTCAAGACCGTCATCGTCGGCTCTCACCTTGACTCGGTCATATCCAACGACCGTGGAGCCGGCCGGGCCCCAGGTGCCGACGACAACGGCTCTGCGTCTATTATGTTGCTCAACGTCCTCGCCGCCTTCCTCAAGGACCCGCGCATCGCCGAGGGCGACCACGCCAACACCGTCGAGTTTCACTGGTACTCGGCCGAGGAGACTGGTCTGCTAGGCTCGCAGGATATCTTCAACACCTACTCCCGCCTTGGGATTCAGGTCGAGGCCATGCTTAACCAGGACATGGTCGGCTACAAGGGCCGTGACGGCGTCGAGCGTTTCGGCCTGGTCACCGACAACACCGACGCCAGCCAGAACGAGTTCCTCAAGGTCCTCATTGATGAGTACACCGACATTCCCTATGAGGAATCCGAGTGTGGATACGCCTGCTCTGATCACGCCTCCGCCACCCGCAACGGCTTTCCCTCGTCGTTCCTCTTCGAGACGCCCTTTGGCAACCACAACCCTTATATCCACACTCCGAACGATACCATTGACAAGATCGACTTCGACCATATTGCCCAGCACGCTAAGCTTACTTCTGGCTTCCTTTACGAGCTTGCCCACCACGACTTTGTCAACGCTACTTAGAACCATAGAATAAACTACTCTATAAGAGGGGTGGACTCTTATTTATAATTGAATATCTGATGATGATGGGAGATATGGTCCTATTTAATAATACTGCGCCTGCCCTGAATAGGCCTACGGAGCAAGCTCAATACTCCACTGATTGCTCTCAGCTGGCTCAAGAACGATCTGCTGACCCTCAATGACGGTGTTCGCTTCCCAACTCATCTCAGGGCAGTCCGCAGCCTCTAGGGGCAGCATGAGCTCCACCATGGAGCAGACATGCCGTCGACACGAGATTCTCATAGAGGCCGATGCAATCTGATTCATACCAATCTCGGATCCATCGTTTTCCCACAGAAACTGGACTTGAATAGCAAATTTCTGGCCCGTGACGCTAACACAGTCCAGAAATATGGCATTTCCATCCTTCAAATGCTTCCATAGGTCACTAATGAGGACATATACACCCTCATGGATATCGAGAACGTCCGGGTATGTGTATTGGACGCTGAAGAGTTTTGAGCAAGCGGCCGATAGAAAAAGAGGCGCGTTTCTCATCTGGCGGTGGGTAACTGGAGGAGCCGGTGCCAGATAGACGCTGTGGCGGTATGCTTGCTCGAAGAACCGAACTGGTACGAGGGTTGGCGAGGTTGTGCGGCGTCTGTAAAAGACATTTTCCCGGTCTCGAGACTCGATTAGGATGAGGGCAAGGTATTTGTCTTCCAGCAGGATATCGGGTTGGCCGGAGTTGACGGTGCAGTTCAGACGAGCGAGATACTCTCCCGACTGCAGCTTGATTAATGGCAGTTCGATGTGGATGCCGACGTTTGTCGTTTCGTAGTGATGGGATGGTTCGTCTTCTGGCCGACGTGCGGTGACATCGCCACACCATTGAAACTCGGCCGGCGAAACAGCCATAGAAGACCTTCCGTCGCCGCCCTGCCCGGGTATGAATGTGTCGTTGTTAAATCCCCACGCAAAGACAGAGTGATCATCGTGCTTCTTCAAGATTTCCTCCTGCAAGCGCACGAACGCCCCCGCGCCCTCGCCATAGAGGAGTGGCATATTGACGCCGAATATACCTAGCAGGCAGTACGCCATGTCTTCCTTGCGCGTAGTCTGCCTGCTAGCTGCCCAACTCATCCTCTCGGCCACAGAAGCTTGGCCCAGGTCGTCGCCTTGTAGATATCTCTTGGGTATCCCGGTGATTTCAGCCAGAAACGGAGTAATACGAGGGACCTCCCAAGTAGCAGTTCCGTCAGCATCTATCCAGCTCGAGTAGCCGACGAGGTTCCAAGCTGAGTCGTAGAACTTTAGCAAGGACGGCGCGAGTAGCTCTTGCAACGTCCATCCTCTGGTGAACCACCTGGCTTTCTCAAGGTCTTCGAGCTGTGCAGCGTCGAATGATATTGGCCGCACACCTTTGCGGGATCGTGGCTGAGCCACGGGATGGAGGTCGCCAAGATAAACATAGCAGACGGCGGCGTTGGCGTACCAGATGAACATGGAATTGATGGCCTCGGAGAGCTCAGCGCTGCTCTTCTTGTCGATGCAGCAGTTGTCGATCCAGACATAGTCAAGTCCGTCCGATGCCGCTTGCGCGCAACAGCCGTTGACTTTCAAATAGTGGGATCCTATTCTCAGCTTCCAGCGCCGTGAGCCGCTTTGGAAGTCGTCAAAGGTGGGCTCGTTCTGGCCCCACGTATGCGAAAGAATGCCATATTTGGGGATGCTGCCATCGGAAAACCCCTCAAGCCTTTTAGTCTTGACGTTCAGTAGATGCATCAGGAAAACGGTTGTGTTCCCAACGCGAGAAGACGCTTTCGATGAAGCAACGCCAAGTCCTGTCGCGTCGGCGCATCATCACAGGGAGGCTATGTGACAAGGATCATTAGTCAGCATCACTACAACATTGAGAATCTTCTATCTAGTCACGATCAACCCGTAATTAGTACCTTTCGTTTGATCAACAAAAGCCGGTGGGAGTGCTTCGGTACCTGTCCTTTGATTAAGGCACGGGTGCTTGATTTGGGAGAAGCCTCGTTCTCTGATATATATATGCACATCAGTTACTCGCAATGTTTTAGTTTGTTGCATTTGAGAATGCCCATCTCCAGCTTAAAACGCTGCAGCCATTCCAGGTTATCGGCGCACGTTGAATTCCAAGGGTCGTCGCTAGGCGAAGTAAGTACGTCTAGTATATGGACACTCTCAGTGATGTTGACTTACTCATCGTATAATAAGCAGCGGGCGTGATGTTGAATCTCCTCATCCGAGGGGACATGGCAGTTTGGATTTTGAGGGGACATTACGGCAGTAGCCCAGCGCCTCAACTCACGGTCAAGCCATTTATGAGAGTTCAAATCGTTAAGAATGAAGGTACTAGGCTGCAACCAAGAAGGTTTCAGGCAAGATTCGGCTTCTGGTGGAAGTATCGGGGGAAAGGCTTTGCTACCTGATGACTTGCTCATCGCATTGGAGCCTTCGATTGGCGGCGATCCTGGAGAACTCGTCGAGTTACCAGCCGGGAAATTCTCTTTGGGGATCTGATTTGATGATGGAGGCGGGTTGATTCCATCTAGAAGATTTAGGGCCCCCGTTGAGCCTTCCTCGCTTTGGTCAACGGGTAGGTGGTGTGCTTGTCGAAAACCCTGAAGCCAATCTGTTGATGACTTGATAATGGTGAGCAAGAAGCTTGAAACCAAGTTAGATCCTGCTGAGGATACTCTCTCTTCCATGCGTGCAACTATGTTGCAAGCTTCTTCTTGCAAGTCGCGATTTCGTATCACAGGTACCCCATCCACCATTTTGACCATGACAAAACTGAGTAATTGAGACTCCAGTAAGCACCCCTCGAACAGGGTTTTCTTTCCTTTGATCTCAAGAGTAGCGAGCCTGCTTTCATCTCGCGTTCGTATTGGGCTAAACCGAGCCTGCTGTGTGAGGCTTTCGGCAGAGGTGATCAGATCACGCAACCATGACACGTGCTGCTCCACAGGATATTCTTGCGATAATGTTGGAACTTCTACGGCAACTTCTGCGGCGAAGACTATACGGCATGCTTCGAGTTGCATCGCCGCGGTATCAGGTAGATGCCCAGTCATGTGATGGAAGTTTTGCGCAAAGTAGGCTAGTTCTACTGCGAGTAATTCGTAGGTATTAAGAGGCGATTCTGGGACTACACCGCTCGCCTGTAAGGGGAAAGGGCGAGCACGTTCGTCGTGAATAAGGTCTAAAGAACGCTAATTAGCAGTAGCAGAACAAAGAGTGGACGAAACTTACAAGGTGGAATGCAGTTTTCGACAGTGTTCAGAGTGGAGTCGTCAAAGCCCCAGTCACCAGTCCAGTCCGCCATGGTTTGTCCTGATTTGAAGTGCTCGGCCAGATGATTAACTCGATCGTTCCAGGAGTTAAGGGCCAAACTGCAGAAACCGCAGTGTGACAGAATCTCAGGCTTGGGGATCTTCCAGCTTCTGGCCGACCATTCGAGTAACCCCGACTTGTGCACTAGCCGTAAATGTTGCCTTAGATGGTCCTTTCGACTGAAATGTCGGTCTAGGCAGGATTGAGGAGTATGCTGCTCAACATGAGCATCGTTAGGGTCAATTTCGCCGCAAAAGACGCAACATATTTGTCCGTTCTCGTCGCAGTAAGCTCGAGGCCCAGAAGGTGAGCATGACCATTGCTCGAGAGGTACATGAAGTGTTTTTTCGTGACGCTGCCAATCATACTTGGTCTTGAATATCTCTGTGCAGAAGGTACATTCAAAAGAAAATCGAGTCGACGTCAGCTGTCTTTTCTGATAACGCTTTTTTCGATGGGGAGGGATGAGATCCTTGAGCGACTCATCGGAGCCATGCGAGTGGGCAGAGGCAAAGGACCCGCCGGTGGAAGTGCCCTGGCTGCTCACAGAGGGTTCATAGTGGGTAGATCGACCCGAGCCGTCATCAGTTAAGTTCGAATTGATCTTGTCTGCTTTCCTGGGTTAGCGTCTTGTAATACTGTTTTCATAGAGTCTTAAGTGCAGCCCTATCTTACTGAATGGCATTGGGCTAGCAGAAGCCACGGCGTCCGCAATAGCAGTGGCGGAAGCGGATTCGTATTCTGGAGGTGAGTCGACCCATCTTTGTAAGGGGTTCGCGTCCCAGAAGTTGCCGTTACTCAGCATCGCCGGTGTTCCCGGGCGCTCGGGGATATCGATGGGGCTTTTGCCAGTGCCTTGTGGAGATAAGTGGTGAGGCCTGGCACGACTATTTCCGCGCAATTTGTGGCGACGTCGAGAATTGGCAAGCCAATTCTTGATCTGCGTCTTGCTAAGACCGGTCTGAAACTGGAGGATATGCAGTTCTTCATCGTTAGGGTAGGGATGATCCCGGTGAGTCGAGAGCCACTGCCGCAAGACTTTCGTTGAGTCTTTGGAGAATCTGGTGCCTATCTTGGATGCAGAACTCGCGTTGTCTGAGTTGGAAGCTGATGTGGGAACGGTACTCGAAACTGTCCATGGGCTTGCCGTCGTAGCGGGTGATGAACGATTGAAGAGGCCGTTGTTGATTAAGCTTGTTTTGAGTTGTGCAAAGCTACAATGGCAGCCTGAAGCAACGCAACTTGTGCAAGGCTCATTGGCCAGGTTGGTCTGTATCGCTAGGCAGAGTTGCCCGGTTTTGGAACACCGAGCACATGGAATAAGGGAAGTCACAGGCCACTGAGTAGAAATCCCGCCATCTGATGGCAGGTGTGTCTGCTGATCCAAGGGGTCTGCATCAAATCGTGGATCTAGGGCATCAATATCCAGAGTGTCGTGATGGAAGATGCTCTCCGAGAAGTAGTCCAGACTTGGGTCAAGTAGCCAATTGTGAGACAGCTCCTCCTGAACCGTTGAGTTGCCAATCGCCCCAGAAGGAATCTCAGCTGTGTCGTTTCCAGCGGATTCATCGGCGTTTTCTCCGAACTGGGCCATTTCGGGTAGTACCGTAGTTGACGGTCGCTCCACAATGGTATTAGGTTAGAAAAGGGCTTCAAGATCTCGAGAACCGAATTAGCGTCCAGGAAATAGTTAACACGTGCATCTGTGAAGAGTGAGCATCCTCAGAAAGTGAACGGATGGTTGTCTATGTAAAGGCACATCTTGTGGTGGTATCTTGCAGACCTCCAGCAAGTCGGCTCACATCACTTTAGTAAGCCCAGGTTTTGAAATTCACGCCCTATGCACATCGGTGGAGCAAAAGCCACAGGACCCGCGGGCAAACGAGCCAATCAGTATTGTACGATTTAGAAACCTCAACCGGATAAAGGTTTGCCCACATCCCAATCCGTCATAAGACACGCCATCAACAGTGGCGACTTTGCGTCAGGCGCCAATAGCAGACGAGCTTGCCGGACAGGTGGACGGCGTGCTCGGTGATGCCTTTGAAGGCGAAGCCGGCGAGGAATTGGAGGGTCAGGGAGACGTCATGGGACTGGTTGGCAGTGTTGGTGAGGAGGAAGTCATCGAGAGCGCCTTCGTGGAACGGCACTCAAGGGGAAAGGGGGGCAAGAAGTGGTTGGATGGAATCAGGGGGCAGCGGATGATGGATCTGAGGATCTCGCCCTCATACTGGCGTGCGGAAAGGAGGCTAGATGTAAGTAGGACGGATGGTGACGATGATATTGATAGAGACAGGCGATAAGGATGGAGACACAGGACGAGGGCGGAGATAGCAACGGTAGGTGGATGGGATGTAGGGTATTGGGGGGTCAGGGGGAGGTTTCTGTAACTGATGTAGGAACTTCGATTCATCTCTATAGTAACAGGCCACAAGTCTCCATAGAGCCCGAAATGGGATATGTTCGCACAAGCCATAGATGTGCTAGACGCGGCACCCTTGGACTACGTACAATTTACGAGATGCCACCTCGTCCCCTCCGAATAATTTTTCAGACCCGATGCATGGCAAGGCTTAAACCTATCAATGGTCACATATCTTTGTGGTATTCATCGCGCACCAGGCCGTGTCCATTTCCTCCCTCTCCTCACTGCCTCACGAGGTCGCAAAGCCACAAAGCCAGCAGACCATCTCTTCGCTGTGCTAGGTATGGCTAAAGAAGTTGTTGACCCAGATGTGACACGTGGCAATCTATCGGAATTTGTTTCCATAGATTAAGATAAGCCAACAGCCCATGTGTTTCGAGACGTGGCTTGGTTCATTATTTTGGCACATACTGCTCTTTCACCGCTAAGATGGCCGAGCTTACTGACAATCCGTCAATCTCCAATTGTCCATCATGGGTTCCTTCCTGCCTGGAATCAACGCCAGACGGTCCGACCATTGGATTACCGAAACTTCAACACACACGTCGACCAGAGCAGCGCATAATAAAATATACAAGGCGTAAACCATATCCGCTAGTGATAATAATAATCCTATAAGAGGCCCCCAGCCAAACGGCTATACGGCTGTTTAAGATAGTCGCCGATTTTAAAATGGTCGCCGACTTTAAAATGATCGCCGATCACAAGATTAGGTGCCCGGGGGCTGTGAGGTGGGCCCTACCGGGTGACAACATGGGTCTAGTTGTTTCAAATGGTCGCCGATCAGAAAATTATATGCTCGGCCTGAATCCCTGCTCTTTACAAGCATTGGCTCTCGCCTTCAGTATCCGTAAGATTTTCAGGGATGGAAATGTTATGTCAAGCCAACGTACCTGTGCCCTCTACTCCAACGGCGCTAACCGTAACGTTGGATAGCCCGACGAACACAACTTCAGATCGTCTAGTACTACTTTCACATCTTGAAGTCAAGCCTCATTTCAGCCCGATCTTGGGCTTGGTTGTTTTAGCTGTAAGCTACCCAAATGGGAAAACACATTTGCGCAATTATGGGCCTCCGAATTTAGTGTCAATTGAACCGATCGTCTAATCAAATGCTAGGAAGTTGGCTTTGTTCATCGTGAGAATCCCCCCATCACCAGAGGACTCATAGTACAGTATAGACCAACTACTAATACAAAATAAAGCTCAGCCATATTTCTACTCTGATTTCTTTTACCTCACTATGGTCCTTTCGTGTCGTGTAGGCTCTAGGCCTGCAGGCGTCATCGTGGAAAGTTCTCGTTCCTCATCCGCCACGCGTCGGTAGGTAGTTTCAACATCGGCTGCAACTAACAGTCTCTCATGATCTGCCACAATGCTCTTTCCTTGCTTCATCCTTCGGGTAGCCATGATGTCTAGAACAACCATAGCAATCGTGCTTAGCCTGTAAATCACATTAGAAGTTGTATTTATAGATCTTAGTGAAGTAACAGGGTATGTGCGATTGCGACTAGGTGTTTCGGGTTCAGAAAACTTACAGGCCAGTAGCTCCAAAGGCAATCAAAACTTTGTAATACCGACAAGAGCTGATCCCACGAGCAGTGATGAAATGTGTAGCAGTGCATGGTAGTAATATAATAGATGTAGTCGAGGAAATGAGGAACCCGTAGCCAGCCGCCCATAGGATCGCAAGAACTGTATTTACAACAGCGCTTGCTTTAGGAATGGCCCCCCGGCGGTTGATCCACACTCCTATCACAAGATTGGCCATGATGGTTACAAACGCAGCTCCTTGCAGCTGTCGTGTTTTCAAAGTCAATACTTTTCTCAGTACAGAGGTGCCAGTAGCAAAGACTTACGAAGTACAGTGTCGTCGGGGTAGTCCGGCGGACTCCATCCCCACCAGGCATGATTTGGAACATGATTACCGTAACGATGCATGCTGATATCGCTTGGGAGAGTTTGGTGATGTACCACGGGAGGATGGGGTATATCGCAATTGTCGGACGTGTTCCTGATTTTGCCATCTTGGGTAAAATATGAACCGAGGCTCCTTGACGTCCTTTTTGTTGGTGTAATGGTTCCTTTACTGAGAGCAGAGATGGGAGCGACAAGGCGAGAATGCAGGAACAACAACGACTCCTCAAATGTATTTAAATACCGAATCCAGGCTGTGCATGCTGTCTCATCCCCCTTATAGAAACCCAGATCTGTACTAGGTATCCAACGTCGGTATCCATAGACAGGCAACACTGAGGACATTGGAGGAAAAACCCGGGCACAAAGGCACGCTGAAATCTTAACCCCTGAACCCTGCTCGAACCCTCATACCCACAGCACCAGGGCTGGCAGGAATAGTTGTGTCCACTGCACTGGGACCAGCGACTCCCGGCGGGTCACGCCCTAAAGGGTCCCGACGCTGCAGTCGCCAATTGCCTGTAACCTACGGGTTGCCAAGAATTCTCATGTTTGATGAGGCTGTGTCACAGTCCATGTCAGCCCACAAGCGCCAAGAGGGCAAGATACCGCCCGCAAGCGCAGGAGCAGTAGCTAATTTGGCGGCTGTTGGGCTAGCGCCAAAGTAGGAAATCAATTCGTAGATGGTTCTAAATAATTCACCTCCCTTGTCATGTAGTGATTCCTCCATCATATCTCTTTCGAGACTGCAAGTCCCAATTTTCCACCTCACAACTGTATAAGATGCTTCCTTCCACATGAGATGGTGCGCAATGGTGGGATTACGGACTGATCGATTCCACCTGGGGCTGAGATGGCTTGTATTGCGGCTTTTGAATCACGATGCTCGGATGTTGGATGTTGAAAAGCAGCGCGCAGATGAGCATGGGGGTTGAATCCAGGCAGTAAATGTATGCCTCGTTGGTCTGCAGTGTGCCTGTTGGTCCTCCCGCGAATTGTACGACCCTGAAAATGGAACGAATCATGATCAACAGCGACGCAGCGTACAGGACGAAGATGTACCGTTTCCAGGGACGGGTGGTTTCGAGACTGGCAGCGGTTGGGGATTGAACAATGCGGAAGTGGAAGAAGGTCATGACGGAGATGAATAATCCAAAGAAGCCGATTTGAACGCCCAGGCCGGCAAGGACAATGTTCTGGCCTTCGTCGAGAGCATGCTTGGTATCGGCATTTGCAACCATGGTACCACCTTAGATGTGTTAGGGAGGCTGACTTCGGAGCTCGGAAGGTTTTGTGATGCTTACCGATGGCTTGTACTACAAAGGAGAGGACATCGCCGACGACAAAGATCTTGGTCAACCAGTTGACCCTGACGATAGAGTGGTGATGTGCTTCCAACAGACGGACAATGCGACCGAACACCATGTATATTGAGGCAGCATACAAGCCGGGAGCCAAGAGTAGGAGAAGAGTCTGGGCGATGAAGGGGGCTTTCGCCCAGTCTGGAGTTTGGGATGCGTTGACAGCACGAGCGGCGTAGCCTCCAATTTCGACTATTGGGGTTTGTTAGACGCGAAGAGGGAGTGAAGGATGACTAAAATAGGAACAGACATACAGAGAACTCCGATGAAGAAGGCGATAAAGTACCACGTGCGCCCCTTTACTATCTGGTAAGTGTGGGCAATGGCAGAGAGGCCGAAAATGACGGCGAAGATGATTGCAGCGGCGAGAGAAGGGTCATAGTGGTAACGTTGAGGAGTTTTTTCTTGGGTTGCGGCGGACATGATTGCTGACTGGTTGACTGTGTACTTGTTGATTTGTTGGCTTGTTGTTAACTTGCTGCGCTGTAAGTCGTGGTTGTGAGTTCAGTGAACGATATCACACATTGGGACAGAGACGGTGAAGGCTATATGTACTCATTGCTACAAAGATGATATTGCACAGCTCGAATGAAAAGCTCAATCTGGCAACTCTAATACCAACCTTTCTCGTCTGAAAGTAACCTTTCGCCCATTCCTCCATCCGTCTTGCGTGGTCAATGTGGCTGTTCACAAGGTCAACGCCTCGCTGCACCCAGCCCACTTCCACCGGCACTGTGCAGAACCAGCCAATAAAAATCTGGAACATACCGGCGGGTCGGTATATCGGCGCCGACAACTCCGGTCTAGTGATACGCCATGGGCTTTGAGACCGGCAGCGCGGAGCCCAAACCGCCGATGTTTGCTTCGAAATGGCCCGTCGTCAGGACAGAACACCAATGAAACTGGCGCAGAGACCAGAGAGAGTCAGCAAAAGTCCACCTGATGAGATTAGTTACGGCTGGGGTATCATCTTTTCGGCTGACGATGGGAGCAATGGACCCTGATCGCCGTTCCCATCGAGAAGTAACCCTTAAAGAAACTCTCTGCTCTCACTCGCCAGGTTACGCTTAGAGTTATAATGTTGAAGATGGAGGCTGTTTATTGACCCACAGGAATAAGCTAACTCTGTCCAATGGACCTACGGATGTCGGCTTCTGTACTCTGCGACCCTGCGTCTCTATATGCTCCAAGCCCCCCCCTATCACTTGCTTTCAAGTCCAGCTACCTCATAAACCCTAAATGCGCCAACTAAGCCAACCACAGCTACCGCTGGGTTACCACAGAGCAACATAGGTCAAGAAACGCCTCCACCTAGGCATGGCGTAGTACTCGTCTAGCTGGGTGATTTCAGCCTCGCTGAGCGTGCGTCTGCCGGTCACAAGATCCGCCGTCTTAGGGTCCCTCCAAGGAGTCTTCATAACGATCTTGTACACGCCCGTGAAGACGACAATAATGAGGATGCCGATAACGTATTGGAAGAAGGTCTCTGCGCTGAAAGGGGTGGTGGACTAAGACTCCAGTTAGCGCACTTGAACATCTAGGGGATCGAATCCGCAAGACTTACCAGGTCACCAATTCCGGCACCGAGACAGCATGCAAACAGCAGGGTCGACACCGCCATCAGCCACGCGGGCGCGATGGGCCACGCGACAGACTTCCACGCATACACCTGCTTGAAGAGCGGGTCGTTTTGCGCGGTGAGGGCTTGATGGAACCGCCAGGAGGTGAAGGCGATGATTATCCAGTTCATGAAAAAGGAGGCACTGGTGATTGACAACAACCAGTTAAATACCTTTGCGCCATCGCCTGAAGAAAATTAGTATTTGATCTCAAAGGAAAGAGTGACAGAGGGCGTACCGTTCAAGTTCAGGTAGGTCAAAAGCAGCGCAGTCGACCCTGTGATCACAAGCGACCATCTCGGGCGTCCCTGTGCATCAACCTTTGCGATGAACTCCGGAATGAGCTTCTGGTGGGCCATTGTCCGCAGGATTCGGGAAGCGAGGTAGATGGATTCAGCAGCGATAGCAAGGATTCCAATGATCATGCAAGCGTTCATAATATCGGCAATGCCCTTGATTCCTGAATTGGTGACGGCGAGGACAAATGGCGATGAGGTGATGCCGCTGCCGCCAAGGAGGCGATCGTCATCAGACGGGATGAGGAGCGTGATGAAGATGACCTGTTGGCTGTTTAGTACACGGAAATTTGAAGCAGAGGAGTGTCCGACGTACACTCAACATGTAGATGAAGTTCACGCGGAAGGGGACGAGCTTCGTCGCATGAGCCATGGAAAAGCGCGGCGACTCAGCTTCTCCTCCCATAATGCCAATGAAGACTTGATCTCCAACAGCCCAGACGGCCAATAAAGCAGCATTTGCGAATCCCTGCATTTTGTTAGCCACCAGTCGTCATTCTGACCGAGCATTGATACTCACGAAGAACCCGTTTTTAAATACTGGCAAATCTCTCCAGTACGCTCCGTCGTGGACCTCGCCTGTCGGGCCAGCACCGGCGACCAGGGCAATCGAGAGCAGGATGATTATGAGGAACAGGAAGATCTTGATAAGCGATGTGACGTACTCAAACCAGGCAAAGGCCTTGTTGGGGAGCAGAAAAATGGCCAGGGTCGCAAAGGTAAAGATGGTGACTGAATACTCCGTTAATAAGGTCCACATACACTAATTGGGGGCTCTTACGAGACGCTGCTAGAGGAATCCCATCGGGAGACCAGTACTTGATCAGGATGTTGAAGAACACGGCTTCAGCGCCGACGACTGCGGTCCAGCCTATCCGATAATGTCAGTCATAATATCGTTACGCCTTCGAATAGATTCCAGCACATACCAAGCCACTCAGCGAATCCAGCACCAAAAGCCAGGGCAGGGTCTACCCAGCGGCCAGCGTAGTCGATGTAGTTTCCAGATGTTGGGAATCCAATCGTCATCTCGGAGAGAGTCTGAAGAACAGCCCACACGCAGGAGCAAACGAGCATGTATGCGATCACCATGTTTCCTGGTCCTCCGCCGGCAAGGGCTTTACCAGTGGCGATGAATAGGCCGCTACCGATATTTGAGCCGAGAGATATGATCTGAATGAAACAGAAGGTGTTAGTTTAGCTTGAGTGCAATTCAAAACACAGAATTATTTGCTGTGCAGGGTTTTACATACATGAATCTGACGGGGGCTGAATGATCGCTGAAATTCGCCATTTTTGTTGTCTTCAATGTCAAACATCTGAGCCTCAGACGTGCTGGTGACCTGGGCGATGGCATTCTCTTTCGAGGGAATGCCATCGTCTGACCCACTCTTACTGTTGTTGATCATTGTCGGTGTTTGTTCAGACCCGTGATAATGGGATGGGGTACGCAAGGCAACAAGTTTGCTTGAAGCGCGAGATTACTCTGGCGCTTTATACTTGGGATGCTTGAAGAAGGCAGATAGAGCTGCACACCCGGGTTGAGCAAGACACGCGTTCAGACCACTCGGACTGCTGGCGATTGCACCGAGCGATTGGTCCGCTCTCGTATGACCTTTGGAGTATACTGAAGCTGGGCTAACTGCAAGCGACACGGCGCGACAGGGGAGATCGTTCAGCACCGATAAGAAGCTGGCCAGATATCAAGATGATACGCAGATTAACCTTGGGAACGCGCCTAGTGCGCATTGATAAAGGTCGACTAGTTGATGAGGGAAAGACACACGTGACAGAGACTGACTCTTGCATCGGTAGTGACAAGCATCATCCGGCAAGGCTAGCCTGGTCTACCGGGATTCTAGACTGTCCGCGATGGAGTTCGATTCGACTAGCGGAAACTCAAACGTTGGCCCACGACGCGGAGACATTCCCAGAATTGCGTCTCAGATAAGCACGGTATCCGCGTCTGCAACTTCCTGATGTCTTTTCTTTCACGCTCGCGTCATTTGCTCTTTGGCGCACGGGAGTCAAGACGGCTTGACGACAGCACTGTCGGGGCCCAGCTGGACTTCCCGAAGCACTGGGACATGGTGCCAAGCGTCTGGTTCGCACTAGATAACAAGGAAAACTAGCTAAATCGTGCTCCAATCAGCAGGCCCGGATAGCATATCCTCGCCGTCGCCTCCCTCGTGTCCAGACGTGTGGGCATTGCACCGCGACAGGGACGGGGGCTATACGGAATAACCATGCGAGCAACGGGCGTAGATGTCCTGGTATCTTTGAGTTAAGAGATCGAGACTCTTTCCACTCATCGAATAGACGTGTGCCAGCTACTGCATTCATAATGTGCCCGCCGTTTGCATCCGTGCGGAGCCGCAATGGGCCAGGTAGCTAAGGATAAAGACCTGGATGAGGAAGTCGGACACTGAACCTTGTTGGTCTAGACTATGGGAGATCTGCAGGAATTATGCTAGTTGTCGTCTTTCCTCCGATATGTTAACTGCTGCTGGTGAATCGAGTCGGGGCATCGCCGATGTTGGATAAGTCACGGGCCGGGATCTTCAAGCTCACTTCATTGCCTCGATTGCCACGTGTACCCGATTGACATCAATTTTATTCTCCAGGAAACTTTCCGAGCGGTAGATGAATGACAACTGTTCCTTTCATTCCTGTTTCATGTTACATGTCGTCATCATCGAGCTCAATGTTTACCACGCAATGAATAGCCACAAGCACCCTAGGCACGACTGAAACAACAACTACAAACACCTCTGCGGTACATTTCAACGTCCCCATACCTGTCCAGTCCCCTGTTTCCACATGGCCGATGCGGGGCCGCCCCGTCTATCAATGGAATAGTCCACGATGATGCTGGCTAGTGCAGCCGCTACAAAGATTATCTCCCAGCTCACCTTCGCGTGGGATGACAGGAGGTGTGGATATCAGCGTGAGCCACCGCTTTCTGATGCGTGCTTCTTCATCTTCACAAAAGATAGGCATTGGGGAGTCTCTCAAACATGAAACAGGAAAACTACTTGCTGCAACCATGCATCTCGCATGATTCTCGCGAAGATGATCAAGACTCCTACGGACATGGAAGAGGCCCAAGATTATCAATACATAAAGCCAGAACATCCGCTCATTTCAGGCAAGGAAGCAACAAGCAGATGTGTCACTCCATTAAGATCCTTGGCATATAAATGGGTCTTGAATGGGACCCGAGAACAAGTCCAAAATTACCCACAGGTAACTTTAGGTACCCACCTCCACACGGATGCCCTCGCGTATCTATGATCCGGGGGTTGTGCTACCACTCTTCAGGTAGTTGAAAATGGATATTTAGTCAAGTCTGGCGGGTATTATAAGCTCTCCGGACCTGGGTAGGATGGTTTCTAGGTAATAATGCTCTACTATACACCGAAGTCACAAGGGAGCCTACCCTAGACCTTACCCCAGCTCTCCCGAACGTCGGGTCACCTGTATAACGATAAAACAAACACACAAATAAACAAAAAGGAGGGCAAACACGACTTTCGTCTCTAGTTTTTCTGGTAGAGTAATGCTATTGACGCTTAAATCCTGTTTCTCTGGTTTTAATTAGGAAAATTACGACCTCTTCCGGTTGTTCGTTGACGTGTAGTTTGTGCGTCCTCGTAGCCTTATGGATCCCCTTGTTAGTCTTCCGACGCGTCCATCGCATGTGGCGATCACTTGATAGACAACCCTCGAGGTTGGTGACTATCAATACACCTTTTCAGTGAATCTATAACAAATCAGTCTTTTGCAACGACCAGAAAAACAATCGCGCCAGGAGGTGACGTCTTTAAGATGAAGAGGGAAAACACTTATCCGAATGTGTTGGCAAGGCGGGGAACGGGTCGGGGTACGCGGGGAACCCGGCAGTACGGCTTGATTTGCGCGTCTTTTGAGGATCCCACAAATGAACTTTCGCTGCAGCAGAGCGTGCTCATTTTGGGCAGTGTTTTTCTGTTCGTAAAGTTCCTGGCCGGGCCATCTGTCGACTATGCGTCATGCCCGATCAAGACACCCCCTCGTCCCAGTCAGGCGGAAATGCTCCTCGCCTGCCGATTCCTCTCCATCCTACTTATAATCCTAGGTTGTCTGCAGTGCCTTTGTCACCGATGAGCTGTCGATCATGTCGCAATAGAAAGGTGTGCCGGTGCTGATGTAGTTGCTGAGTCTTTAGCGCATGGCTAACACTGTCCAGTCAAAATGCTCTCGAAGAGTCCCAACCTGCGAAGCATGCGACCGCCACGGCTTTCAGTGCATTTACGGTATCTCATATTAATACAGAGCTGCTGAGGATTAAGTAGGGTCTTACTAAACCTGTCGTTCAGATGCCATCCCGAAAAAGCGAATCCCTAATTCACATTTGGTCAAGGACCTACTCAATCGCGTGCACAGTCTCGAGCGACAGCAGACAGAGCCTTCCGCCCCGCAGAGTAAAACAGTTGATGCACAAAATACTCCCGTAGCTCCGAATGAGACGTCCAACTACTGTTCTCCAGACTTACCAGACCCTGTGCTTTTCCCCCAGAGCACCCAGCCTGATATTCCCACGCGCCGAGAGATGCTTGGTGCGTTCTTTACCCATGTCCATGGAAACCCTTATGTTTTTGTTCATGAAGGCACGTTACGGCGCCAGTTTCTCAACTGCCAAACTTCCGACGCTTTTCTTTACTCATTATGCGCACTATGTACTTGGTAAGTTGAGCTTTACGATTTAATGAATGATGATGCTTTGATAAGCTGACAGGCAAATCGAGTTACATAAAAAACACGGACGACACCACTTCAAAACGACAGTCTGAAGACTACCTGAAGCTCTCAGAACCTGCAGTGGGCTTCCTAGATCTATCCTTGGACAGCATTCAAGTCATCATCCTGCAAATACTCTGCCTGATATTTCTTGGACACGGTGCTCGAGCCTGGATGAAACTAGGCACAGCAATTCGCATGGTGCAAGGCATGGAGCTGCTTAAAGAATCTTCCAGAAATACTCCAACAACTGCCTATCACGATTCCGTTAGGCTTTGCATTCATACTCTGTATATCATGGATCGTTTCAGCGTCTGCGGTACAGATAGACCCATGATGATTAACGACGACACACTGCGAGATTTTCGACTTCCAATTCCCGACGAGGGACTTGGAGAGGCAAACTTCACCACCAGCGGAGCTACGAAATTCAGCGATGTTTGGGCGGACAATGGCAGCAAAAGCCAACAGCACACCACTTTGCACATGCTCACTAGTATTTCTGTGATACTGGGGAAGTGCAACAATTACTTACAGACTGGGGGAGTCCAGGGAGATAGCCATTTTCCGTGGCACCCAATGTCCAATCTGTCTGGACTAGTCGGCGAATTGGGAAAGTGGAAAGGCCGGGTTGAGTCTGAAATAGCTCGTGCGAACCTCGATTGCTCACAGACAACCACGGTCAATCGATTCTACCTCAGTTGGTTCATATATCATGCGACCTTTGTCCGTCTTTATCGGCAGTTTCTTCCCCTGATCTTGGGGTTTAGTATCTCTGATGATTCATCAGATCCTTGGCAGCAGGAAACGTCAAGGAAATGTATTGAACATGCAGGGGCCATCTCAGAGCTCTGTAGCCAGGCGCAAATGCATGGCTACTCATGGCCATACTTCACATCGTGAGTTTGGCGTGGATTCATGCAGTACTGGTATCATACTAATGCAATCCAGTTTTTGTCTCGGTTCAGCCGGCACGGTCTTGATTCACGCTGCTCACTACGAGTTTTCTGCCAGCCATAAACCACATCTGGTGAACGTTATCGAGAAAATATTGGATATGCGGAGTCTCAACATACTCGTGGACTATCAGGTATGGGCATAATCTGCAGCTCCTTGATTGAATCAACTGACTGGTGTTTTTAGTGTGAAATGCTGAGACAAATGCACAGGCTACACGCTGTGATGATACGCGATTATCGCTCTGGGACACTGGTCACGACGAACTTGCACCTTACTCAGTTTTATAAGCGTTACCCCGAAGGCCATTTTGACCAAAGTCATATACCTTTCTCTAGGTTGGGAGACTGGATGGATTCAAGGCATGTCTTTTCTCCAATTTCCCTTTGGCCTTTAATTAAGTTACTGACGGCAACAGCCTCGACGGGTTTGATGACCTATTTTCACTGGGTTCGCTGCCTCAAAGGCTGAGTTCCTTGCGCGGAACACCTTATAAGTATCACGAGCAATTGGTGGAGTCCGGTACGTCCGGACAATCAGTCATGTCGCCTCTAGGAGGTCGATCGATCGCCACACCTGGTTCATTCTCGGAACCGTCACAGAATTACCCGTCTTCACTGATGTACGCTCTCGACGGATATTTCGAATTTGAGGGTTCCACATCTGGATCCCAGGGGATGTTGGACAATGCACACACAGAGCCCTGTGAGGGCTTAGGGCAGGACCTCATAGACTCGGTATGTCTCACTTCTACAAGTTGGGGCTGTTGACTAACAAGCACAGGTCCTACAGCAGGTTGCGGACGGTGACTATCAAGGTCTCGAGTATTAGTATGTTGTCTGGTTGAATGGAGAAATAGTCGAATCGACTAGAGTATGAACCTAGGATAATATATTTAAATCTTCGATCCCGATTTAATTGGGTTTCTTTTTTAACGATTGCAATCCGCGGAGCAAACTTGCATGCTCAGCAACCTATGACCTGGACAAGTATTGCCTTATTTACTGTCACAGTCAATCATCCCTCTCAATGTCTCTCTTTGAAAGCCGAGGTAGTCGAACCCATCTCGCTCCGGATTGGCGGACTCCCGGAGCTGTCCGATTGGCGGACTGCGCCGGCTCCGAGACGCACCAAACATTCCCGGATCCCGGCAGACAGCTCGACCGACGGCCGTAGAGCGCCTAAATATTTACCCACTCTCGCTCTCGGTCAGTGTTCCGTGAATTGCACCACGCTGAGACCCCAAGAGATGCGAACACAGAGAACCGCCAACCGCTGAGGGATGAGACATGATGACTTGTCTGGTCCTCATTTACGATGCCGAGAATACGTTTCTGATCGACTTGGCCGCCAGCATAACGGGGTACGCCTTACAGCCCAGGAACAGTCAATTGACTGGTGTAATTCTACCCAATTCTATCCTTGCATATGAGAGAAAATGCATTCTGCCTTCAGATATCCGTCAGGGCAAGGCTAATAACGACACCCCAGTCTTGAGCATTAACCTGAGATGCTTAGACAAAGTGAAGCCAAATGGAGGTGACACTGTGGTCGATACTTTTGACCACGAGTATCTTTTCGTGAACGGCAAATTTCACCGCAAGGACTTTTGTCGTTTTCTGTCATTTGTCACTGGACAATCCGAGCCGTTCGCCCACATAATGAGGAAGAAGAGATCTGTCTACATCGGGTTGACGTATCCAAATGTCCGAGTTGCCTTGTCCAACATGGCCATCGTGTCTGTTGGGGCCGATGCGCTGGAGCTCAGGGTCGATCTTCTTCACGAAGAAGGTCAAGAGGGAACTTTTCCATCACTGGATTATGTTGCAGAGCAGTTGATGACTCTGAGGCTCCAATCGGAACTGCCCATCATCTTTGCCATCCGACTAGTACCTTCAGGTGGGAAGTATGTTGTCCTATTCCCCATGACGATGCGGGTCTAATTGCGTTCTAGATGGCCTATGAGTGAAACTGCTCTAGCGATTAAATACCTCCAAAAGGCACTGCAATGGGGCGTCGAGTTTATCGACTTGGAGGATCTCTTCAGCAGCGACCTACGAGCTTTGCTTCTGCCTCACAAAGGCCACACGAAGGTCATTGCTTCCCATCACGATTTCTCAGGACAACTAGATTGGACATCTCTTGACACCCTCGAGACATACAGAGCCTGTTCTGAGTTTGGCGATGTGGTTCAAATTGCAGGCGTGGCTACTGACCTCACCGACACGTTTGAAGTACAACGGTTCCGCGGCAAAGTCAGACACTCCTCCACCTCGACGAGTCCTCCTCTAACCGCCTTCAACACTGGGAGGGGCGGAAAACTCTCAAGAATTCTCAATCCTTTTCTCCAGGCAACGACCCACCCGTTACTACCGACGAGTAGTGCGCCAAATCAGCTCTCACTGGTTGAAGTCAACGGGTATGCATTTCTACACTCTGTGCTTGGATCGAAATTGACATAAACAAGTGTGCTTGCGGTGCTAGGCGAAGTAACCCCCAAGAAAATCTACGTGTTCCAAGATCCTGATGTCGATGCGGCTCTGATGGATAAATGCTTCAATGAGCTCAACTTGCCTCATCATGCCATCCCGCTAGGCCAAAGACAAAATTCGAGTGCACAGCTGCTCCTCAGTAAAGAGGATTGCGGCGGAGCAGTTCTAGATTTCTCATCGCCGTTGTCGAATCAACTGGTTCTTGCATCTCGTAGTCCAGAGGCCATTCTCACTGGATGCGTGGACACCATTAGCATAGAGGACGGAAATCTTGTTGGGCACAACTGTCTTTCCCTTGGCATTTCATCCCTCCTGGTTCAAGAGCATTGCCCGTCTGCCATCAAAGGGCAAGACGTCTTGGTAATTGGGCGGTCCTTTACTGAAGCCTCATGTGCTGTTTCTGCGCTTCTGTCCCTAGAATGTGGGCAAATCTTCACACTCGGCTTCTCGGTTCCGGTTGAGATTACAACCAAGGCAGTAACTTGCAAGGCAACGGCATTTGAGCATGCTCTTACATCAGTCGGGGTTTTTTCCACCCTTCCAACGCAGGACCGCACCTTCTTGGCTCCCCTCTTAGGTCTCATCTCCAACCGACACGCCAAGTCCAAGACACAAGCTCTGGTGTACTTGGATACCCACGGTTCCCAGAAAGACCACGCGGCAGGGATCGCACGAGCCGCTGGCTGGTGTACTATCATGAAAGAGAATATTTCAGCTGCGGTCTTGGCAGCAAGACTTAGGGTTCTGGTCGACCAAAGCATCTCATATGATTTTATTCGCATGGTACGAAGACAGCAGCTGTATTGAGAAAGGGGAATTCTGGCGTTGGAAATACGGAGTATGCCAGCAGACGGTTCATGAATAACTTGGCGAAGTGGTGTTTATACGGTTTTGCGTCGGACGGAGATCTAGTGTATATAACCAACTATCTTATTTGGCTTTCCTACACATTCATCTGGCTCATTCTCTACAGTTTCGACTGAGCACTCTTCGTAGAACCTCCAAGCTCTTTTAATGCAGACTGTCCAGCCCATTGCCCGGTGACAAAAGCCTGGGCCAATCCACCGCCATATCTCCAGTTCGAGAAACCGCCAGCGTCCATTCCACAAGCATACAGGCCAGGAACTGGTCTCCCGTCGGAGTCCGCCACCCTCGCTGACGTGTCAATCTTCAAGCCCCCGTACGTGAAAGTGATGGACGGCTGAACCTCCAATGCCCAGAAAGGGCCATCTGATGTTCCTTCGAACGCCGGATGAGGCGCATGATTGAGGCCTACGGGAGCATCGATGACTTGAGTAGCCGCGTTCTTCACCGCTTGGTTGTACTCGGAGATTGTCTTTTTCAACGCCACCTCAGGAACACCCCACTGCGCAACGCGCTCAAGTAGCTTTTCCATTGAGTTGGCGCTTGTCACTCTCCCGCCAAATTCCTTTGCCTTCTCAAGTCGATCAATCTTGCCCGCGTTTGGGAAGACCTCCCCTAGCGCCCAACGCTTCCTGACGTTGTCGTTGAGGATCATATAGCCGATACGTCCAGGCTGGTGTGTGAGTTCCTGGTTGTTGACTTCATCACCGAATGTCTCGTCGCAGAATCTTTGTCCATTGCGGTTCACCAGAATTGAATAGCCTGACTGAAATTGGGCCAGGTGGATGAAGTGTGACGGATCCACGCCACGGCGCTGGAGAGGAGACGGCAATAGGTGGCCGTAGAACGTTGACAGACCTCGACTGGTCCCTGCGCCGGCTTGGCTGCCAAGTTTGAAGCCATCGCCAGTTGAATATGGGTTCGATCGGACAAAGATGTTGTCAGCGCCTAGTCCAATGTGTTCCGAGACCAGATCCGGGCTTCCTTGAAAGCCACCGGTGGCGATCAACACAGCCCGAGCTGAGCAATGAACCAACGATCCGTTGGCCCTCCGCAGGATAGCCCCTGTAACTCGAGACCCTGGGACCTCTAATGGCTTCTGGATGAGGCGGACCGCGGATGTTTCGGTTAAAACCTGTGTCGAAGCACTCGACGTGATGATGGACTCGGCCTTGGCGAGCCACTGGGGGATGTCGATTGGAAACCCAATCCCAATGGTCATTATCCCGTTGAATTGGTTGTGTGTTTTGACCCCATTTTGTCTCATCCATTCCACGGCGTTGGGGTAATCGGCGAGGAACTTGGTAAGAAGTTGAGGATCCGCAAAGGGAATGGTTTCGTGTGCGATATCAACGTCTTTCGGCGCCCAGAACATACCAGCAGACCTATAATTGAACACGACATTAATATCAAAGCCCTTGGATATCTTGCTTAATGAGAAAAGGAGTAGCTTACAGTCTCGAAGAGCCGCCCAACCTGTCGCTCTTCTCAACGACTACGCATCGCGCCTTGGAGTTGCTCACGACGATTGCAGCCGACAATCCAGCCATGCCTCCACCGATGATGAGAACATCAGTGCTGATGCGTTCAAGCTCCGAGTACGTCATTGGATGTAGGGGAGTAGGCGTTAATCCTGGTTGAAGTAATGCAACGTTCACAAGAGCTATTGGCGTACAGACACAACCTCTTTCTCGTCAAAGCTTCGGGAGCAAGGTCCAGTACAAATATGGGCTGACGGCATACAGACTCTCGGATATGCCTGCTCTATGATCCCGAGTGACGACAACAGATGCAGGTATGGGAACGCCACACTCCGGACTCTCGTTGCATCGGGGCCTGCCCAGTCCGCCAATCACGGATATCGACTCACGGTCCACTCCGCAATAGTCAACGGATGCTTCCAAGACCCATTGCCGATGCAATTGCCATCCTCGCACTGCACGACGCTTACTTTAAAGCACGGTCCCCAGCAGTCGTACGATATCCTGGAGAATCCCGGGCAGGTTGGAATTGTTCATACGATTCTTGCGTGGCTTCGCCTTTCTTCATCGATTCACTTATACCAGGGTCCAAGATCCACCACAATGCCCGCCAAATCGATCCCCAACGAACTGGGCATTGCGACGCTCTCGCTGGGCCACTGCAGCAAGCACTCTCTCGAACCCCGGATTCGGGCTGCAGCCGCCGCTGGGTTCGACGTTGTGGATCTCTTCGACGAGGACTGGGCCGTGTATCTGGCCGAACATGGCCTCGACTCCACTGATCCCTGGGAAGCAAGCGACGAGAAGCTCTCCGTTGCTCGCCAGTTGCGTCTCTTCGTCTCCTTGTTGGGCATGCGCATCGCATGTACCCAGCCACTGAGAGACATCGAAGGCAATCTCAAGCCCTCGGAACGAGATGCAGCTCTGCGTCGTGTGGCGGCGCGGTTCCCCTTTATGCGGGCCTTTGATACCGACTTGGTCTTCATGTGCAGTAGCATGCGTCCCGACGACGGCGTGAACTGCACTGCAAACTTCCAAACCGTGGTGCGAGACTTGACAGAGCTCAGCGACATGGCCATGGAGTTTGCGAGAAACGACGGCGGCGGCATGCTGCGGATTGGCTACGAGCCGCTTTCATGGGCTAGACGCAATACCTGGGCTTCAGCATGGGAGGTTGTCCGAGCTGTCGACCGAGAAAACGTCGGCATTATCCTCGACTCCTTCAATATCCTAGCCGTCGAGTTCGCGGATCCATATTCACAAGAAGGCGAAGGGAGGATGCTACATAGTTCCCGGGAGCAGGCTTTGCGAATACTCCAAGACTCCATGGCCTGTATGGCTGCAACTGTGCGACCAGAAAAGCTCTTCTTCGTCCAGCTAGCAGACGCAGAGCGCATGGACGCGCCAGGGTTTCAGCCTCCCGAGGACCCCAAAGTCCCGCGACTGCTCCCTTGGTCGCGGTCTCACCGACTGTTCCCTGAGGAGCAGCAGCGTGGAGGATACATGCCCGTGGATATGGTTCTGAGGGCGATACTGAAGATGGGATATACGGGGCCTTTGTCGTTGGAGGTATTCACGCACTCGCTGCACGTGGTGGGTGAGACGGTGCCAGCGGATCTTGCATCGCGGGGGATCAATGGACTGGGGGCTTTGATTAAGAATATTGTGGATGGGCCGAGAGCTCGAGGAGATAGGCCCAGGGCAAATATCTAGTTACTAGCGAAGTCTGTATTCTCTGCCCAACAATGCAATCGATTTCTTGACTGCATAGCATTCCTACATATTATCCCTAGGCCTTCGACGTTAAATGGAATACTGAATCAAATCTCAGGTCTGTGGACTTGATCTAGCCAGAGAGCCAAGACTGAGCCGTAAACGAGAGCAGTGAAACAATGAAGTACCTCTGTATTATCGGGACCTTCTTGTCCCATTGCGGTGTCAACTCTCACCCCACGGACCACAACATACAACAATGCCAGGATCCCTAAAAGACTAGCATCGTCAACGCGACTCTGTGAGTGGCGGAACCGTCTCGGTCCTGCGGGCGGGCCAAGAGCTCTATCCCCCGCTTCCCCGCGAGCCCGTAAATGCGATCCAGGTTAAACAATCATCAGCTCCATGACTCGCAAGACTTCCGAGGCCTAGGTACCCCGGATTTCACTCCGTACCCCAGGTTATGTCGCCCCATGGGGTACTCAGCTGGCGAGAGACAGGGTCCGACCGCTGGATAGATATAAAACACTGAGCCCTTGCGCGAGTGTTGAGGGACAGGACAAGCTAGCGCAAGCACAAGCACAAGCAACAGCTCCTGTATTTGGAACCATCTCTTCTTCTTTTTGATACCACCCTCTTCCTGCAAGGCACATTCGACAGGTCACAATGGTGTTCCTGATCCCTGTCCGGGAAGATCCCAGCGATCCCCAACCCCGCGAGATTTACAATTGGCGTGTGGTTGCAGTAGCTCTCTCTGCAGCATGGGGATCTGCCATGTTCGGTATGCATCTGAGTTCTGTGTGTCATCATCAACCAACTGACAAACCAAAGGCTATGACAGCGCCTTTATTGGCGGAACCATGGCTTTGCCTTCGTTTCAGAGCGCCTGGGGCCTTGCAGATGCCTCGACCGAGAGCCGGACTGCGCTCTCTGCCAACATCGTCTCGACATGTAAGTGACAGGATATTCATCAAAATCACTCTGATACTGACGCCAAGCTCATTTAATTAGTCCAGGCTGGCTGTTTCTTCGGTGCGCTTCTCGTCTACTTCACCAACGATCGCCTCGGCCGCCGTCCGTCACTCATCGGAGCCGGCATCATCTTCAACATCGGCGTTACTCTGCAGATGATCGGCGGCGGTTCCATCGGCCTCTTCTACGCAGGCCGGGCCTTGACGGGCCTTGGAGTTGGTTCTTCATCCGTGGTCATCCCTCAGTACATCGCAGAGTGTGCCCCTGCCGCTATCCGAGGAGCACTCGTAGGCCTCTTTGAGATCGCGTTGCAGACTGGAGCTGTCTGTGGGTATTGGGTCAATTACGGTGTCAACCAGAACGTTTCGGCAACCAGCAATGCGCAATGGCGGATCCCGGTTGGTGTTCAGTACGTGCCTGCGACATTCTTAATTCTAGGAATGCTCTGGGCCGTCGAGTCTCCGCGGCACTCGGTAGCGCAGGGCCATCTCGAAAAGGCCATCAAAGACCTGCAGTGGCTGCGCAAGCTTCCTGCTGACCACATTCATATCCGGACTATGATTGCCAACATTGAACACCAGATTGAAAATGAGGGCGGTTCATCGACCCAGGGTCAAGGAAGTTTACTCTCTGTTGCCAAAGAAGCGTTCAGCCCCGCCATTCTTCCTCGTCTTTTTATCGGAATCTGGATTCAGCTCTTCCAGAACTTCACAGGAATAAACGGAGTCAACTACTTCTCGCCAACCATCTTCCGGTCGATTGGCTTCACTGGCACCTCTGTCGGTCTCCTTGCCACTGGAGTTTATGGAGCGATCAAGACCATCTTCTCGATCATCTCCTTCATATTTCTCGTTGATCGATTCGGACGTCGGCCGCTTCTTCTGTTGGCTTCCATTGGATGCTTCTTCACCATGTTTTATCTTGCGGGCTACGCTTCTTTGACTCACTCATTCGATGGCGGTGCAAAAAAGGACGCAGGAGCCTATAGTGCCATTGTCATGGTCTACTTATTCGCCATCTCTTACGTATCAGGGTACGTGTTTTATTCTAGGATGCTTGATTCATTACTAACTGCTACAGGTGGAACCTGTCGTGGATTGTCTGCTCGGAAATATTCCCAGTCCGGGTCCGCAGCTTTTGTCTGGCCATCACGACATGCTCCCAGTGGCTTGGCCAATTCATCGTCGTGTACTCAACGCCGTACATGATCGAGAGTATCTCTTTCGGCGCCTTCCTTTTCTTCGGTTCAATGACCGTTATTGCCTTTGGATTTGTTTACTTCTGCGTGCCAGAAACCAAAGGTGTTTCACTCGAGGATATGGATATTCTCTGGGAAGAGACAACGGGCTTTGCTTCTACCAAGAGAAAGCAGTTTGATGATATCATCACTGTCCGTAACAGAGAGCGCAGAGTTAACAAGTTGGACGGAGAGGAATCTCAGCATGTTGAGAACTTGGACAAGATGGCCTGATCAAGTAGTTCGTCAATGTTCTCGTGTGGACCAACACCTTATGCATATTGAATGACACATATACATGTCGCTCTATGTGGTGGTTGACGATGAAAACAAACTATCGCTCTTTGTATGTTTTATTGTGATCCTTCTTTCCATTTCGTTTTGTAGAGTGGAATGTCATCTATCTAAGAGCCAAGGAAGAAAGCCGAGGTACGACCTGGAACCAGCGTATTAGAAATGAACAGGTGAGATGAACAGTCATATGCGTGAATATTTTGTTCTATGAGCCAAGCTATCCGACCACAGCGGTCATTCCAGACTGAGACCATTTTCTTTCCTCACACAGTGTTCAAAAACCACTTTACTTCATCGATGACTTCATGAGCCTCAGCTTCAGCTTCAAGAGGAAATACGTCAGCTTCGTCTACAACGGCGTCTCCTTGACCCTCCACGGCGTTATCAGAGGGATCGGCGGCCTCCTGGCCGCTTCCATGCTCTTGGGTGTACATCTGCACTTTCTGGGACATGTCTGAGGGTCTTGCGACGCGTGTCTTCCTTTTACTACACCAGTGCTCTCTCGTCTCTATCTTCTCCACTCTGCTCACAGGGACCGTGAACTCCCGCAGGCTGACAGATGAACAGGGCGTAGTCATAACCCCCATATCTTCTTCAGCCCTACCATAGCGGGGGCATTCCATGGCATACCGCTTCCGCATCAGAAGACGTTGCGCTGCACAAAAGTACACGAAGCCCATCTAGAGCGGATCAACTGAAGACGGGGATAAACGGACGTACTTCCCGAAGGTTGTTCGCTCGGCTGAGTATCTTGGAGGCTGATACATGTGTAGAGAGACCATGAGATCTCGTCAAATGATACTACGACGATACTTTGGCTTCACCCAACGGCGCGTAGTCATTTGGGATTTTACACTAGAGAAGAGATGGAATCTGTCCTAGAAATTTCTTAGACCAAGAGTAGTATTCAGCAAAGGATTCCAAGGTGACTCCGGAAGGAGAAGAAAAGCATAAAAGACCTCACAAAACAACAATCTCCCTTTTACTATATTCCTTCACGTTTGAATACAATCTTGTCTGGAGGTCCCATGATTTCATCTTACGCAGGTAATGACTAGGCTCTAAGCAATGCGCCCCTTCTGAGAAACACCGTGAACAGATATCGTAAGAGCACGACGAACACACAAGGCATCCGAAATAATGATCAGTAGTAAGTCGTTCGCAAATGTCGCAAGTGACGACCACATCGTATAGCTCATAACCTTTCTCCAGCCGACTTATCAATTGTTTGGAACCTTCGCTAGGCACTCGACTTTGGGAGGGAATTGAACCGCCGGAGCCTGTGTTGGTATTACTTCCTTGCGCCCTTATCTTCAGAAGCGGATTGTCTGTGGTGATCTCTCTGAGCTCAGTCGACATGTCGGAATTGCCTACTTTAGGAAACATCTTGAGCAGCTCCCAAGCGGCGGGCCTTTGGTGTGGATTTTCAGCGCGGCAAGCAGCGATGATTTCGATGATGTACTGCGGTACGTGTTCGATTGGTGGGAGCTGGATTGGATCCGCGTGTGGCTCTGTACATATAGTGTCCGTACCACCGGCGCATCCAGCAAGCTTGCAGAATTCTCCCAGCGACACATAATGCCTATTAGCAGTAATGATCCAAATCGTTAGACCGAGCTGATATATGTCGGAAGGAGGGGTCGCAGCGAAAGGACCGCCTGTAGCGACCACATTCCGATATTCCGGTGGGAGTCTGCCTGGTTCGGCTGTCTCGCAGTTGAAAAATGGTTGAAAGTGATACAAAGTGCCCTGTATTCTCCATCAAGCACAATACCGTGGCCCACAGTGCAGCCCAGTTTGCCCACGGTGAACCCTTTGGAGTGTGCTTGTGCAACGGCTTGAACGATGTCTCTGCACCATCTTTCCCGTAACTCCCATGGAACCGTCATGTTGGATTTGGCATTCTTAGCCATGATATGGTATAAAGATCCTCCAGAGGGCATCTCGGACAGGAAGCCTTTCACGAGAGCGTTATCATGGTCCGTAACTAAACCAAGGAAGGGACAGATTCCCGGTGCACCGCGCAAACAGTGGAGGACCTGAAGTTGGTACAACAGCACATCGTTCAGCGACCTATTGACCCCGAATCGAAAGTCAAGTGTCCACTGTGACTGCAATCGCGAAACGAAGAAAAATGACCTGTGGCGTCTATGGAACGGAACTTGGATGAGCACATCCTCTGAGAATCGTGGGCATTTGAGATGATGGAGCATGTTTGTAATCGTCCTGAAGTAGGCCGCTGACTGTGAAGATGACTTGATGATTTGTGCTTGGCTTCCTGAATAGATCTGTATGTGCGTATCTGACTGAAGGTTGGCTTTGGACCCAAGAAATTTTTCCAACATCTGGCTGACGCTGGCCGGTGGTGCTTTTCTCACGCGAACTGGCATCTTTTCCTAGTTCCAAAACCGCGACTCAACGCCGAATGTGATGGAGACTGTAAGTCGAATCCACTGTCTCGGAGCTTTGCGATAGAACATTGCATACAGGTTGGTCCGAGTAAAATCTGTGATGTTATCTTGGATTGTCATTTGGGTAAAGAGCGATGGGGCAGCGTCGGTTGTAGTCAGCACCTCGGGTCGGAAAGATATGGACTTTTCCAAAGAGGTAAGTGGACTGGTGAGTTGATTGGGTTTCTTCTCTGCCAGGTCTCTGGGTTTGTGGAATCTGTCATGAGCCTGCTCCTCTGACGTTTCCTGCACATCTCCTTGAATGTACTTATCCACGTCTCCCATGGAATACTCATCCAAGTTCTCAAGAGATCGGCGGAGTCGTTGCACGGGAGGCGTAAAGACTGGTGATTCTTCACAGGTTGGGTTGATTTGTGAATAGGCGATAGGTGCCTCAGATACAGCTGGTAGAACTTCACTGGGTGAAACGACCGCTTTCTCTATGCTGTTCAATCTTTCCATAACGCGGAAAGCTGCAGTCTGGTTGAAGAACTCTTGCTGAACGAGGTTTTGGTGTATCATGGCCGTCGATTGCTCTGTCTTGAGAGCTTGTGCACTGAGCTTTTTGTGAGTTCATGTATCATAAAAATAGTGGAGAGTATAGGGGTCTGACATGGACTGCATGTTTATGACTATGAGTAAATTGACCCGAGCGTCCTTCAACTTATCGCGGATAGAGACAATCCTCTCCTTGTGAAGCAGAAAAGCCCCGCGACGAGCTCGGGTCGATCCTTCTTCTGGCCTAAGCAGCTTCGAGGACAACAGTAGCTTCAAGTCACCTAGAACTTGATGCGCCTTGAGTAGTACGTCGCGAATAGCTCCATGCGATGGAACTTCTATTGTATCGTCGATTTCTTGTATCAATCGATGGAACAGATTTGCTTCCTCCTTGACCGAAATATTCGTCAGTAGAGTTGGAATTCCAATGGCGGGAACCTTTGCCTTACCTGTAGATTCTGGACTACCGCGGGAGCCTGACGTAAGGTGTTTATGGCCGTGAAGGTACTGACACAGCACCCAGACAGCGTTAAAACGCTCGCAACAAGGCCCAACACCTCTGCCATAGTGAGATGTAGCGCCTGGTTGCTATCTGTGAAGGGAAATCAAGGGTCCAGCAGCGGGGAACTGAAATCCCCGCCCACTGGGCTATGGAGGCATATATGAACAATGAGTAAGAGGTAAAATGGAAAACATCACACTGCCTGGAAAACCTCTGTCATCCAATAGATAAAGTAAGGCTAGCACAAGGTGCAGAGTCGGGTGAGTGGGTGTGTTAAAGTGCAGTAGGGCTGTCAAGAAGCGGGGAATTGCATGCGCCAGCTATTCCGTTAAATTCCACCAGCTTACTCGGTGACGAAATTCAAGCGCACTGGAGTGCAGTTCTACTTCTAGAGCTGAGCACTTGCTACTTTCGACTGAGCTGTGGTTGACTTGGGGGGTCGTGCTTGGAGGGTATAGACATGACATATTATCCGAGAACCTAGACCTTCGCTAGACTTTACCACGGTAAAGAAGCTGGATGATGGAACAAGACCAACAAGTGAATACCCGCATCCTTGCTTCCAATGGGTGATGACAACGGTAGAAACTAATACAGTACACTCCACTGAGTACTCACTCCAGTAAGGCTCATCTCTAGCTCAAACTGAACCAATTATACCTTACTCATTTGAATAACCACAGAAGTTGAACAGGGACATTTTCGAGATGCACGTTAATCGTAGAATCCAATTGCAACACAACAAAATACGTTCCCTAGGTACATATAGCTGAGTCATGCGGTGATGGCTGGGAACTGTATTTAGATGGCCTCGTAGTAATCTCACTGCTTACAGAAGGCTATAAACAGCACACCTGAGTGCCCAGACACAGACCTACCTACCGGTGCAGATGAGTGCAACCGTGGTTTTTTGACGCGTAGACGAGGCAACAAATTTGGCTTACCACTTGGCAGGGGTCTCGCAGGTCACAGTGGAGACTCGCAGCAAGCCACAAGCACGTATTCGTATGCAGAGTGGAATTAAGTGAGTGTAACCAACGTGATGGCCAAATAAATGGCATGATTGGTTGCCTGTTTTAGACGCCCAATAGTTTCCCAGAGGCTTTGGCCAGACCCTTGGCCTGCATGACTGCGGCCAGCCCATGGAACGGCTCCTCTATAATCGTCTCTCTGAGCCATCTTTCCATCATTATGCCTCCGTTTGCCTTGCTGGGCGCTTCAGTGCCTGAAGCAACACCCTGAGCCTTGAAGACGGATCCGGCAAGTCCGGGCACAGCCTGATATTCGTGTTAACGTGGGCCATGTACATAGTAGTATATGGCTTTAGTTGGGGGAGCAGTCACTTTTCTTACGTTGTTCTGGTTCATGCTGGGGCTTGAGGGTTGGCCTAGGCAATCTGAGAGACGGCTCCTTCTCAGCATGCAACAAAGATTCCAGATGACGATCTACCTACAGATCGATATGTGAACAGAGGGCAACGTTAGTTTGTCTAGTAATGAGGGACAATGAGGAGGATGCTAATGAGAATAAATACAACACTTCTGGACGATGCCATTTTATATGTCCTAGACATTCAGCGTTCAGACGTAAATCTCTCAAGTTCTGAACTTGACCCCTCCCGATATGATATCTGAGCGGTGTGCGCTACTACGTTTCGACTCTTTGATATTCGGGATATACGGACTTTGATTGGAAACTTGGTGCGTGGTCGTTTGCCAGGTGTGTATGGACCCACCCGGGATGGTGTTCTATGAGGTCTGCGCTACTCCGTTTTCGGTTTTTTTGATCATTGGGATATACGGGCTTTGATTGGAAGGTTTGGGTGTGGTGTCTTGACGATCCCCTTGTCGAACCCTCAAATATCGGATGTCTTGGAAATCCTTTTGTCAGGTTCATAAAATATTAGCGGTTCTAGAGATATCGCTATTGTGTCCCTAGAGACTATCTGTAAAGAGTAATTATAACTAGTCCGTTGACGACTGGGTTAAGCACATCACTCACCTCCTACATGGTTTTAGCAAGGGCATCAGTCATGAGAGCCCGCCATAGCTATTGGCACTATACTAAATTGAATATTAATATTCTCATTCTCAATACTAAATAAGGCTTAGACATGGTGGTTGACAAATTACATGGGAGGATCAAAATATACGCATACTCTATTGACACTTCTAGTCGCATGGGTAGGACTGTTTACATCATCCTATTAGTCTCTTTCGTTGTAGAGAAGCTCCCCCCACCTTTGAGGTAGATTGAGCAGAGCTAAAGCAGCAAGAATGTGCTGCGCAGACTGTATGGGACGCACCGAACTCCCAATACGGACTATTAAGAACTTCCTAGGATCATTGTGTTGCTCACGCGGGTGACTATAGATGTTGGGTTTATTGGTATAGAGCTCGTGGCAGCAGTAGTTTAGACCTTGGCCACGATTCTATTCATTGACCGCCATGGCTCGTGGGTGGTAAATTCTCGGAAAAGCCAGAATTGGTAGGTGAACGCCCTAGGTGAAACAATGATTGATTTAACTCATGATGGTCGATCAAGCGCCTAGGTTCTTCACTAGGGCTAAACTAGGGGTATCACATCGACTTTTTTTTACTGGCTGAGAGTCAGGCTGAGGGCATAGACGCGAATTTTGGAAGCGTTGCTGGCAGCTGCTCGATCTGGGAACATGGGCGGACACGATTGCCTGCTACGTCACTAGGGTGGCAACGGGTCTTGGAGATCCGAACTCACCTGCAGGGGTTGGATTACGTAGTGGATTTTGACGGACTTGTGCGAGAGAAGATACAGGGTGATAGCGGCGCACGGCAAACATACCCCTGAGGTCTAAGAGATAGTTCGATGGTTCGCCCGCTTGCCCCGCTTCGCCTTGTTTGATGACACTTCACATCGTTAGCATCGCATCCATTCCCTGCTCCAAAGAACACGATACAGCCCTGGTACTCTTCTTGATATGGCCCACAATCCCTGGGAGCGTCAAGTTCTATACGAAAACAACTGGCTGAGATGGCCGGGTGAGCCAGCTTCAAGCAACGGCTTCCAGAGCTTACCATCGATAAGTGCGAGAGGAACGATTACTTGGTGCGGTGGATTTCAATGCAAATGATTCCCGAGATCATCGATTGAACACCTTTTTGAGTCTCCAGCGATACTCCCCCTCCTTCACGCCAAGATGCAGCACCCGATACCTAAGCGATCGACAGCGCCCAGCGCCCAGCGCCACGGATGAAGGCAGTTACGAGGCATCGCTGGAACCCGCTCGATGCTACCTGAGAAACACACAAGAACACAATTTGTGGAATCTCAATCGGTGACAAGCTGACTCTTGATCGAAAAATGGACATCATGCGAGTTGAACGTGACTTTGTTGCGTCGTATGTACCCGCACATCATCCAGATGAGTAGAGAAAGATGCTGACAATCATTCAGAAAGCGAATGTACAAAGAAAAGCTCGATTTTTGGGGATACGTCACTTCGAATCAGACCTTCTCCAGACAGATGGCCGTGGACTTCCTTTAGCTCGGTTGATGGAGCTCAGAGAAAATGCAATGGACTTGTCTTCTCGGGGCAACTACACAGAAGCCGCACATTACCTCCGAACTGCGTTATGTGGCTTGCGATACTTGTTCGATTCCATGCACCAACTGCCGGTCCACACAGCCTACAGCCTAGCGAAAGTCTATGGAAGTAACAGTGATCCTGACAAAGCGGACTCCGTTCTGAACTGGGTGTCGAAAGACTATAGGACGGAAATGGGCCCCTGGCATCCAAGCACCCTGGAACACTACCTTCAGGTAGTTTTACTGCTCCGAGCACCATCTCGGCACGAATAGGCCAAGTCGCTAGCTGTTGGTATTTACCAAGCAATACGCGACAGTTGGGACTCGGACATTTGTTTCTATTTCCAATACTCCACTTGATCCTGGGGTGCTAGACCTGGTGATAATGAATCGAATCTTTTCTGAATCTCCTGATGATATTCGAGTCAGTCAGCAGCTAAAGATGGCACACTTATTTGCAAGAGCTGGGATCCCTGGTATGAACGAGGTTCTTCGAAAACTGATCAGACATTGCGAGCAGTACTCGGCCAGTCTCTCCAGTCAAGCCTTACAAGCAAGATGTTTCTTAATTGATGAACACATCGCCACAGAGATGTCGGAACTTGTAGAGCAAGAATGCAAGGCTGCGTGAGACGCCTTGGCGAAGGTCATTCTCGCCAAAGGAAGGATAATTCCAGACGACGTACTCAGTATTTCAGTCAACCTTGCCTTCTTACATTTACGTCACAATAATGCTAACCGGTGCGAGAGATTCCTGGCATGGACTGCTGACAGGGTAGAGGACCTAGCATCTACAGTCAACCAACCCTTATATAACCACAATGCAATCGCAGCAGTATCTTACTTCATCAAAGTTAAGATAAAGTATCAAGAGGAGTCAGACTGGGATGACGCAAGGCCTTGGTTTGAGCGTGCTCTTGCCTTTACGTCAACGTCTCGTCGATGTCCTGCTGCCATTGTTACCTGTCTGGAGATGGCCATTAGCTTGGGCAGTTTTGATATTGACGATGAAGAGCTGTGTCGAGCAATTCTTGAAAGCAGGGTTTTATCAGGATAGGTCAACTTCGTTTTTGTTACGTAGCTCTATAACATGCTGTATTGGTGTTTTATTTGGTTGTTTATATCGAATCAAGTATGGTCAACTAAGGTTAACCTGCTTTTCGAGCCCAGCTTCTAGTAGAAGTTCCCTGGCAGTTGAGAGTAGTCAAATATGCCAACACAGCATTGTTCCAAGGGTGAAGCTGGGTAGTTGAGAGGACCTAAAAGCGGCCTCCAGCGCCTATGAATATGTTACTTCGGGACGTAAGTTGGGTTTCGTCTTAAGGCACCAAAAGAATCACAACATCTAGTATCATAGCTATTGAGGTATTCTATGCATCATACGCTTGCCAGCAAAGTATGCCACTTCATCTTAGACTCATTATGCTCATCCTGTTCGTCGTCATCGTCTTCGTCCTCCTCGTCCTCGTCCTCCGTCCCATTCCAGCTAGCCCAATGCGTGTATCCCGGACTGTCATCGAAGAAACACCACTGCCCAAGTCTGGCCTCGCACTGAACACCCCGCGCCTCCAGGAGAGCCATCAGTCGGCCAGCAGGAACCTCTTTAGATGGCCGTCCGTTTAAGTCCTCACCAACCACCATACCATACAGATACACCTTCTTTAGCTCGGGCAATATCTTATTATCAAGTAGGCTCTCTACCATGTCTACCAGCGGTGCATTACCCCCGCCACCAGTGTCGTTCCTGAGAAATTCGACTTCCGACACTCCGTCGTTCTCGATGTACGCTGCGGCGGGCCTTTGCTCCAGGACCAACGTCTCCAAGGCTGGACCCGTCGCCTGGATCATACTTTCCCAATCATCCAAACAGGTGTATTCAGCGCGCGTCGACCAGGAGTAATCAGACACAGAATGACTGTAGTCCCCCGGAGAAGGTTGGCAAAGATACAGGTGCTTCACCCTCGAAAAATTGTATTCGCTGGGATCTGGTAGAAAGCCTGACTGTGGTCGTGGAATAACGGACCCTCCACTGAGACTACCCCAGTCGGAGTCTTCGTCATCTGGCTCCGCCAGTTTCTCCTCGGGTAGTGGCGAAAACTCCGGCGTTGTGCTGCAATCAGTCGAGATGGGACGATCCAGCATGCCGAGTTCTAGGCGCTCGAGACTCGCTCCGCTTCGGAGAACCCATCGTGCAACAGACTTTGGTACATAGCCAAAAAGCTTTGCAAAGCGAAGATTCAGAGGAGGGGCGGTAAACTCCGGAGTTATCTTTTCGAACTCGGAAGAGTAATAACTGTCCCCATGCAGCTCCAGAGTCTCGAGGTTAGTGAAGAATGGCAACAGCTGCCAGATTTGAATGACGTCTCGTCTCTTGTTGTTGATCTCATCCCAAGGTCCAGTTTCAGGCTCAATGACAGTGCACAGATTTCTCACTCGCTTCGTAAGCTCCTGCATTCGGTTTAGGTCCTCGTCGTGGAGCAGTTGCAATATGAGGAAGAGTTTTCCTGCTTTAACTTGAGCGCCTTGGCCACCGCTCCAGCCTTGTTTCCTGTGATAAGGTCGTTGAGAGGTGGGAATGAAGGGCGGCGGATCATTTAGCTCCCTGGATGCTTCGTGGAAGCCTACCTCGTGCAGCTCGATGTCGGTCCAGAGGATAGGTTCGATCAAGGTGTTGAAGCGCTTGCAGGTGCGCATCAACCTGGCGAGTTCGTGAGGCGTGAGGCATGATGTGATGGAGAGAAATAACTCATCGGGAAGATTGTCAAGTGTTGAGGTTGACATGACGAGGAAATGAGAAGTAGTAAATAAGATGAGCAACCAAGTCTGATACGATGTCAGCTCGCGTTGATTACGGGTTCAGGGCTTTAGCTCGGTTCTTATACCCTTGCCTATTGGTGAGATAGTAAGCACTACGAGTGTTTTGCCTGGCTGACTGCCTAATTTAGTCCCACTGTCAGCATTGTCCATCGCGAGCTCCACAACATCCAACACTGCCTAAACATCACGAAATTGAACCTTTTCTGACAGCATAACCCTCTAGAGTGTGCCAAGAGCGTGAAGTTTGGTTATTAAGTTGGATGTTGGCCCATTGACCCACTTAGAAAAGGCACGATATGCCAACCATCGTGAGGCTGAGCATTAGAAAACGCATCAAAGAGCCCAAGATAAGGGCGAAACAACATCTGAGATAGATGCAAGTCTTGAGGATTTCATTTTAATAGCATTTAGCCTTGGTCGATATCATCAAATAGATGAAGGCAACGCAGTAGATAACATGTAGCAGAAAATAGAGCAAGATGTTTATGCCGAAAACTATCAATCGTAACTACTTGAATACGGCAAGCTTTCAGAACTAGCTAGGCTCGAGATGAAGAAATCAATGCGTGGCATCCTTGTAGAGGCTGCGTATATCTCAAAATACCTTCATAAACTACGGGAATTATGCCAGTTAATGCTTGATTATTAGTGAAAGAGGATGGTCACGCTAGACGGCCAATGGACCAGGGTCACACGAGCAATGACGATGGGCGAGTCAAATCTAGCCTAGCGTTCTTGGCAGTTCCCTCCCTCAGCCTTAGCTAAGCCACCGCCCCTAAGCTTCATAATTGTGGACCTTAGATTGTTAATTGTGTCATCATCGTATCTCGTCCTGACATCCAACTGCTCACAACCTCGCCATCTCCCCTCTCCGGCTCACCCGGATGTTTCCTCGCAACCGCCGCGAGCAGGACAGTCGCGACGGCATCATGTCATCCGCCAAGGGACATCAGCCGGACCTGCTTCCACAGGCAGAGGTGAAGGACAAGGTCTCAGCCTCAGCCTCGGGCGCGGCCAGAAACAGAGACAAGATCCGATGTCTCGACGGGCTGAGGGGCATTGCCTGTCTCATCGTCTTCAACTACCACTTCCTCTGGCCATGGACGCCGTATATTATGCTCGGCCACGGTGCTTTGCCTCCTCGAGCCCCCGAGCCTTACTTGAATTGGCCCTCCCTGCCCATTATCTGCCTCTTGCATCGTGGTCGCCCAATGGTGGCCATCTTCTTTGCCATCTCGGGCTACGTTCTCTGTCGCCATATCATCAGGGCAATCCATGAGCGTCGTCTCGAGGCCGCCTACCAGAGCCTTGCGTCGGCCGTATTTAGACGCGTCTTCCGCCTCTACATTCCTCCCACAATCAGCATGTTCCTAGTGGCAATGCTGGCTCAGATGGGTGTCTTTCGATCCGAATTCGCCATCTACAAGGGCCCTGACTCGTCCTACATCAATGGCACCGTCACCGTCGCCCAATTGAACAGCACCTGTGCCAACGGGACCTTTGCTGCGTCCGGGGTCGCGAGTATCGCACAGTATCTGGGCCTGCAGAGCTCAGCCTTCTTGGACTTGGGAAACACCACCAACTGGAACGATACACTCACGCTCTGCCTGAATGATACATCGCAGTCATTTGGCCCCTCGTTTATATACAAGGTAGCGGATGAGGTCGAAGCAGAATTGGCACTGTTAAACGCCACCAAATCGACAAACGACACTCTGAGTCGGGCACTGGAAACACTGGCACCTACTAAAATTGCACCGCGCTCATTTTTCCATAAAAATGAAGTCAAGGTGCCCGTCCCAGAAGTCTCCAATGTCACAAACAGCGTCAACCTCACCTGGGTTCAACTGGGCGGATCGTGGGAGGAGCACCCCTTCATCCACGACAACATGACCTACGCTCTCAAGAACTTCACGAGGGCCTATGCGGAATGGGCCAATCCCTTCAACTTCGGCCATTATCACCCGCGGTACGACCCGCACACGTTCACCATACCCATGGAACTTCGCGGGTCCATGTTCCTCTACATCTTCCTGCTGGGCACCGCAGCCCTCAAAGCAAAGTGGCGACTACGCTTTGCCGGCTTCCTCTCCGCCTACAGCTTGACGCTGGGACGCTGGGATATGGCCACGTTTCTGGGAGGCGCGATGCTGTCGGAGATGGACATTCGGCGCGCTGATGCCGGCCAAGTCTCCTCCATCGTCCCTCCGGCTACGGCTGGTTGGAGAGGCCGCCGGGCCGGCTTTAACCCATCGAGGCGTCAAGCAAGGCTAATGCGCTGGATTGGCGTCTTTGTGGCGCTTTACTTTCTTTCGTACCCTGACGCCGGTGCCGAGTACACACCCGGCTTCGTATTTCTCTCTTCGTGGGTCCCCAAGTACTACATCCCGCTCTCAGGCTGGATGTTCTACCAGGCGATGGGAGCCCTGATTCTACTCACCTGTGTTCTCCGGAGCCCTTTCCTCAGTGGTCTCCTGGAGGGACCGACGGCACAGTACCTAGGAAAGGTCAGCTTCTCACTGTACCTTGTCCACGGACCAGTCTTGCACAGTCTGGGTTTCTGGATCATGCCCAGGCTTTTCGAACGACTCGGCCGGGTTGGGGGATTTCTTGTTGGTTACATCATCTTACTGAGTGTGACTATGTATCTCACTCGCTTGTGGCATCGGAAGGTCGACATGTGGAGTGTAACAGTTGGAAAGAGGGTAGAGAAAGCGCTGGTCCAGGTCGACTGAGGAATGGCTTTGGAATGGCTTTGAGGGTACTTGCAGAACATCTGTTAGTAACGCCTGGGCTTGTAAGATTGAAGTGAAAGTTAAACTTGCCATACCCTCGCCGACGAATAGTCTGCAATAAAAATCTTTTTGAATGCAATGGTTCAGCCGCTGAAGTGCTCAATGGAGGCGTTGGTGGACCTGTACAAGAGACTAAGAGCACTCTCAACTAGCCGAGCCGACGTATACCATTTTGCTATTCCCTTCTGGACCTTTAGTGTCTAAAACAATCTCGCTGTAATTGCAAAGCCAGCGGCCAAGCCGGCAAACCCTCATGGAGTGGGTGGAAGAAGAGTGAGGCGGATATGCTACGTCTCCTTCGTGTGCTTCATCATTTCTGTCTGATTCATCGCAGTTCAATCAAATGAGCTAAAGTTTAGACTACAATATGAAACTGTTTCATATAGTCTCACAAACGCCCGTAGTTATTCCCTCTTTGGGGCTCAACACAACCGAATGAGTCGTGCACAGCAAAGAATCCGGGGCAAGCTCGCCGGGGGCCCACTCAATCAATCCCCCGCAAAATCCAGACCCCATCTTTATATACAGAGTCCCTTCTCCGCCTCGCCCATCTTCTTTTCCGATCCTTTTTCCGTCCTCTCGTCTCCTCAAACATCCCGCTTTGAAAGTTCCCCCCGTCTCGAAAAGCCCACATGGACGCTCCAGTAATCGCACAATCCTACCCTGTGCCTCCGTCGAGGACTGACCGGTTCATACCGGCCGAGTCGGTGGAGCCCAGCTTGGTCGACTCTCCGGCGGCGGCGTCCGGCGCGTACTCGGCTGGCCGGAAACGCAGCACCGCGTCTTCTGAACACTCCGGTCATCGGCCCAAGGGCACCCAGAAGCTTCGAAAGGTGAGCAGGGCTTGCGACTTTTGCAAGTCCAGAAAGGCAAAGTGCAGCGGTGATCTCCCGTGTGTAAAGTGTGTGGCTAAGGGCCGCTCATGCTCCTTCGATGCCAAGTACACAAGGGGACGACCGCCGACGCCACCCCAGTCGGACGCTCACTCGCGGCTTTCGTACGACCATGGTGCTCCCTCCCAGGAAGAAGAGCTTGGCTTTGGGACCATACCCGATCCTAGTCGACCGCGCACGGAGCCGCAAAACGACATTGACCTGTCTCGTCGATATCCGGGTTCCCTGGAGAGTACAGCGCCATCACGGGCATCTCCGGAGCTTGGAATGGCCGAGATACAAGGTCAAGTCTTTGATCCGACTTCCGGCTTGACCTTTCTGCATCGCGCCTGGAAGCGCCTCTCAGCCCAGAACAGCAAACGCCCGCCTGATGTTGCGAAGTCGTCGGCAGAGAGCCAGCCGCTCTACATGGCGGGCGACAAGCCGTTGCCCGACATCGACGGAGATGTCCCAATACCCTTGCCGAGTCCAAGTGACGGACGAAATCTCCTCGCCCTTTATTTTGATGTCTGCGTCGCAACCTATCGCATCTTTCATCGTCCCACGTTGGAAACCTGGCTTGGCATTATCGAGAAGAACGTTCAGGAAAAACGACCCATATGGCACGATGTTGGCCGCGCAAAAGCTGCCATTGTTCTTGTCGCGCTTGCAGTGGCCACTCTGCACCAAGAAAAATCCAAAGGCTTCTTATCTGCCGATGACGAGGTTCAAGCCCCCCTAACAAGCGATGTACTTTTTGCCATCTCAACTCGCCTGGCTGACGAAGAGACGGGCTACCCAAAGTTGGAGTCAGTACAGGCGAGAATAGTCCACGTTCTCTATCTACTCACCACCTCGCGTTTCAACCGCAGCTGGTATGTTTTTGGGAACGCGCTTCAGCTTATTTCAGCCCTCGGACTACATCGCCGCGCCAACAAGAGACGCCGGGTTTCTCGCACTGATTACATCCACGCCCAATGCTGCATCCGCACCTTCTGGACAGCATACGTCCTCGATAACTACTTGGGCGTCGTCTTTGGGCGGCCACGACACTTTCACGACGACGATATTGACCAGGAGTTTCCCGATCGAGTTAATGATGATGATATGACTGCCTTGGGGCCCGGCGATGAGAACCCCGAGGATTGCCATGTTGATGCGTTAATATTCCACGCCAGGTGAACAACTCCCTACCATTTCAACATCCCGGATAAGATCTACATGCTGATTTCAGAACCCTCCACTAGAATCGCTGAAATCATCGGTTCCATCTCGCGAGAAGTCTATACACTTCGGGACATCACCAACCAAGAGCGTGTAGCTGCGGCGCATAAGTTGAACCAGCGTATCCATGACTGGCACGCAAGTCTACCCTTGCACCTGGGATCAATACGCCCATCAATGCTCATCACCAGCTATCGAAGACAAGCCACCGTTCTCAAGCTGGCTCACTCGCACGCAATTATGCACGCCAACCGGCTGTTTCTCCTGGGCACATCCACGGCAACATACGAAACCCAGATATCGGAGTGTATGGGAGCGGCAAAGGCCGTTCTAGAAACGGTCGACTACATGGCCCAGGAGGGTCCGATCTTCCATGCATTTTGGTGGACGCATTACGTGGCGTTCTGCGCACTCATCGTCACGCACGTCTGGGAAATCCAACAGCGACGAGCGGGCCGGCAGATCGGGAAGCAGAATAGGGCGAAACTCATAGAGCTGGCTGAAAAATGCCAGAGTCATCTCGCTCGCGCCACTGCGTCGAACTCGCCCAGTCGGAGGTACGCTGTTATCCTGGAAGAGTTTCGAACCGCAGCCAGGAATCCGTCCACGCATCTGTCAGCTATTACAGTAGATCCTGATCTCCAGGGGCCGACGCAGACGCTTGGTCAACCTAATGGGCTAGATAATCCAGCCACGGTAGATGCAGATGGCCCTGTATCTGGGCAAATTTCGCAAGTGTACCAGGACCCTGATACTACGCTTGTTTATGATCCTCGTCTGCTTGACGAGTGGCAGACTGCGGATTGGCTGGACCTCGACTCTTCGGTAAGTGAATACCTCATATTGTTATTGTTTTGAAGACGCTAATAGTTTTCTAGGCGTTTTGGCCCCATGTGGAAATCGATGAGACGATGATTTGGTCAACCATAGCCTAAACGAAACATTGCCGGGATTGGAGTTGTAATCGCCACGAAGCGTTAATTCTACATATAAATGTCTATTTACCAAACCATTCCGGGCTCTCGGGGCCCATTCTCGCGCCACTCGCTTCAACTCCTCCCCACCGAGTTCTTGAAAGATGTCGACGCCTCGACGTCTCTGCCAGTGGTACCGTATGTTCCGTTCCAGAGAATTGAGCTGATCGAATGTGTCCTGGCTTCTCCGGTCTGATTGTTGCCCAGCGGTGAATACGCCGTTATTTGGATTCCTTTCGTCTTGCAGTATTCAACCAGATTGGGTTGCTGGAGATATATGGGTGTGCTTCGATCTGGCTCACGGTTGGGACGACTTTGATTTTTCTGAGGAAGTTGTCGAGACGGTTCTTGGTGAAGTTGGAGACACCAATAATTCGAACTTTTCCGGTTTGAAGGAGCTTCCCCATAGCGTTGTACGTGGTCGCAGAGCCAATATCTGCGAGCTCGAAGACATCATTCGAGCCAATTGGGGACCAATTGTCGCCAGACTTGAAGGCACTATTATCTCATATAGCTGAGGTGTTCACGATTAGTGTCTGCGATACTAAGTCTTACACAGGCCAATGCATCAAGAACAGGTCAAGATAGTTCGTCCCCAAGTCTTTTAACGTTTTATCTAGACCTTTCTCGACATCCTCAGGCGCATGCTTAGTGTTCCACCGCTTTCCCGTCATGAATATCTCGGTTCTCTCAACGCCACTCTTGTGGATGCCCTCGCCCACCTCGGCTTCGTTGCGATATATCGCAGCGCAATCAATGAATCGATATCCGTTGTTGAGGGCAATTTCCACGGCCTTTGCGACCTGGATTCAGCGAAAGAAGCGAGAGCAAGTTGCTGGCTTCAGTCGTCCTGAGTGCAGCCTCAAAGATGATAAACGCACCCTATAAATCGAATCACTCTACAGATTTTAGCGGGCGCTTCTTCGGAGGTCCATTGAAAGTAAAGCAGCGGCGGATTTGGCGGAAGGCGGACGTGCCTCTTGCTTGGGACGGATTAATATCCGCCACTCCTTACCCATTCCGTCACATTCAGTCACGACGCTCCCAGGATTGTGGCCCATAGGTCACTCGCTTCATTTCAAATCGAAAGAGAATGAAAGTTCAGGCTCGAATAAATCCCTAATACCTCACAGTAGCGCTAATTGACTTCATACGTCCTTCGTCGGCTTCATCTTCGCTTTCAATCTCCTCCAAACTCCTGGCTTCTTCTCCTTATCGGCTTTTTCCAAAACCGTCTTTACAATCTTAGCTTTGTGTTTGACGCTGTCAGCTGGCCGATAGCCGTGTTCCTCCAATATGATTAGTACCTCGGTGAAAAACTCTTTCTCCTCGGTAGTCTTCTTAGGTACATACTCAACCACGTGCCAGATTGGCTCTCCAAACGCTGTTTCATATCGAGTCTCGCTGATCTCAAGGATGAAGCGGATGATTTCCAATCTCTCTTTGTATCTTCGGTTTAGCAGTCGGAGCCTAGTATAAGTACGCCCAACATACCCAACGAGCGACTCCAGTTTTTGAAAAATTGCTTGTTCCAAGATAGATACTCTCCTTTGTTTAGGAACAAGGATTCTCCTGTCGCTTGCCACCTTCTGCTTCACGTAATCTACCAGTCCCCCTCGTGCAGCCATGCCGACAAAGGATAGTTCAAGGTCGGCCAAGCCATTCGGTGACTCATGTACAAGCCAGCTTTCCGTCGAGAACATCTCAAGATTATGCTCCGTCGAGTTCGCGATAAAACCGCCATCATAGGCTTCATGGTGTGTCAATGTCATGAATCTTTCGCAAACCATCTTGTTCATCTCATCCAAGACCCTGGTAACTCGGCCCTTCCGGGGTCTATTTGATTGGCACGCAGGGGATGCGTATGCGTAGGATGCATGGTAGAATAAAGCAGAAAGGCGGATAAAGGAAAAGTGGATAAGATTCTGGCGAGCCATTTGGAAACCCATCTCCACTGAGGTGCGCAGTATCAAAGCCTCCATTAAGCTCAGATTGCTTTCAAAATCATCGGGTGCCTTACTACAAATCTCAGCCTGCATTGTCTCCTCTTTCATCCACTCCACAGCGGAACGATGCAAGAACCGGATTTCATCGTACGGCAACTCGCAGATGCCGCGAGTATGGCCTTCAAGAACTCTCTTCATCACCTTGGGGATCCCTCGGCGTGCTTTGGGATTCTTGATTGCGTCAGGAGTTGAGGCACCTTCTGTTGCCAGCCAGCAGACCTCGACATGCAGCCCTTTAATTGATGTCTGGCAGAGTTGAAGGATTATGGAGGCAGTAGCAAGTCTCTCTGGCGGAATAGAGCGCCAGATAGATGTGTACATCCCAATAATATCGCTTGGGATCTCGGCAAGTGTCTCATGGAGATGGGGCAACGATGGTGTGTCGACAAGAATCAACAGGAGAGACTTGACAACGAGACTGACCCAAAGAAACACCCCATCGGCCTTTTCGGTAACTTCCTTGAGAAGCGAGACAGCCTCGTCGTCAAGGATCTCTCGCAGATCCTGAAACGCCGGGCTTTTCTCAAACTCAGCCTCGACGAAGTGCTCAATATCCCGTCTTGTCAGACTCTGCATCGTCAGCGATGGGCCCTTTCTGAACGCATCCGAAAAGACATTCCAAGGCCGGCTTGAGACGCAGACTTTGACGTGATGCCGTGTGATGATGTCGTTGATCCAGTTGAGAAGAGTACCCGGCGACTTCCCCGCTTCGCTAAACTCGTCGAGCCCATCGATGAAGATAGCAAGGGAAAACTCCTTTCCATGGCAAGAGCAGAGGACATCGAACGACTCTTTTAGTTCTCGCCACGTCCAGTCTGGCGGAAAGATGTCGCTGTCCAGGAGGCTGAATAGCGCCCATCGCCTCGGAGCGACGACAGGAATGAGGTCTGGTCTCTCCCGCAAGCATTGATGAAGAAGTGTTCGGATGAGACCTTCTTGGGACTTTTCCATTTCAGAACCCGGGTTCCAGAAAAAGAACCCAGCTAGCATGAGCGGCAAGTCTCCGGTGTTGTCTTGGAGATGGTCCTCAAGTTGTGGATTCTCAAAGATGTACTTCATGAGAGTTGATTTTCCTGAACCCGGTTTACCAGTGATCCAGTAAACAGAGTCATCCTTGGCATGGAGCCACTTGGGGAAATTTGGCCATTCTAGCATTTGACCGTCCGCATCTGATTGCTCATCCTGGAAGATCCAGTTGAATGTGCTTTTGTATGCTTCAGGAATGCTTTCCTGCCGTGCATCTATTTCGTGAAAGGACAGACTGCTGAGAATCTTTATGCTTATCGGCAAATTGTCATCGTCGGCCTTCGCAGTCTTGGGGTACTCAAAAAGACCACTACCTTGAACCGCGACCCATGAGTTCCAATCGATGCCCCAGAGAATGTTTATGAGTTCGGTATTCTTCCGATGCAGATGGCTGGAGTCATCGCGGACCGTCATCTCCATAAGTTCCTTGGCGAAGACACACGTAGTGTCGTCACGGCGGTCGAGTTTTAGGGAAATCTGGTCAAGACGGCCCTTTAGATCGCCATGTCTCTGACCGTCTTGTCTCGTCTCCTCCCTGGTGACTCGTTAGGTGCTGAACGTATTGGGTTTCAATGTGGTTTTGTACCAAACGGAGACGAGCGAGGCAAATATTATCTGAGACCGAATCTCCAACAAGTTTTCCTTCAATCCCTCAATCTCACTCTTTTTCCAGACAGCTTTCAGGGCAGAAGCAAAGCTGTTTGCGGCGGTGCTGATTTTGCTGGTTCCGTGCTTACCTGCCTGCAAATCGTTGATAGCAGTCTGCAGCTTGTCGCTCGCTTCGATGCATCGCGCCGATAGACTCAGCAAGGTGGACTCTGATACGGACGGTACATGCGACGCGTCCTTGAGGTGGTTCTGGACCTGTTTGCTGAGTGCTGACAAGTTATCGGACAGAGTCGCGAGCTCGACATCGCGGGCGGTATGTCCTGATGCGCTCTGGTAGATCTCGTAACTGTCGGATAGAAGCCGCGCGCCAAAGTCGACGAGGCCGATGACGGCAGCGGCGAGTTGGAACGCGTTAATGGGATCCATTCTTGGCCTGGCAATTGTGGGAGATAAATGGAAGATTCAAGACGCGACGTTGAAGTGAGGAGGCAGCCAGCTGATCCTCAAGAACCAATCAGCTTCCTGTAAAATGAGGCCGCGCCTCCACGAGGAAGTAACACAAAACACGCGCCGTGGCTAGAATGATTCCGGATGATGTAGGGTAGGCTCGTACTAATAGGTTACCATTGACTTGGCGATGAGTTGTGATTTTTTGCCTTTATACACAGATAGGATTAATTATGCTATGACCTGTTGTGTCGCACAGTGAATCCCACCGCCCATTTTTGGCAGCGTGTTAATATCAACCTGAACAATTTGTCGACCGGGAAAATACTGACGGAACAGCTCAACTGCCTTATCATCTGCTTCCCCAACATTGAACCGAGGCACAATTACCCCTCCGTTGACCACGAGATAGTTGACGTAGGAGGCGATGGTGTAACCAAAATGCACTCCTGGGACTTTCGCCAAATCAGGTTCCATTACTTCCACAACTTGAAGCCGTCTTCCCTGGCTGTCTGTTGCCTGGCCGAGAACGTCTCTCGCTTCTCGGTATGCGTTGACCACAGAGTTGTGGGCGTTGGCTGGTGGTTTTCCGAGCAACACGGTCCCAGGAGTGAGGAACCGCGCCAAAGCATCGATGTGGTAGTCCGTTAGGTCGTAGTCCTTGACTCCCGGAAGCCATATTGTTTTCTTGACTCCCAAAGTGAGATTGAAGTGGTCTTCGAGCTGTTGTTTGTTCAGTCCTGGGTTCCGGTTGGTGTTGATAATTGAACTTTCAGTAGCCAACAATGTTCCTTCGCCGTCCACCTCAATCGCGCCTCCTTCGGCCTGAAACGGTGCAACGAAGAGAGAGTTACTCGTTGCTGAGGCAATGTGCTTTGCAACATTCTCGTCGCCGTCTCGGGGGAGTTTTCCACCCCAGTAGTTGAAATTCATGCTCAGCGCCGTAGTCTCTCCATTGTTCATGTTCTTGACAAATATTGGCCCACTGTCGCGAACCCATAGATGACATGCCTCGAGGCCAACAACCTTAACCTTTCCGGAGACGGTGTCTTGTGCTAACCTCACCTGTTCAGGCAGCGTGTACATCGTGACTGGCTCGAACTGGGCTATTGCGTTTGCGATGGCTGAGACTTCCAAACGCGCTGACGACAAGACGTCATTTTCAGGTAGGGAAGTCGGATCTGGCCATACGGTGATGGTCTGAACATGTGGTTCCCACTCTGCTGGCATGGAATAGAGAGATTTTGGCCGTTGAACATTTGGCGGAGTTTGGTAAGACGAGCTATAGAATCGTGGCGTTGACGTTAAAATGGAGCTTGAGCCAGCAGTAGAAGAGCGGAATGACAATCTTGCAGTCGATTGACATGCGCTGCTAGCAAGGAGGCGGCGAGAAGCCATGGCTGAGGATGAATGAAAGTATTGTAATAGCAATAAAATTTGGCCAAAGAAAATTTATGCCGACCGTACAGCGGCTTGTGGCGGGATATGGGAAGATGTTGATTAAGAAAGTTCAAGTTGGAGCTAAGAGTGAGATGAGCGGCTTTTACCTCGTATAGCTGATGCCTCAGGCTTGCCGTGTGCCAAGACAACAACCAGGTTCACTGTATCTATCTAGCGATTGAGTTTGAGGCGTAGCATCAGCTGTTTCCGACCTTCAACACTAATTTGCGGTGCAGTGGTCACGAACAAGACAAAGCAAGCCCTCCAATCGTGTCAACAGAAAGGCTGCAGTACTTGCAAGCTAAGCCTTATTATATTACTAGGTATAGTGTGTTAGAGGATTTCAACATCTGGTGTTTAATGCTAGCAAGGGCGGCTCCAATTGGCTGCACCTACTTCAGGGACTGAGACTGCCACTTATTGGCTCATCATCTCCTTCTTCTTCATGAATTTTACTACTTGTTTGGGCTGTCCTTTTACTGTCTTACTCATTACTGTGATATCAGCTGCTGCCACAGTCAATTTTGACATTCATGACTGTCTTTGACTACTGCTGAATTCTCCTTCTTCTGATCCTCATTGGGGTCTTAAAATGATCTCCTTACCCTCTCTTGGGCCTCCGAAATCGCCGTTTCTTCCTTCTCAATCCGACTGTGCTAAGACAGCATTTTCCTGGGTGGTGTCTTTACACTGAAGTGTGCATCCGCCAACAAAATAGATAGAGACTAAAGCTATTAGGTTATAAAGGGAGTCTATCTGGGTCCGTCTTTTTAGCGTCTAATCTCTGTGCTCAATGGTCTTCTGCTCAATGGTTTCCTTTGAGCCGATTAGTGCATAAATAACCTATCTTAAGGTCTATTTGATTCCTCCCTGGAATACAACGCTAATGCTCCTACCCGCTCTAAGAACCTCAATATCGGTATAACGACCTCCCACCACGCTGAGACCGATTGGAAGTTTGTTTTTGCCTGAGAATCCGGGGATATGAAGAGTTGGAACGTGCAGAATGGTCCACATAGCGTTGAACACCTGTGTTGTTTAATGGGATGTCAGCTTCTCAAGCGTGCAAGTGTTAAGTTGACAGGTTGTGTGATATGATCTATGACTTACTGCGCTGCCCGTGTCCCCAAGTCCTTCCGGCGCCTCGTCAGTCACGCTGGGTGTAATGATGGCATCATAATGTCGAGCGATCTGGTCCCATTTCTTGCGAAGCTCGGCCACGTTGTCATACGCGTCAAGCAATTCCCTACAGCTAGGGCTGTTCTTTTCTTCTACAAAGGCTCTTAAAGCCGGGTGTAGCGTATCCGCAGACTGGACATACTCTGTCCAGATAGATCAGCCTATGTGGAGAGCAGGGAAGGGGACAGAGGTATCGTGGTTAGGACTCAACCTGTGTGCGCATCATTGTGCCAAGGTGCTTACTAGAGAGAAAGGCTGATCGAGCTTCACCAGCGACCACAATCTCCCGCCAACGGTGGCATCGTGCAAACTCTTCGGGAAGCTCGGCATCTTCCAGCACCGCCCCTGCCTCGCGTAAAAGCAAGCGAGACTTATCCCATGCTGCCTGTGTACCTGGGCCGGCCTGATCCCAAACGTGCGTTTTAATTAAGGCAATCTTAGCTCCCCTAATTTCGAAGCCCTTTAGTAGAGGTTTAGTGTCCAAGTTGAGTCGAAATACTCTGGCCAGAAGGTCTAGATCGTCAACTGTATTAGAGAAGAAACCGACCGTGTCGCAAGTGACGGAATATCGACCGACACCTTCAGTCGACACGAGTCCCCATGTCGGCTCCATTCATCAGCTAAATCAGTTTCCCTTTGTACAATTCTCGGAGCTGACATGCACCATACCTTGAAGGCATAGACACCGTTATAGGATCCAGGGCGCACAATGCTCCCCCCGGTCTGCGTCCCGATGGCGACTGGCACCTGGAAGTCTGCCACTGCCGCGGCAGAGCCTGATGACGATCCGCCCGGCGAATAACGCGGGTTGTGTGCATTCGTACATGGCGTGCCTACTGTGGTAGCTGCAAACTCAGTCGTGGCAGTCTTGCCGAGGATGAGTGCACCAGCGGCGCGGAGAACGGCGACAGCTGCGGAGTCCACTGGGGAGTTCCCATCGTCTTTATGGATGGCAGAGTTGTATCTTGTTGGCATATCTAGATTTGACGGGGTCCAAAATCAGCACAAGTTTATGAAGACAGTAGTGGAAATTACCCTTTGTAAGTAAGATATCCTTGATTCCGACGGCGACACCATGAAGCGGCCCCCTCATGTCCAAAGGGACACGGTCAAGCGCTTTGGCCTGAGAAATGATGGCATCTTTGTCAAAGTGAACCCAGGCGTGCACATCATCATCTCTCTCGTCAAATCGCTGAATAAGGGCATGAGCATATTGTTCGGTGGTGACCACGCCTCTTCTAATCAACTCGTGGATTTGAGTCGCAGAGAGTCTGTTCAGCTTGGCAGTGCCAGTGTCGCCAATATCTCTATTCGCTTCTGAAGGCATGATGATGACGAGAGCTTGACTGTATGGGCCGTGTGGTGCACGAGAGAGAACTCACGAGGCTTGAATCAATATGGGTCGCTGCTATTAAGTAGTTATGCTGGACTGGACTGGGAAACTGGGATCAGGCAATGAGGGGGCAAGTATCCGTAAAGCCATCGGAGTCCAGCTCAGGACTCCGCGGTCGGACTTGAGAATTTCTCCACTAATAAGCCATCACTATGCTACATTAGGGGGTTTAAGCCGACGACGCGATCACCAAACACCTCGGCCGTGCTTTTGTTGTTATTGAAGCATATTTATTTACTAGATGTCTCCCTTGTAGTGATTTAGGAGTTTGTCGGCAATGACATCATTGTGCTGCCCTTTGCATGTTCTCCCTCTTCTTCAAGTATTGTATGTACCACTGAAAGGCTTTTATGAGTCCATGGTTCATTTTTATAAGTGGGGGATCATGTCAACAACGAGGTAGTACTTGAAGGGAAATCAGATGTTCAAACATAGATGATCCGCCTGAGCATATTACACGTTTTAATCATACAATTAGAGGCACCACACCCTCATCATCCATCATGTCATGGATATCAACCCGTCGCTTCTCCTCCCTTTTTCTCTTTATCAGAGTCCTGAGTATCTGAGCTGCCTTTTGCGCATGTAATCCCCAGTCTCGGAATCCCTCGAGAAGCTGCAGTACCCAGTCTTGGTACACCTCGTCATCCACCTCTGTCCCCGCGACGAAGATTGGGAAAACAGAAAACACCGAGTGTGGATTGTGTAGCATTTTTGCATCGCGGAGCTTGAGAGTAGTTCTGAGAATCTCGCGCGCAGGGACTTGGGACGTCGGGTCTGCGATCGTCGTGGGAAGAAGGACCCGGTTGAGGAGAATTAGAGCGCAGTTGTGAGTGGATTTGAGGTTGAGCCAGTGGTAAGAAGAGCGGGTGAGATGTAGTCCACCCCTGATCTGGAATCCTCCAAGTGCGAGATCACATTCCTGCTTGATATGTTAGCACACTGTGCTGGTAGGTTTCTGTGTAAACAAACCTTTGCAATGCCGAGTAGCAGGCATCGTATCTCAGCCACGTCGGCCCCATGCAACGGGGCTGCATTTCCATCCATAACAGCAACGCCCGATCTAATTTCTTTGTCCAGAGATTGGATACGACTGATCAACGACATTGTCTCTAGAAATCTGACGTTGACTGTATCTTGTAACATGTCGCCCCGCAACTCGCTGCTGGGATAATCCTCTCCAAAACCGTCACTCAGATACGATCGGCTTTTCAAGTACAGAGACAGAGAGTCCTCCCTCTCAGTGATTATATCTAGCAATGTCTTGTCATCTTCTGCAGCCTCTTTTTGAACGTTGCTGACGCGGAACGCAGATGCCCGCACGTCGAGGTACGACAACCAAAGGAGCAATCGGTACTCAATTCCAGAGAGGAGGTTGGGTATGAGGCTTTCTGAAGAGCCTATCAGCCTCTTCAAACCCTTCATGCGCTGCATGAATGCCGAGTGGTTTGACATGATTATGTCGCACTGACAGAGGAGGAAAGACACCGAGAAGAACATCCGGGCGTGCGACGCCAGCGTCAAAGACGCGGAAGTGCCGTCTCGCGGGGCATGGTCGCTGCTAAGCTCCCTTGACAGGCTAGACATGTTCTCTGAAGCAGCCGCATAATGCTTCATGGCCAACTCTGATGGTATTCCATCCTTGATGGAAAGGTGTGTGCCAGCCCAGGCGACAAGGCTACTTCTAAGAGGCGAGTGAGAGAAGTGCCGTGCACAGCTGAAGAAGTATGCGAATATATTCCACTGCGCTCCTTTGACGGTCAAAAATGTCGACATTTCCTGCGTGTAGTGGCGCAGCGCCAATACTTCCATTCGGGCAGAGGATACGCTGGGGTTGTACTCTTCGGGGCTCCGTAACAGGGTTGGCGCAAGTGTTTGGTCATGACGTAGTCCACGATTAAATGAGATATCGAAACGCGCTGAATCCAGAGATGGCGACGTGTGTAGCGGATCGAGCGAGCTCCATGAGAATACTCCATCATTGTCATGGTTCGCGTTGGTCGCGTGAGCATCGGCCTGATACACGGGTCCACCAAGGGAGTCAAACTGCCAGTCAAAAAGAGGGCCCAGGTCTTCCATAGCAGAAGGTGCTAGGAAACAGAAAGGATCGCAACCAGTGGTATCAGATTGTAGGTGCGTTGTCTGATCCAAGTCCCCAAGCTTCAACGCCAGACTCGCCGATGACAGCTCCAAGTCGGCGCCTTGCCCTGTTTCGACGTTGCTCGGCGAAGATACAAGGGGCAGGCTGGGCACAGATACAGGCAAAACGCCGACCTTGCCGGTCGATGGAATTTTCCCCGTGAGCCTCATGTTGTTTTGAAACGGCGATACGCACTCGAGGCTCAGCCGGTGACAGGCCCCACACGGCCGGGAACCCTCCGGGCATTTGACCTTGCGGCGCCGGCAGGTCAGACAACCTGTGAAAGTGCGATTGCGCCTGCGAGCTTCTGGCATCTTTACGCCTGTTAATGAAGGTCTCACAGAATATTGTTGAGTTGATGATATCAAGGTGGAGTGACTTGGAAATTCGGAGTGTTGGATGAGGGAGAGTCTACACCCCGCAGTTCAACTATGGCTCCACAGCTCAACGAGTCAGCAAGAGCCTATCGAGGCCACACTAACACCTAAAAGGGGGTTCATAGCGACGTCGCCGAGATAATTGCAGCTAAGCGTTAGATATGACAACCGTTCGTCTCCTGTTCGAGTCCTCCATAGCGAGCAGTGGGCCCGTTCACCGAGCTTGTGTTGATTGCATAGCAATGAACGGACGTCCTTGCAACGTCATTTGATTCCCTTCGAATTGCAGCCCCAATCACTCACTCAACCCCACGGGGTTTGGATGTGTTGCCATGGAGAACTAGTGATATATAAGCCGAGGCCTTCGCCTTCTGTTTGCTGGTCAAGTGTCATTCCACTAAGCACCATCTGTTCCTACGATAAATCTAATCATCTCCGAATTACCTACACGGACCTTCTCTGGATTCGGGGCTTTCATTTCTTTTGACAATCCATTTTCCCAGAAAGAAACCATCATGGCCGGTGCAAAGAAGCCCGTCAACATCTTCAAGCTGTATCGCGGCGAAGCTCCGCCTCAAATTTTCAACTGGAGGTTATGGCTCGCAGTCTGCTCTTTCAGCCTGATGGGCGCGGCACGAGGTATCGACGAAGGACTCATCAGTGGAGTGTTTGCGTCGAAAGACTTCCAGCGGTCAATCGATGTCGATCTACTTGAGTCCTCTGACTTTGCCAACATCAAAGGCAATGTTGTCGCCATGGTCAATATTGGGAGTGTTGGGGGAGCATTGCTGTAAGATAGCCCCCTGAACTGTAAGATGCATGTACATCGACATCAAGCTGAATTGAATTGCGATGAACAGGGCTTCCGTAACTTGCGACCGAATAGGTAGGATCTGGGCTACACGATTGCTCTGTGCTCTCTGGATCCTGGGCATCGTCATTTTCATGGCGAGCAGTGGCAGTCTGGGTGCAGTATACGCAGGAAGATTCATCGCCGGCCTCGGTATTGGGCAAACCACTGTCGTGGCCCCTGTTTATCTGGCGGAAATTTCTCCTGCCTCCATCCGGGGTCTGTGTACTTGCTTCTTTACCGGGTCGGTATACATCGGTATCGTGCTGGCATACTTTGCAAACTGGGGCTGTTCATTGAACTTGGCCGACGGACCAGCTCGTTGGGTGAGTTAAGTCTCGTACCACGATTCCCGTCTTCTAGGGTTACAATGACTGATTCATTGCCACAGCTCATTCCAACGTCTCTACACCTCATGTTTGCCGGAATTATTCTCGCTCTCTCCTTTTTCAACTACGAATCACCACGATACCTGGTCAAGGTAGGCAAGACTGAGTCTGCCTTAATTAATTTGTCACGAATCAGAAATTTGCCAACTGATCACCCTTACCTCGTCCGCGAGATCAACGGCATCGAGACAGCGCTCCTCGAAGAGATGGAATTGAGTTCTGGCATCGGATTTACAGGGCTCATGAAGGAGATGTTCCTGGTTCCCAGTAACCTGTACCGACTATACATCGGCCTCATGGGTCAGCTTCTATCGCAGTGGTCTGGAGGACCATCCATCACGGTCTACGCTGTCAATCTCTTTGCCATCCTGGGAATCACGGGCCAGAACGAGTCGCTGCTTTCGACGGCCATCTTTGGAGTGGTCAAACTGGTTGCCGCGCTGATTTGCGCGCTGTTCTTGGTTGATGTCATCGGACGCAAACGCTCATTGCTCCTCGGGATTGCCCTACAGTCCGTCTCGATGATCTACGTGGCCGCATACCTCACAGCAGTTCCAGAGGTCACCCACGACACAAACGACCTAACAGCCTCCCAGAGTCGGGCGGGCACTGGAGCCATCGCGATGGTATACATATCCGGCGTTGGCTGGGCTCTGGGCTGGAACAGCATGCAGTATCTGCTGACGGCCGAGCTGTATCCCTTGCGCATCCGAGCCGCCTCCGCCTCGCTGGTCATGTGCACACACTTTATCAACTCTTATGGCAACAGCAGAGCGGTCCCGAACATGCTGCTACCGACTGACCAAGGCGGACTGGGCTCGGCTGGAACATTTTGGATGTTTGCGGCCGTCACTGTCCTCGGTGGGATCTGGGTGGTCATGACCATTCCGGAGACTGCCGGACGGTCACTTGAAACGATGGACAGAGTCTTCTCGCTACCTTGGTACAAAATTGGCTTATATGGCAACGCGGAGGCAGCTCGCATGGACAAAGAAGAGCACGATGAAGCAAATAATAAGGAAAAGGAAGTTCTGTGAGCTATTGGCAGGCTACTTTTACTCACTCAGAGTGTCATGGCCTAGGTTGGGACCAGGCGGTTATAACTGGTAGAACTATGATGTACCTACTTTTAACCATATATCCTTCCTATTATAGACTGATCACCTTAACTACCTATGCAATCACTATAATTAAAGCCTCACTTACTATAATTACTTATATAATCACTCTAATTACGTATACAAATACTATAATTATTATAGTATATTTACTTATACTATTGAAACTGCCGTTTGAACTACTATTTCTAATTCTCCGCGATTCCTCTGAATTACATATTTCCTTTGCTTGGGCTTAACAGGGGGATAGATCTTTGGATTTTAAAACCTAGTTATTGACTTTTGTCCCCTCCGCGGAACTCCCTCCGCCAAATCCCTCCATCGTTCCAGTAGGATTCCCTCAGCTTCCAACGCGTTACTTGTTCAGCTGCAGGTTGGTCACAATGGCGTCGTCCATCAACTGCATGACCCATGAGGCACAGATACAGACCAGGCGAAAAGGCTGTTGTCGCTAGATGCCTAGTATCTAAGGTGGAAATGTGGACAATGTCCGATAGCGGAACTGACTCTCAGTCCCACCAACCCGTCCCCATGGTGTGGCATTGGCTTCCGAGCGCTTGTCGGACCAACTTCTCAATCAACCATAACAAATCTCGAGAGGCAGCTGCTTGGTAATATGGAAAGCGAGGGAAGATAACAGAAACAAGAGAAACTAAAATATCGGCGCAGTCGGGCCGCCGGGCCTCCTCAATCCGCAGCTTCGGGTCATCCTGGGTCCAAACCCCAATCACATCAAACGACCTCAAAGCCATGCACGGGCCATCCTATGCAGATCTGCTACTCTGCAGTTCAGAAGTCCTAAAGCAGGTCGTATGGTAAACTCCATTTATCTGTAATGCTTGGCAAGGCTGTATTTATGACTCATGCATGCTTCTAAGGTGGTTAGCCCAGACAAACTTCACACCGTGTACGTGATTATAAATTCATGGCTAAATAACTCATTTGATGCAGTCCAAACTGTTCAGACATTGAGCAGGTTACTTCACATTCAAGTAGCCACCACAGAAGCTCTTTGCGACCACATCGCAATCTTGTACACTTGGAACTCACGTACGCACAATGGCCGTCTTCGTCATCACGGGCGCTCGAACTGGGATCGGTCTGCAGACTGTCCTCCAGCTCGCAAACAGCCCTTCAAACATTGTCGTTGCTGTTGTCCGCGACCTAGGGGCGGACATCTCGTCCCTCAACGAGATCAAGTCCAACAGCAAGGGAACAGTCCATATCGTTGAATGCGACGTTTCAAACACAGCCTCAGTCTCTGAGCTTGTCGGACGCCTGACAAATGCTCTTGGAGCAGACTTTTCAGTCAACGTGGTTATCCAATTTGCCGCCATCTTGAATTCCAGGGAACAGACAATCCGCAACGTCACTGCAGAGTCTCTCATTTCGCACTTTACCTCCAATGCGGTTGGCCCAGCCTTGGTCACGCAGGCATTAATCCCGCACCTCGTCCCTGGTACTGTGGTGGCAAACATCACCTCTGGAATGGGGAGCCTGACGATGCTCACCGACGGGACGATCCCAGCTGGGGCCATGCCGTACAGCATCAGCAAGACGGCGCTAAACATGGTCACCGTTCATCAGGCGAAGCAGCTGGGATCGCAGGCAATTGTTGTTGTAATTGACCCGGGCCATGTTAAGACAGTCATGGGTGGATCGGAGGCGGTGGTAGAAGTGGAGGCAAGTGCGAAAGGGGTGATCGATATTGTCAAGAGTTTAAAGCCAGAAGACAGTGGGAAGTTTCTCCTCTACAACGGGACGGAGTTGCCGTGGTGATTATATGTATCAAAGGGGCAGGATGTAAGAAACGATGATACTGGTGCACCTATCCGCAGGGTTGGCAAACGTACTCCTAGTGTTAAGGTCAGTATTAGTATTAGTACCCATTCCTGCCTGTCCGGAAGCAGTTATTATGTGTATGTCACGACGGTAGCAAATGATGTCAGGGTCATGCTCTTCTCTCTTTTTATACTTGATCTAAGCTTTGAACAAATATCCTGGTATATCCTCCTGAATAACAAATCTATGGTACATTGAAATTGCTTACGCAAACATGTTGCGTCTTCTCCTGGCCAACCTGCACTTGGAACTGGCAGTCTTGGTGGAAGCGGCGGGCGTCGTGGCACTGGAAGGCGTGGCGACAGCGGAAGGCGTCGTGGTAGTGGTAGGCGTCGTGGTAGTGGTAGGCGTCGTGCTGCTGGACTGATCCCTCTTGAGAATCTTGGCCGCGGCATGCTCAGCAGCAACCATCACGATGGCCTGAGTGTTTCCAGTAGGCAGATCGGGGTGAATACTGGCGTCCACGACAAAGAGGTTGTCGGTACCCCAGACCTTGGTGTTGACGTCGACAACACTGTTTCCGTCCTGGCTGGTTCCCATCCGCGCCGTGCCGACAAAGTGGGATCCGGTCACGTACGAGGCAATCAAGCTCTCGGCCGTGGTGTTGCTCGCGATGGTCAGGGTGCTATCAGACTTAGACGCGTAGGCGATGAGCTGCCTCATGAAGGACAGGATGGCATCCTTGTCAGCGCTGGTGTTCAGGTACGGTTCCTTGGTGATCTTGGTGGCTCCAGAGCTGGTGATACCTATGGCACCGGTGGAGGACAGGCCGTGGGTGAGATAGACCTTGATGCGGACAGTGTCGTTGGAGGGAGAGTTGCAGGTGCCCTGGATGTACCTCTCAACGCCGTCTGTGGTGTTGCTGACGCTGGTCCAGAAAGTAAGACGTTGACCCGACTGCGCGAGAAGACCAGATCCCTGAGCAAACAGGTCCACGTTGGTCTGGTTTGGCGCGGTGAAGGCAGTGCTGGCAAGCGACGACAGAGACTCCTTGGTCTTGAGCTCCACAGTAAAGATAGGATGATCCTGCAGGTTCTGGCCAACAGGCAGATCGATCCAGTCCGCAGACGCCGGCAGGGTGATCTGCGTAGATCCGTTGGAGACGGTCCTGATCTGCTCAGTAGGGCCAATGCCGCTGTTGAAGAGAATGCGAGGCGTGGACAGGGCACCGGAAGCGAGGATGACGGCTCCCTTGGCGTTGAGCTTGATGATCTGGCGCGTGGCCACGCCAGTTTCCACCTCGACGCCGCTAATGCTGCTGCCGTCGCGGACAACACGGAGCATTTTGGCGTTAAGCTTCAGGTCAAACTTAGGCAGAGCTTGGGCCAAGGGAAGGTAGTCACGGACAGGTCCTGCGCGGAGGCCATTGGAGATCTAGACGATGTTAGTTGCTGTGTGCTCATGGGGAAACGGATAGTCTCACCATAGTCGGGGGATGCGAGTAGATCTTTCGCTTCTCCTCAGGCTGATCAATGGCATCCACCTCGCTGAAGCCATTTCCGTCAAGCCACTTGCTCAGCACATTCCAGGCGCCCTGGTCGTACAGCTCGCCGTCCTTGCTAGGCGTCGTCGTTCCAGGCGTGCGCTCATAGAGCCTGCTCGCGGCATCCTTGACATCGGCCCACTTCCAGCCTGTCGGCCACTTGCGGTCGAAGTCGGAGCTCTGGGGCTTGACGAACATCATGGCGTTGATGGCTGTCGAGCCACCCAGGATGCAGCCGGCCTGGCTAGCCGTGTCGGTGCAGTACTCGCTGGTATCGGCCGCGGTTGAGAGGAAGTAACCCATCGACGGAACATCGTATTGGCTCACCGTGTCGTTCCAGTCCATGACGGTCTGGCCGCCGCTGGAGAACAGGGAGGCCTTGCCGCGCTCGAGGAGGAGGACGGAGGCGTTCGACTCTGCTAGACGCTCGGCAACGATGAGACCGGCCGCTCCGGCTCCGGAAACGATATAGTCGTACGTCACGTTAGAGATAGTCGTAGTGATGTTCGTGGGAGTCGATCCGCTGCCGCTGCCGGTGTCCGGGGTTGTTCCGGAGGTGTCATCGGAGGCCAGCGCCGCCCAGGTGGCGTAGTCGGCCGACTTAGCGGAGGCGAGATCGATGGCGAAGCCGCCAAAGCCAGCGGAGTGGTAGTTGAGTGCGCCATCAGCCGCGGAAGGATCATCCAGAGCCGTGGTGCTGAGTGCCCAACCGATAGCAGGTGAATCGTCGGTGGCAGCGAAGGTGGTAGAATCACCCTTGATGCAGCCCTCGCAGAGGAAAGTGTAGGTGAAGGCAGTACCATTGGCCGAGGTTCCAGACGCAATTGTCTTCAGAGAAACAGTGTCGTCGTCGAGAACGTCGGGGTTCGCGTAGCTAGTGGCCTCGCGCAGCGAAGAGACAACCGACTCACCGTTGGGCCAAGCAACGATGAGCAGACTCTTGGCCATGGAGGTGGTGAGCGACAGGGCTGCGTATCCATCGGTAATAGGGGCGGAGATTTGACCGATGAAGTCGGTGGCAGGGTCCGAGGGCAACGCAATGCCGAAGCTGAAGCTGGAAGCCGTATCAGTCCATTTCTGGAACGTGATGCTGGTATCGGGGTCGACGTAGGCGACTGAAGCGGCCTGGATCAGGCTCGGGAGTACCAGAGCACTCCCAAGAGCGAGGGACTTGAAGTTCATAATGAAGGGTAGAGAAAGTAGAGAACTGGGTGTTCAAAGGAAGGAATAATAGGCACAAGGCAACGAAGGAAGGGTCACGAATCCAGTCGTGAATGAATGAAGGTGGAATAGAACGAAAAGAACGGCACCCAGTGCTGCTGAAGGAAAGAATGAAAGAAGGCAAGCCCCTAGTTGGTCAAGACACAAAGACTCAAGACTGACGCATCATCAAGTTGAAGTGCAGCAAGTGTTTATATATGCCACGGCGGAGTTGACGGCAGACTACTAGGTGCAAGGCCCTCACGATCTCCATAACGGCCTCTCCCCTGCTTGCGTGTAGAAAGGCCTATCACAACGCATGAATACCCGACGACAATGCGAACCCGGCGCTGTCAGTCCACGTTGACGAAACAGTTTCAGGGCGTGTGGAGACGCAAAGTCACCTAGGATGCTTGCGAAGACCCGGCTTGAAATCCTAGGAACTATCCAAAGTTGTAATCTCGTCTTCATCATTGGCCGTCTCCGTCTCCATCAATGCTCTTCCGTAGTCCGCCCGACTCTCTGTTCAGACGAGGTTTCAGCGAGAGGCGATGAAACCCGTTAGCGGCTCCGAATAAATCGGTCCCCCTGGAGCTTGGGAAACAGAGCCTAGCTGGTCCTGGAAGTGCCGCGCTGTGGGGGTGTGGATCGTTTCCGTTCCCCTGGCGGCCGAGATGTTCATTTCGGAGGGATTGACGAGTAGATATCTCACGATAGTCGCCACCCCGGCATCGTTTCGTTTGCAATTGGTGGACGGTGTTTTGCCTAGCAGATCCCATTTCCGACTAAACGAGACGCTGGAACGATTCGCGACGGCCTTCGTTGTGGGATCTCCATGTGGCCCCGACCCCTGATACCTGAGACAGGGTGGTTACGTAGGCCTCATGCCTTTTTCGAGATGAATTGGGAGGCTGTTGCTGAGATTTTTACTTGATCCTTGGTAAATCAGGCCATGGCAGACGAATCTTTTTGTCCCACCCGCTTAAATTATTTTCCCGCAACGTCACAGCCAGGATGGGTTCCGGCGTGGGTTTACCTAAATAGTACTGCACTCCCGTTTCTATTTTCTCTGTCAGAGGTTTCTCGTCGTCTAGATTTGACGGCCGTCCGCGAAAATTCGGTGCGAATACTGGAGCCCGTGGTTTTGGTGCTTCTTATGGTCTGATACCTCAGTCTAAGCATACACGCTCACAGAAGATATAAAAGGCCGCCATTGCGCGAAAATGGCAATTAGTTGTGCCGATATGATCACCAAGCAGATCAAACACGGCAGTGCGATCTAAAGTGGCGCAAGAGCAAAGACCAAACAAAACATTGGACGCGCTTCGCTCTACGAAACACTAGGTGTCTCAATGCCCAATGGCCAGCTACCACCAGGGTCAACTATCACTAACACCTCTGCTCCGTCGGCATCTCCTGTGCCACCTTCATCCACACAAAACAGCACACACCAACCCACCATCAACCAATACACCTAATCATCAGTTAAACGCCCTTTCATCTCTATTTCCTAAGGCTTCTCGTAAAAAGGAGGTCGGTTGGCGCCTTCCATCTGCTGAATCTTCCCTTCAAAGTCCTTCAGGTCGGTTCCATTCAGAACACGGAGGTTCACAGGGTGCATTGGGCTGATCATGTCCCATACCTTTCGTTGCTCCTCCGACATGGCAGCGATCGACTCATCGGATTGGGGAGCCGGCTCGTTTGTCATCTGCACGCCGCATTTCTTGCAGAACGTCTTGCCGATCAGCTTGGTAGCACAGAAATAACGGCCAATGTCCTCGGGGTCGCCGTGTAAGACGACCAGTTCACGGCGAGGCCAGACCCAAATGTAGGCATTCTAGGAAACTGTCAGTGTTACTCTAGTCCTTGAGAAATCTTAGAGTCTTACTCTCTCGCAAATACTGCAATTGCACTCGCCGACCATGTCCTGGAAAGTCTCGTCAAGGAGTGGGCTCGCCAAGGCTAACTGGACGGCGCCACAATGGCAATTTCCAGTATAGATCTTGCCTCCTTCGACCTCCTCAGCGGGAAGACGACCAGTATACGCTGGGACCTCATACTTGGATCCCTTCGAAGCCCAATCGACACTGACGCAGATTCAGTCAGCACGGTGCATGTCAGTAATTGAGATGCAGTGACACTCACTACTCACGCTCCAGCGTCCACGTGTTCAGATCCTGGATTGCGTGGGCGTTCAGCCCGAAAGAGTACTTTGGCGGTCCGCTGGGCATCGTGACCATGAGGGGTGTGGCACAAGTGGGACAGAACTTGTGGAGAATTCTCCCCGCAGCGAATGTGTACGTCGTGAGGTCCTCCTCGGCGCCTTTGACGACCCTGAAGTCATCGCGGCCGCCGGGAGGGAAGAGCGCGAGGTAGCCCTTCCTGGTGCAGATGCTGCAGTTGCATTCACCGACGCTCTTGATTTCCGGGACATCGACTTCGTACACGAATGCGCCGCAATGGCAGTTGCCACGGTACGTTTTGGTCGGTTCCTGGACGTCAGCCATTGTTTGTTTCGATGCGGAGTTGGTTGGCTTTGAGATTGATGAGATGGCTGGGCGATGTGTTGAGAGACAGGTGGCCAAACTGCAAGTGTTAAATAGTAGTAGTCAATCGAAAGCTCAAGTCGTTGCCAGTTGGAATCTGTCTTGATGCTGATTGTGGATGGATGAACTGCTAAGAGGCGCCTAACCGTGCTGGGGATCGCTTTGTCTTGAAATGAAGCGTAAGCCGGCGTCGGAGTCGGCATGTCGGCTTCCGGGACGTCGGCCGTAGCGGCTGGTACCCAGGAAATTCACGACAGGGCATCCAATAGCGGTGCATTTACAGCAGGCTGCGGTGCTTCAGTGTGCAGCTGCCTAGTCTTGAAATCACGGTAGCCAATCTTAACTTCACGACCGCGACACATCTGTCTCATTTACGAACAAGCCACAGTAACAACTAGACAACTAAACTAAGACACGCCGCCAGGCAGCAGCCCCTCGTTTGCTCACTAATCACTCCGAAGTATCTTAGCATCCATGCGCCGTGTTTGTCGTTGCCGTGTAAAGATTGGTTCATGTCGTCAGCCACTGGAAGTTGGATGTGCGATGATCACGACAGTGCAATAGCGACAGTATGGAATGAAAGCGGGGGATTTGGGTCATGAACAAAAGTATAAGAATGAGACTGAGTGGAAATAATAGATGCTAGATCCAAGACTAAGGAACGAAGTCCAGACTCCAATTTTGAATTGATTCATCACAAGTCACCCTCCTACCCTAAACAATGCCAGGCAAAGTAAACATCAATTTGGCTTCCAATCCCCAAACCTCACCTGACTATGTCTAGGTCGTCAACCGTGATGAGTGGCTCGCCGCTCGAAAAGCCCTACTGGTGAAGGAGAAGGAGCTCACCCGTGCCAATGACGCACTCTCCGCGCAACGCCGCGATCTTCCCATGGTCAAAGTCGACAAGACCTACACCTTCAAAGGCCCAAACAACACCACCGTCACCTTGAGCGACCTGTTCGACGGCTGCGAACAGCTCATTGTCTACCACTTCATGTTCAAGCCAGGCGACGACGAAGGCTGTCGCGGCTGCTCCCATATCGGCGAGTCGCTCCCAGACGTGCGCCACCTGCGCTTGAAGAACACGAATCTCGTCTGCATGTCCCGCGGCGACATCGACAAGCTCGAGGCCTTCCGGCAGAAGAACGGCTGGACTTGGCCGTGGTACTCCAGCGGCGAGTCGGACTTCAACTACGATTTCTACGCGACGGTGGACGAAGCTGTCTGTCCGATCCAGTTCAACTTTCGCAGCAAGGAGGAGATGGAGGCTGAGGGGAAGCGCTGGTACACCGGAGACATTCCCGGATTCAGCGTGTTTCTCCAGAAAGATGGAGATATTTACCACACCTACTCGACGTTTGCCCGCGGCGGAGAGAAGACGATGCCGACCCTGGCGCTCCTTGACATGACGCCTCTTGGCAGGCAGCTTGGACAGTATGGGCCAGCTGAGTTCAAGCTGAAGTATGAGTATAATTGAGTATAAGTGTCAGGAAGCGTTTGTATTTATCAGCTTGTGTTTTGAAGACTTTGTCATTCGATGGTTACTCCTTCCAAAGTTTCTGTAATTCATTAGGGTATTTGTTTCTCGTTGAACCAAATTGAACTCGTCGATAAGACTCGTATGCTTCAGTCCGGTTTCCTATATCCTCAAATCGATTCCGTTCTAGACTTCTATCTGACTAGACCTACACATATATACACGCAAATATTCTCTTGGTATTTTACCATGACTTCCATATCCTTGAACCACCTATTTTCTTTCGATATGAACGATCGAAGCACTCGTCAAAATCAAGCCGCCGATCAGCCCCAAGCTTGGGAACAGCCATTTCTCAACGAACTCCTATCACTTAGAGTAGTGTTATTTAACGAGATAATCAAATAATGAAAGAAGTGACTGGCAGCAAAATCAAAATCTCGAAAGCCTGTTATTTAATCGTACACTAAATCATGAAACCATACAATCTACTGAACTAGGGTGGAGTGGGGATGATCCTGTTTCGGTCTTTTTACAATACCACTCACACACCTTCAATCCTCATTTATCGCCTACCAAACCACCGGCAACTTGGCAATGCCAACATCTTTGTGGCGCGGCGAATAGCCAACCTCTTCAAGGGGAACTGCGACCTTGAGATTTGGAAGCGTCCTGAATAGGGTTTCTAGTACAGGTTAGTAACAGCGTCATTCTGTCAAGACGGGTGTCTCACCAAAAACAATCTCTAGTTCTGCTTTGGCTAGTGGCTCTGCGACGCAACGGTGGGGGCCAAACCCGAAACCAAGAGGGTCGTTCGATCCGTTGTCTCTGTGCAGGTCGAAGACGTCGGGGTCTGGGAAGACGTCTTCGTCTCGGTTGGCGGACTGGTTCGAGGCAATGATGCCTTCACCTGCACGGATGGTCTGTATGATTTGTCAGTCAAGTCACTTGTTCATATTGGGTAATTGATGAAATTCACCTTTCCCCCAAGCTCGATATCCTCTTTGGCTACTCTCTTCATTGCCAAGGCGGAGGCGGTGTGAAAACGACACAGCTCCTCGACAAAGCCTGGAACAAGAGATGCGTCGGCCTTGAGCTCTTCAAGTTGTGATGGGTTTTGCATGAGTGTGACAACACCCTAGAGGCTGATTAGTTCTTCGGTTCATGGTATGTGATAATTGAGTTGGGCTTGTCCTACCAGAGCTATCATGCTAACCATGGTAGCGTTGCCCGCCACCAGCAGAAGGAATGCGATTTGCACGGCGTCGGACTTTTCGATGTGGCCTTGTGCAAGCTGCTCTGTGACGAGTTTGCTGATTAGGTCATCCTTGGGCTCCTCGAGACGCTTGTCTACGAGGTTAGCGAGATAGTTGAGAAGTTCCCTGCACACTTTGTCAGCCTTGTTCTCAATCTCCTGATAAGACATTCTCACTGGTTTGCTGATGCAGCTTCCTGTGCGGTTCCGCTGCCATTGCTTCGGATTGCGTTCTGCTGAGTGAGGTACTCTAGATCCTCGAATGGGACACCGAGAATGGTGTAGATGACCTACTTGTGGCGTTAGTGTTGTTTCTTTTGGAAAGCATGGGTTCAACTGACATAGGATGGAACGGGTAGCGCAAACTTCTCAACGAGATCAACGGGCTCGTCGCACCCATTTTGGGTCATCTCACTGAGAAGGTCGTTGACAGTCTTCTGGATGTATGGCTTCATTGTTCGGACGTGGTCCATGACAAAGAGGGGCGCAACCATGTCGCTAAATCATGTTAGTATCTGTTCTAAGAGCTGTCCTAATACTGGGAATTGTTACCGCTGATTCATGTGTGCCGGCGCATCCATATCCACGAAGGTAGGTTTGTTCTTGGCAGCTGCCTTTCCACCAGCGCTGAGCTCGGGGAAGCCTTGCCGGCTCCGCTCCTGTTTAAAATAAGCACCGTACAAATACAGCAGGAAACAACTGATACGTACCTTGGAAAGTCTCTCATCTGACGCCACCTGGCAAACATCGTGGTATTTGACCACCAGCCACGCCAAGCTTCCGTCAAACAGTTGTACTCTTGAAACCGGCTCAGTGGCCCGGAGGCGAGCGTATTCTGCAGGAGGATCAAGATCCGTCGCTCGCTGGAAGGGGAACCGGGGAATAATGACTGTCATCTTGTTGAAGGTTGCGTGATTTTTGTCAAGGGTGTTTGGTGACAAGGTGATTGTTGTTGTTTGTGAAGTAGTCCAGTAAATGGCATTGGCAATGCACTCTTATATAATGGAGGTCTCGGCACTGAACAGTCACATGGACCCTCACCTTTTCGAGCAATCGTTTCCCAGAAATATTACCCGAAGTAGAATTAGGTCGTCATGATGCGACACCTCCGAGGAAATAGAGGCTTGAAGCTGGTCTGTCGGCATGGCCGCACATTCGTATTCAACCTCAAAGGCCAATTGCATCGCTCCCATTACTCAATTTCATGCGCACTGCTTGCAGTGTGGGTTTCATCCAGCGTCGGCGTTGTCGGCGAAAATGCGCTGGCACACAAGACGTTCCATTATATGCATCTCCGCGGATATCCCTGTCCACCGCCAAACGCCACCAACGTTCTCCGCGGGTATGATTTTCTGGCCTGATTTCTCGGCTATTCATGATGACAAGCGCTCCGGGCTGACATCCGATGCTACGAGTGATTATTAAACACCTCAGCAGCCCTGGAATATGTGTGTCATCTGAACTACACTTCCGAGTCATCTTTTACCAAATCAGCAAAGATTCCAAATAGACACGGCGGCGTCTGGTATTCAACTTATACCACACAGTTGTTCTTCGCAGCTTCTTTGCGTTTGGACGTAGAGATTTTCCAGTTTTATTGATGGAAATACGATCTCGCACCATCAGACTCCTTTACCTCTTTCAGTATCCAAGAAATGCAATTATCTTCCCCTTGCTTGAAGCAGACCATGTTCCAACAATACAACAGTGGGGTACTCTAGGACGTCAACAAAGATCTTCGGAGGTCTAGAACTAAAACCGTTCCAAGGTCGGGCCATTGACCCCATTATGCATGGCTTGGAAGCTTGCCCGAAGATTCCGTGCCCGATCGCCGCCTCTCCCTAGTCAGATATTGCCACAGGACCAGCATCTAGCCGCAACACTTTTGCTAGAGGGACAAGCGACAACTAGAACATTTGGCCATTTGATTGACACCTCAGGTTATCTCAGGAAGCTAATCTACCCTCGGCAAATTAGGTGCCGCGTGAGCAGCTTCTTCATGGTCATGCTCAACAAGACACTAGGTAGAAAAATCGAATCATGGTGAGTCTATGTAGATCCTCCTTATCATTACATACCAAGGCATGTTTGTCCGATAGTTGTGCTTAGAATATTGACTTCTGGTATATGACCTTGAAAATACTCAGATATCTAGCTATGCTCTATGACCTTTATTGGAGTCCAAATTCCAGATGAAAATGGGTTACGATGCTAACGCATAGTGCAGTGCATCATCTCATTTCTGGCCAACAGATCAAGAAAAGGCTAGGCATCTCGATGAAAGTATGGGTCTGTTCACTGATATATGCGTGCTATCGGCGTTTAGCACTGGTAAATTTCAGTTCTTGCGCAATAAGAGCATCGAAGGATACGACGACACGAAGAAGACCTCCCTCATGGCGATTTGAAAAGGCAGCATTAGGGCCAAATCTGTGTGGAATAAGGGAAATTCATGACATCTTGTTTGTAGTCTCGGAGTCAATAAATGTTTACTATTTTTCACAATCACTGAAATATTAATTGTATCAAACGCCGATTACCAAAACTAGAACATCACCGCGGAAACCCAGTCAAGTCACCTATCCTAACTATGACACGTCCTCATTGTGCTAACTTTTCAGCCGCCTTCCGCTCTCTCTCTAGTCTCCATTTCGGGCAAAACTTCCACTGAACCCAGATAAGTGGCGAAAACAGTATGACAAACCCCGTCAGGATCAGAAACGCATTTCTTATCTTCACCGCATGGATCAAAGGCTGGATCACACTCACTCCGACAGCCCCAAGGAGGCAGCGGCACAAATTGTTCGTAGCAGTGGCACCTGCTGAGGACTCGGGGAATGCGTCAACCAGCATGGTGGAGTTAATGCTGAAAATGGCTGTGGCTGTGAATGCGATCATGAACTGCAAGCCCAGAGAAGCGATGAGGTTGGCGGCGAAGTACCTGCGTAGGTCGTTGAGCTCGTAGCTAGGTCCGTATAGTGCCATTGAGACGATAAATGCCACGCTGAAATACGGCATCAGCGGAAGGCGCGCACGCTCAAACGGAAAGTCCTTGGCGCTTTTGACGTCCACAGCTTTCAGTCCACGCTGCTCCTTGTACTGAGCCTCGACTTGTTTAAAGGCTCGGTCTAAAAGTCTTCCAGTACAGATCGAGCCTAGAACGCATCCAACTCCATTGGGGAGAAAACAGAGTCCGACTTGCCACTGATTCAGGCTGGGAAATGTCCGCAATAGTACTGTTGTGGTAGAGGAAGTGACCATGCTCCATAGCGCATACACGAGAGCTCCCCAGGACAAAAGGACGAAAATGTCCTTTTCGAAGACATATTTCAAAGGGACAAGTATCTTGCTGAGCGAAAAGGGTGTCGTCTGTGGTTTCTCTGACTTCGTATAGTTGGCCCATTTCTTGGGAGGCCAGATGAGATATATCCAAGGCTTATGGAAGCCAGTGAGGGGGGTGCTTCCATTTCCAGCTATCTTCCGTTGCGTCTCAGGTAGGAATATCAACAATAAGATCAGAACGAAGAGACTGAACGAAAACAGCATCCAGAAGATGCTTCTGAAACCCCAGACGCTGTTGAGAACACCACCAATGACGGGCCCAATCGCCTGACCTATCATCCTGCAAGTTGGTGAGTAACTGTGTCTCTGATGTGGTCACTTCTCAGACGTACCTAATACCCGCGTTGGTTCCGATGAAGCTCCCCCGTTCGCTCGGTGAGGCCATGTCGGCAATAACACCTGTGCTGATGCTAATAGTTGCAGCAGAACCTGCCGCCTGAAGGCCTCGCAGAGCAAGCAGCATTGGATAATTTGCTGTGAAGCTTAGACCCAGGTTCGCTGCAGTGTATATGACCAGAAGAACCACAAACGTGAGGCGACGGCCACTTGTGTCTGATACCGCGCCAAATAACGACGGAGCGATGCCCTGAACAATCATATACACAGTAATTGTCAGGGCAACAAGCGACGTGCTGACGCTCAATTCAGTTGATATGGTGTTGATGGCGGGAAAGTAGATATTCGAGGATAAGGGAGAGAAAGAACCGGCCAAAGACACGAGGTAAACAATATTCCATTTCTGCCTCTTGGAGAAGACATGGAAAGGTGCCTCGTCTGTTGTGGCCGACTGCTGAGAAGCTCCAGCTTCAGCTTCGACATCGTCAAGAACAGACTGGTCCAACAGGGTATCTTCAGAGAGCCCCTGGGCAGCGCTGTAGCCACCTGGATTGGTTGCATTGTCGCTAGGTGTGTCTAATGAGGAGGTACTGGAAGGGTACGATGAGTGGAAAATTTCAGTCAATGGGTATGATTGCGGATTGTCGTTTTCCTGGACTGAAGCAGACACCATCATTTCTCACTAGGTGAGAAAAAAATCTCTTGTTTGATTTGCTTGAAACGAAAGCAGCAAGTGACAGTCTGATGAGAATTTTGAGGCATTAATACGTTGGCAAACCTCGTGGGGTGAACAGATGGTATATGTTCGTAGCTATCTAACTCGTCACGGCATGTAATCTAATACTTGGTTGATCATTACTCAATAGCTCTGCAACAAGCGGATCCGTTGCTCGAATTTCGTCGCACAGACCGTGCATGACGCGTAACTTGATGCAGACCTCTCTTGCGCCCCCTTTGGTCTCAGAGTCGCTGCGTTGTTGCACATCTTGCACCGCCCCAATGCATCTGAAAACGCATGTAGCTCCCCAGCGCAGCCGTGTTACGCTTTGACACCAGTCTTAAATACGAGGCGATTACGCGTCGGATCCTCCCCTGCGCGCAACGTCTGTGTCTCCATGCCACGTCTGAGGCAGTCATTGGTGGCTGAGGCAACTTTAAATACACAGAGTAGTAAACTACGATATTAAATAAACAAAAGCAAAAGACGCTGCGGATGTTTCAGAGAATGCTGACGAAAGCTACGATCGAACCCCTGAGACACATGGGAATTTGAATAGAATTATGAAACGAGAGTTAGCTTGTCCAAGTCAAGCCATGGGGGTCTAGACTAGTCTAAAGATTGGTGTCGCCGATCCAATATGCCTAAATATAGGCTGAAGAAGCCAAAGATAAGTATTGTTAGCGCCCGCATTATAGACTACCCCTTGCTCCTGGACGAGACAAAACAGGTCAATGGTGCCCTTCCACCCGAGCTGATGCATCCAATCAGTGGATTCTGGCCGACTACCCACGTCATCAATGACATCCAGTTCTACACTCCATCTGGTCTGTGGTCGAGATGCCGAAACTCACCCGTCGTACAACGAGACGCATCACATTTCTACTGTGTTATCTCATGGAAGATATTGCCTGTGTATTCAAGAATCCTTGCGGCAGTTATGAGAATGGGGCGGATACAAGTATTTATAAACCACATTTCTTTGAGAACTAAATTAGTAAATCAGGGACAGGAAGCAGCCTGTGGCATGGTCTACTAATTATATAACTGTAAATGATTCCGTTGTTTTTAGTTGAGTATTGTTGACGGCGATCTAGTAGACCAGGACGTTGAGTTATCCCTTTAACTGTCGCAAGGCAACGTGACACTTCCATACCGGCCCCACAGGAGCCCAGCCAAGGTAAAGATGATTAATCTGCTAAAACCGGTGTTCTTGTTATGTTACTAGTTGATCGCGATCATCCGCGATCTCTTTGTCTGAGAAATTTTCTCACTTTTCGGCTCAACCCGGCTCCCTTGTCCTGAGTCATCCTAGCGCCCGGGTTCCTCCGTCTAACAACTTCCAGGCCCGAGCCCAAGACATTTTCCATACTTTAGTACGTCTTCTGTTGAAATTTCCTACTTTCCGAAGATGTTACAGCAGCTCTAGTTATTCTTTTCTTATTCAAATTACCTAAATATACGCAGATGTATGGTATCTATTGCTCTGAAGTAATTTTATCTTGATCTTATCATGGGTGTTGGTCTAATTTGCTCTCTCTCGCTCTTTAATCTTCAGTAATGATAACTTAAGTCGTAGGCGTGGGCTGCACTGGGTACATCTCATATTGATACATTATATCTATTAAGCTATAGCAGTGATAACGGCTGTATTGATGCTAATAGCTACATCTATCATAATTATACTAAACCTGTATTAACATTTAACCTTGCGGTTTGTGGAATACTTACCAACTCCACCCAGATATGGTTTAGCATTCGTCTTAGTCGATTATACGGAAGAGCTAACAGAAGCAAAACAAGACTCGATAGAGGTAGCGCAGTGGCAACGTAGACCCAGAACCGTTCGTGGCCTGGAGAATATGCATCAGACATGCTGAAAAGACTTGCAACCCAACCTAGCGGCACAAACACCATAGCGATATAGGTCAAGCGCCTGACACTCGTAGCTTCAAGGATGGATCGCCGCGAGTCAATCAATTGGATCATTGATGTTCCCACTGCGATCATCTGTTCAAGAGCCTGGTTGTAATATCGCAACTGCTCTCTGAGGTAGTTGATGTCTTTGACAATCAGGTTCCACGGATCCTTATCGTCTTCGTCCTTGATGTGATAGGTGACGACCTCGGCGAGGCTAGTTAGTTTATGTTGACTCTGCTTGCTGCGCCGTCGCCAGCGTTGAAGATCGACTACATCATCGTCATGCAGTCGAGTTGTGATATTTTGGAGGGAGTATTCATAGTATTTAGAATACCGACTGGTCAACTGGACATAGAAGTTCCATTCTGCAAGGACGATACGGATTGGGTAATATCCTACGCTCAAGGGGCTGGGTGAGGCAGCGTGGAACCCAGGGGGCGGTTGTGCCTTAAGATAGTGCACCATGCTGTCGAGCATTGAAGCTTTGTCCCATGAGCCAGTTGCCTTGCCTTGAGCAAAAAAAGAGAAGGACTGCGGGGATCCGAAGTCTTCAAATCCGCCATGCAAGATCCCCGCTGGGTATGCCGCTTTTCGCTGCGTCTCGACTGATGCAACGACGGAGTTGATCGGATTATCAACTAGGAAAAGGCCTTTGAGGTTGAGATGATGAACAGGCTCATTTTAAACACAGATACTCACAAATGCTAGAATTGTTGATAGTCTTGATAAGAAAAGAACAGCACGACCGCGCGAGTGCCAGTTGTCTGCCCGATAGCGGAGCTAGACGTCGTACATTTCTGGGAGTATTCGAGTCGGTTTTTAAAGCATACGAGACGTTGGAAAACGCGTCAGCGTCACCTAAATCCACCACCTGCTGATAATGAAGATGGACATGACCTGTCTTAGTGATTAAGGAGGGCAGAATCGCGAGGGAGGGCGGTGGTGGTGCTTTCTCGACATCCTCAAAGTTGGTATGTACGTAGTCGGCAAAGAATAAAGGATCAATATCCAGAGATGTGCCAGCCAAGGTGATGAGGTTGGAGCTGATATTCTCAATGAACATGAACCGTGTCGTAGCTGGAGGCGTTGCCCTGATGGCCTTGTGAAACCCATCTTCAGTTACTAGGGAGGACTTGGGTTCTGCCTGGCACGGTGCACCTTGGGGATAATCAAGGAAGACGATCCTGCTTCCACCTCGAGATCCATGACGTAAATGCTGCGATAGGCGAGAAATGCAAGGATTCGTCCGGGCGCGAAACCGGACAAAATCAGCATATGACGGGTCGTTCATTTGGCCGGTTTGGAAGTTGGACAGAGGGTGCTAGGACGGAAATAAGGGCGCAAGCTCCCCAAGCTACTTAATATTATATCTGTCATCCTCCATGAAATTACAACCGGCTGAGAAGGAGCCTCTCCGAAGTGATCACCTGCAAGCATCATTGGTCGCCTGGTCTTAACGTACGCGCCGTACAGCCTCCGCCCATTGGGACTTTCAGCCTCTGTCCCGAAGCCTGGTCGCCGAATTTTGCCTTGTAAGGCTTCCTAGGCCTTGTTTCTGGTCAGGTGCTAGAGGTAACATCCAATAGATGGCCGCCAAGAGACGCACCTCGCAGCCCCATTGTAACGCCGCGCACCCTCGAGATAATCAGCTGCGTACTCGCGCAGGTCGCTGGGCTAACTTACATACATATCATCGGAAATTGTACGAGTCCTCGGTGCTACATATAAGGTTGCGAATTTCAACGCCGGCAAAACGAATAACCGACCCGGTGGCTGATGAGGGCTCGCAAGTCGACAACATTTACGTATGCCGGGACGGTCATGTCGAGGATCGCGTGCCGAATGGTTGAAAATAGAGACAGGTTAAGGCTTTCTAAGAATAGATGGCGTTGTACTTCTAGCTTCTGTCCCCCGAAAACGTATAGCGTCTAGGAAGTCCCAAAATTAGTAAACGCCCCCTGCATCCGATTTTATGTATCATCATTGGTGGCCTCGTCCGCACGCCGTAACGCCAAATCTGCATCTCTCAGCCGCAAAAGTACGCTATGATGTACTCGAGAGTGAGATTCGTGCGGGGGAAAGTTCTCTTGGAAGAGTTTTTGCCATCTTTTTCCTCTTGAACAGCCGACTTTGTTGCTGCTGCTTGGCCACTCCTCAGTCTCTACTCTCACATAGCTTGCACACCACGGTGCTTGACCGCTACAGCTTGATCGACCTATTTCTTAGAGCATATCGTCGCCTTTAGGCTCATTCATTTGCCGCTCCATCCGTGACGCGAGGCGCAATGGATCCTCCGCCATTGCCACGGGTCGAGCGCGATCCAGTCGAACCCCTATGCGAAAAAGTCGATCGCATGATTCGTGATACGACTCAACAAGGCGGTCCAAAAGCTGACTTCCTTAAAATCTGGCCAAGCTTACGAGCGGACTACGAAAAAATGGTCGAGGATTTGATGAAGTATTGCGAAGCACAACTCACTCGATTTCATGAGAGCGGTGTTCTTGCTAAGTTTGAAGGGCGAACAAAGACGGTTGACTCGATTAAAAAATCCATCGAACGCCGCAACAAACACCGAATCGAGCACCAGATGAATGAGTACAGAAATATTGAGGAGATCTTCCACGATGTGCACGACCTTGGGGGTCTCCGGATAGTGGTGGACTACCCAACAGAAATTGACAAGGTTCATCAATTTATCAACCTCAATTTCAACATGAAGAAAAAGCCGACACCATTTTCCTCCGATCGTCAAGTCGGCAAAGTCTGGAAAGTATGGTTTGGAGCTTACAAAAGTGTCAACTATTACCTTTCACTCAAGCCGGAAGCTTCAGGAATCTTTCAACTATACCGCAACGTTATGTTTGAAATCCAAGTTACAAGCCTCCCAGAACGTCTCTACAACAGGCTCGCCCATCCATACTTATACAAAGATGAGTTAAAAAGCCTCTCACGAAGAGACGAGATGGTGATCGATATGGCCCATGGATCAGCTCTCATACACTGTCTTTGTCTTGAGTACATGCGAGACGTGCAGGACTCCTCTGGTCCTTCGGAACAGCAAGAAGAACTCCGAAATGCCATGAGAAAAGCAATTCCACCACCCGGAGTCGAAGAATCAGACAGAGATTTGGATCCTTTGCTGGCAATCACCTCTGACGTGGCATCTGGCAGCGAAGGCCAGACGATTTCGGTTCAAGGTTTTTTGGAGACACTGCAGACTCCACCAGAAAAACGCAACTCTGTCCACGATCTGCGGGCGTGGATGACGATGAGCATAGAGTAGGTTGAATTAACATCTGTTATAGATTTGAGTGGCTAAGCAAAACCCTTCTAGGAATGCAATTCAAGACGCCATGCAACCCCCAATTCAACTTCCAACGGTCGAAGATGCACGCCATGACAGCGAAGCCGTTCAGAGCAAACCTAAATGTCATGCCGATACTAGAGCCGAGGTGGAATCTCGAATTCAGGCATGGGTTGACGACACAGCGGCAGAGACTATACTCTGGCTTCATGCTCCTGCAGGAACAGGAAAATCGACCTTAGCACGTACCCTCTCGGACAATTTCTCAGATGCAGGGGACTTGGCTGCAAGCTATTTTTTCCAACGCGGAGATATACACCGAAACGATACGGCTCGACTCTTCCCCACCATTGCCAGCCAACTTACGGAAACCGTCCTTCACTTCAAGCGCGCACTTCGCGTCTTAGTCAAGGATTGGTCAGAGGATGCTATCTTGAAGTGGTCCTTGGAGAAGCAGTTCAAGGTTCTCATTCAGACGCCGCTTTCTGAGCTTCCTCCCTTGCCAGAACAATCAGCGAAAGTCATTGTCATCGACGACTTTGATGAATGCAGCAATCCTGACAAATTTTCTCGCGTCGTCAAGTTATTTTCGTCTCTTCACCTAGAGACTTCACGATTGCGCGTGCTCTTCACCAGCCGGCACGTTCCGTTAGTTACCGATGCTTTTCAGGAACTCAAGGACGACGGCCTTTCGTTTCAAACCCTTGCGCTGCACGAGGAGTTCAAAAAGGAGACAGAGGCCGGAATCAAAATGTTCCTGACTAGCCAGTTCGCAACAATCAAGAAGAGGAGAAAGATCAAGGCGCAATTCTGGCCAGCACCCAACGACATCGACTATATCGTGGATCTAGCAACAAAACCGTCGCCGCTGTTCATCTACGCTGCAACTGTCCTCCGTTACATCGACGATGAAAAACGCCACAAGGACCCAGTTGAGCGGTTGAATACTTGGATAAAGCAATGCCGTAGGGGCGACTCGCAACTTGACCAAATGTATCTGCAGATTCTCAGGGAACTAGTGCACGAGGAAGATGACGACGAAAGCAAGTCCGACCTATTCGATCTATTAGGCTCTCTCGTCTCCCTTGTTAGGCCACTGTCAGCTGTGGCGTTATCAGCTCTGCTTCACATGCCTGAACACACAGTGAACCATTGGCTGGGAAATCTTCACACAGTGCTGCATGTGCCAGATGGAAGTGAATCGCCAGTTGAGATCATTCACAACTCCTTCAGCGACTTCCTACTTGGAGATGCAGTGTCGGACTCGAACTCTTTCAGAGTCAATGCGTCGACAACACAACACATGCTGGCGAGAAGATGCATCGCTCGAATGAAATCATTCAGTGGCCTTCGCAAGAACATCTGCAAGTTCGACGACCTGGCTATATTGAAAAAAGGCATACCACAGGAGACAATTGCTAGGCACATTCCCGACGACCTCCAGTACGCTTCCCTCTATTGGGTTTACCATATTCTTGAAGCCGGAGCAGGTGTGAATCAGGACGACATTTATACCCTCCTCGCGGAACATTTTCTTAATTGGCTCGAGGCCTTGTCTCTTCAAGGTAAACTTGTGGAAGGGGGGGTGGCAATCAGGCAGCTTCTTGGCTTGGTTTTGGTATGTATGTGCGATGATTTCTGTCGTTCAGCAGCTAACATTTAGCAGCCCCAGGAATCGCAGCCTGGAACCAGCACTCGCCTCTCTGAATTTTTGAAAGACGCTGAGAGATTCATCCTCGAACATGCGTCAATCATTGAAACAAACCCTCTGCAGGTGTATGGTTCCTCTCTGGTGTTCAGTCCATCAGGGAGCAGGGTCAGGGAGCTGCTCTTTAAGAAGCGCCTAGCGGAAATCCAGAACGTCAGCGGTCTAACTCATTGGGACCCTCAAATGCAGACCATCTGTCCTCTCCACCAATTCTCGGCAATCGCCATCTCGCCAAATGGTCAACTGATAGCAACAGCCGCTCACGAATCCATTACCATCTGGGATGTTGGAACAGGCGTTCGCCAGCAAGCCTTTGCCACCACTGGTAGCATGAGCGCTCTCTCATTCTTGGAAGATGGGGACAATCTTGTGTCGGTCTCTTGGAAGAGAGAGGTGCAACTTTGGGATACGGAAACAGGAATTGCGGACACATTGTTCACATTCTCGGGAAATAAAAGGACCTGTGATGCCGCCTTGTCATTATGCCACTCTTTGGTCGCCGCGATTTTGCCCACTGAAGACAGATCAGGGCACAAATTGGAACTCTGGAATTTCAAAACTAGAACTCGCCGTCTCACACTACCGCACGACAGTCGACCAGGTTACAACCGTATTGCACTTTCACCCGACGGCACGACACTCGCATCAGTCACGAGTGGGCAACTACACTTTTGGAGCATACAAAAACGCCCTTGTTGTAGAAGACTCGAGGCGCCTGAAAACATCAGAGCCCTTGCTTTCTCGCCAGACGGCACTGTTCTTGCATCCGCAGTTGGCGCGGAGATCTGGCTTTGGGATGTGACGAAAGGATTACGGCAGCACGCACTCACCATGGGCCACCATGGTGTCCATCAGGCCCTTGCATTCTTTCCAACTGGCAAGAGGTTGGCGGCGTCTAATACGTTGATGGTGAACATTTTGGACATTCCGACGTGGATTGAACTGCAGACAGCCAAGCAAGCCCGGAGTGCCGAATCTGTACCATGTCCTGGCAGAATCAAATGCTTGGCTTTAGCTCCCGATAAGGAAACACTCGCGACGTCTTCAGATACAAATGCTCTGTTGCTTTGGGAGGTTGAGTCAGGTAAGCTACGCCGCAAGTTGTCCGGGGACGTACACTCCGCCGAGGCAATGGCTTTTTCGCCGGATGGGACGATGCTCGCGGTAGCCGCAGGAGCAAATGTTGGAGAATCTGGTGGTATTACGATACAGCTCTGGAGAGTCGAGACAGGTACGCTCCAATGGCATGGCAAAAATGTCCAACTTTTTGAGCCGGCTATCATCTTTCTGCCGAATGGAAAGACGTTCGCGGTAGTTACCACAGATAAGGTGCTACTCTGGGACGTGGAGAGTGAAATCGTCCAACGCGAAGTCACCTTCAAACATCGGCTAGGATTATGGTCCAAGAAGAACATTAGATGGATTGGCTTTTTGGAGGATGGCAAGGTTCTCGACATCGAACTTATTGCGAGCACGCGGATATTTGTGAGTATGGAAACAGGCAATTGTTGGGGGTCTGCCCAAATACACGACCATCGCACAGGGCTTTCTGTCAATGCAGGATGGGTTAATTATGGACTCAATAACAGGATTCTTTGGATCCCTTGGAGGTATGGGAACTACGAAACGGCGGTTGCTGGTAGCCGTCTTGTAATGGGCCAGTTGGATGGTGAGTTTCTCATATTGGACTTTACTCTTGTGGGGCAATACTTGAGGATAACGAGGAGGTGATCTCAATTTATGTCCCTTTGGATGCAAGAGTTTATTTCAGAGCTAAACGCAGTGGTAGAGCAGCACGAGGATGAAAGGAAACCTGTTTAGAAGTACAGCGATTTTGGTGACATGCTAGTTACTCATGGGTAGCTGTTTCGCCTCGTAGTACTATCTTGAATCAGTGCTAGCTAATCTCTGACGTTGTATCGGCGCGGGGAGCTGACTTGCATTGCAATTGGAGAATGATTGGCCGTTCTTGTTTCGAAATGACTGTGTTACTTGGAGAGATCAGCGTGTAAACGCGTCGTCAGTGGCTACGCATGCTGAAGGCAGCAATTGTTTGTGGCTGACCCTGTGCAGACGCATGAAAGTAGCTTTATTGGGGGCCAAACCTCAACGCAGTGCTTGTTTCATATTTGTGGTTTCTATCTACCACTCAGATCTCCGTAACGCGCTGTGCCAGCTTCAATCCCCTACGAGTTCACCATTTTCCTGGAGCGACATGTGATTGTGCCCAATCGATAACGTAAAGCTCCTACACCGTTGTTTCAGCAACACACTGCTGCTGCCTGATGTAAACAGCCTGACTGCTCGATAATATTTGAAGTCCGATGATCCTCGCCGTATAAAATGATCCACCTGGGTCCTAGGTAAGGTCCTCTCACAACTACTTCTCAACATCGATTCGCAATATGCCTAAATTCTCTGCCCGCCAAGCTTTTCGATGGCGACTTTCGACTCCTCGGGTTCGGATACGGCTGTCGACCCTTGATAGGGCAACCTCGGTCTCGACTCCAATCTTCTCTGCTCTATTCTCCTATCGGGTGCCTTTGCTAGGGCATCTGCAGTTCAAATCACAAGGAACAACACCAGTTGCTGAGTACGAATGCACGCTTGAGGAAAAAATTGGAAGAAACAAAAGATTGCTCGAAGCCGACGCAGTCACTGTTCTGTAAGATTCCTCCATTGATCAGTTCATGATGTCTTTTCTAATCGGTGTCAGTGGAAATAGGCATAAAAGCCGCCGCGACAAGGAGGAAAGACTGGGTGTTAATGTCCAAATCTTGTGTGGGGAAAAACGGCTTACGTCCGCGCGACTTTACATGAATGGGAAAATTAATTACTCTAAAGGAAAGTACAATAAGTCTCAGCAATAAGACTTCCTGCCCGGGAGTTTTAGGGATGCTTTTAAGGGGATCAGGACAATTCAGGGGGCGCTGGGCGTTCCATAGTCGCGGCTGGTTTACGGTTACATATGATTAGGCATACTTATAGTTTGAGTGTTAGTTTAGCTATTAGAAATAGCTAATAATAAAGTCACATGCCATTAAAAGACTTGTCTGTGTAGCTCTTGGAATGATTGAGCCAGGGAATCGTTTTAGATGGCTTGAAAGATTTCATCGATCGCCTCACTCTCCCTCCAAAGGTGTCGCATTGCTAGCTATGGCAAAATGGAATGCGCACTCCGCTAATGCGTAGTACAACTATGACTTATATGTGACAAAAGGTATCATTGCCGAAGCTTTTTAGGAAGATCTATAAGTACCTTATTTTTCAGCTTTCCCCGAATCTATTGTATCCAATAGTGCCTTGAATAACCCGCCTTTCTGGAATCGCAAGTCGTCTAGCTGCCCACTCTCTGCTACTCGACCTTCGTCCATCACGACCACACTATCACACTTCATCGCCAAATCCAGTCGGTGTGCAATCATAATGACCGTGTATCCCGCGAACTCGTCCTGGATGATCTCCCACATCTTATCGTCGGTATGAGAGTCGACGCTCGACGAAACTTCGTCGAGAAGCAGGATCCCTCCTTTGGCCCCGGCCTGGTTTCGAACCCGTCGTCTGACAACTGCTCTTGCCAGATTGAAGAGTTGCTTTTGTCCCTGGCTGAGTGAATCAGGTGAAAAGGAGCAATCGAGCCTAGTTTGACTTTGCTCAGAGAGCTCCTGTCTGTTTGTCAGAAAGTCGAGGCTGTGTAGTTTCAATATGTCCTGAAGGTCATGATCTGATGCTTCGTTGAAAGGGTCCAAATTACTGCGCAAGTTTGAGCCCGAGCATGGAGGCAAGAAGATGGGGTCTTGGGAAACGGCGATGATGCGGCGACGCACAACGTCCCGATGGATCTTTTCGAGGGGAAGGCCGTCAACTGTGATGCCGCTCGAGGGCGTATTTTCCTGCAAAGGGTCGAGAAGACGGAGTAGGAGAAGAAGTAGAGATGACTTTCCGCTGTGTGATAGGTTAACTAGGGAGTTCTTTCAAGAATTCTGACTTTCTATTTCTCACCTTCCTGTTCGTCCTACGATCGCGACACGTTCGCCGGCATTGAACGTAATGCTGAGATCCCGAAGAGCTATGGCTCCCCGATCTGGTGACTCTTCCCCACTATAAAATAGGTTAGTTACTAGCTCGATACGATACTCGAGCAATCAACTAACCTATATGATACTGATACATCTTTGATTTCGATCTGACCTCTCTGTGGCCACTTGCCATCCGGTAAGACGTCAACATCAGGTTGAGACTCGGTCTCAGTTGATGAGCTAAACGTCTTCAACCGAGCGACAGCTCCAATGCTCGTCTCAAGCGTAGTGTACGATTGCACTATTGTTGCCAGCATGTCCCCGAAGTTCATCAGCGTGAGGAGCGTAGCTCCAGTAAAGCCGGAATCAGTGCGCAATTGTGTGGCGAGCGTGACGATGACGGTAGCAAGCAGCATGACGATGAGTCGGAGAACGAGTTGAAGCCATCGTTGAATCATGGCCAGTAGGTACGCGGGCCTCTGACTGGTGTCTAGTAGACTGTTACTAGTGGCCATGGAGGCATCGATGTGCCCCGAGGCCCGCAAGGTGACCAGTCCTGAAAGCGTGTCGATGAAGTGTGCGCTGCTCATTGTTAGCTATTCGTAGCAACCTAATCGGCAACTAATAAGTACAAACTCACTATAGAGGGGCTTTGCTCTCCAAGTCTAAGAGTCGGAGCTGCCTTGATGTTCGAAGGTAGAACAGCTGAATATAGTAAACAACACCGATCAAAAAGGGGTAAGCCACAGCCAGCCACGGCGACGCAATCGCAATCACAGCAGCCATGCCGACCACTGAGAACAGCGACAGGGCAAAGTTGAGAAGGGAAAGAGGCAGTTCGCTGTCGATCAGAGTCAAGTCCTGAGCGAAGAGGTTTGTGATAGTTCCAGCGTCGACAAGAGCGAAAAAGCGTAAGGGTGCGCCGATGACGGTTCGCAATGCTCTCTGGTGCAGTCTCGAGCCGGTCTGCGATATCATTGACTGGGTGCATAGAAGAACAACAGCCATGAGAGATAACAAGCATGTCGTCTGAAGAAGGGCGTAGATGCCGAGATAAAATGCCCCTGAGTGTGTAGGATTCAGGCGCACCACATCGGCAGACCAGTATTTCAGCCACACTGTTGGGAAATTCGATGTAAAGCCATAACAACAGCAGGATATAACGAACATGAATATTACCCAGTTCGCCATGCTGGAAAAGTAGTGACGATACACACTGAAGTCTCCTAATTGTCGCGCTCCATCTTGTTGACGCGCCTCGACGGAATCATCAGCGTTTATCGAGTGCTCCGCCTCAGATGCAGAGTCAAGGACCTCTTCTTTCCCTTGATCGAGTAGCTTATCATACTCGGCGGTTTTGGTACCATTCTGTAGGTGCCCTGCGATCACGAGGTCCTCGACAGTGCCCTGTGCCGTCAACAAACCATCCCCACTGATGACTAACACCTTGTCGGCAAAATGCAGATACCGCTCATCGTGGGTACACAGGACCACGGTAGCTTTTCTGCGAGCAAGAAGTCCCTGGGGTCCAAGAGTTCTTTGAAGGACCAGAGATGATGTTGAGACATCGAGACCACTTAAAATATCGTCAAAAAGATACAGGTCCGTCTCGAGGTAAAGGGCCCGAGCCAGAGCGAGGCGCTGCTTTTGTCCGCCACTTAGCGAAATTCCACTCCCGCCAATATTGGTGCGGTCGCCTTGCGGCAGCTGCTTCAAGTCGGTTGCTAGAGCGGTAGCGTGCAAGACCTGTTGGTAGCGTGTTGCGTCGAACTGGGCATGACCAACGATATTGGCGCGAATGGTATCGTTAAACAGAAATGGCGTCTGGTCACAGTATCCTATCCTCCTAAAATTGGCCCCAAGAGCGATGGTCCCAGATGAAAATGTTGTCTCGCCGAGGAGGGCTTTGAGGAGAGTTGATTTGCCTGATGCTACAGGGCCAACGACAATGGTGAGAGAGGAGAAAGGTATAGTCAAGTTGATGTCTCTCAAGATGTAGTCCCCAATAGTCCATCCAAACTGTCCTCCCGTCACTTCAAGGGCTGGTACTTCTTTGGAGTCCTTGACCTTCTCGTGTGCCAAGGAGACATGCTCAGGTGTTGTGCGGGGGTCCACGCGACTCTCTTTTCTCATGTAAGCGTCGATGCGGCCTAGACAAGCAATGGCCGACATCAGACCCGGAATGTTCTGGAATAAGCTGACGAGGGGCCCAGCCAACAGCATTATGTAGGCCATAGCTGGGAATATGCGCGTGACCTCAAGGGTCTGTGACGTGACCGCAAAGGCCATTAGGGGGCCGATTGTCATGGGCGTAAACGAGAGAGTGACAGCAATGACAAGCATCAGGCGCCACTTGCCTCCAATCCTGAGTTCCTGTTCACGCAGTCCCTGGATGAGTTTCTCCACGGCGCCCACCATGCCTGAGATTCGTAGTGATTTCATGGCCGAGATCGTAGTAGCCGTGGCAGTGACTCGCTCCTCGATTGCCTTCATCCAAGCAACTTGGCGGCGGCCGGTGATCGTGGCCACTCCTCCTGAAGCCGCAATGCAAAGAATGACAACTACAATAGGGGCCGCGAAAGCTGCACCGAGCTGTCGCTCCAGAAGCCAAGAAGCCAGGGTCACTTCGACCGTGTTGGCCCAGTACTCATGAAGGGGCAAGAGACCCATCTTGATACGCTCAATATCGCTGTTCATCAGCGTGAGCGCTGCGGAGTCCGCGGCGATGGCGGTGGGTAGCGAAGTCGTCTTATCATACACGGCGGTAAAGAGAACGCCACGCACCATGCAGGTAAATCTCTCTTGCCAGTAGAAGTAAAGGGCGTTGGAGATGGCCATGCCTGTATAAATGATAGCAGTGGCGCCAATCAATCCGTAGCCGTGGTTTGGCTCACTTGGTGACTGAAGGTAGGCGAGGATTGTTTGCATCAGGAAGGGCTGGCAGAACGTGAAGCCGATGACGGCCAGTCGAGGAATCACAGGCAGCAGAAGAGGAGCCGCCAAAGTAGTGAACATGCGCCGACTTAGATGATGAAATGGGGGATTTATAGGCCCCTTGATTTCCCGTTGGTTCACCTTGGCCTGCAAGCAGGAGGCGGACATGGTTTGATCGAGAGCATACAAGTCACCTACTGAAAGGAGAGATCGGAAACCTGAGAGGAATAACCAATCCAGCCATGAATAGGTAGACAGGCCGAAGATGCCACTTGTCTCCTCAGGGCTGTGGCGATCTTTCCAGTGCTGGGAGAGACTCTTGTGCTGGGCTTCAAGAACAAGGATAATGCCTTTGAGAACCGTCATGGCGACGGCAATTTCGGCTTGAGTAGCGGCATGGTGATGATGATGCTGCTGTCTGGCTAAAAGCCATAGAGTCCGGGTTCGCACAACGTCGAAAATCAAAGTCAGAGAGAGGAAGCAGCCCAGCAGTACTGAAGGTCTCAGCGACCGTTTGTGCTCAGCAAAAGATATCAATAGAATAGTGATTGCGACAGCAAATTGCAAGACATTAGAAGGGACTGATAGGTTGATGAGATTGGACCTGTGCTGAGCGGTGAGAACTAGCTGAGATAGTTGAAGGGCAGTAAATGTCACGATAACAGCCTGGGGGTTCGTGTTAGAATCGCAGATGATCCAAGATGTAGGAGTGGAATCGAGAGCAGAACTTACAATTTTTGTCCACAGAAAAGCTGTGGCTTCAGCAAGGCTCGGCCTCCTAAGGAGCCATAAGAAACGGCCAAATGCTAGGACGAGAAAAAGACATGAAGGCAAAATCGAGAAGAAGATCTCTTCAAACCGGAGGGTGAAGTCGAAATCACCCCGGCACCCTTGGACTACAGGCCCAAAGGTATCGTCGTTGCGGCACGCCATAGTTCGGAAAGGTTTGATGGCATGGTACAGATAAGTGATGAACCGGCTAGAATCGGCGCTGAACGGCCCAGAGATGGAATTGGCGGTGCTCAGCGAAAGCAGCTGTGGTACGAGCAAGTAAAAAACCGGAGGCAATTGAGATCATGTAAAGTTGGAGGGCGAAGCACTCGTAGTCTGAGGCGATTCTTCGACTTCCCGCTGGACTGGATAGGGCATGTGGTAAGGCAAGGCAAGGCCAGGCTACGCACGCACCTTCCATTTATGGCTGGAGCATGTAAGAGTCTCCCCACAGTGGATGGAGCACCAGACGAACCACCTTCCGAAAATGCAGACGATGAGACGCACTCGAATCCTTTGAGCGTGCGAACGCTCACGCCAAGTCACGGCCCCACATCAACACGGGCACTAGCGGGTGGCGTCGAGTATGTACTTTCCTTATTGAGCTAGCCTGTAGATAGTAACTTATAAGTTAACTTATATTTTTAACCTTTTAACGTTTAAGATTCTACTCCGCCGTAACTTATGTAGTCTATGTAACTCTAGTCAGCGAGCCCAAGCAGCCAGCCACCCCTGCCTACACGAACAAGTCCCCCTTGTAGCCTACACCAGCTTTTCCACCGCTCATTGTCCCGGCCAGGATCACGCGAGAGCCGCCCGCAGAAGAAGAAAGGGAACTGATCCCATGAACTCCGCCGGGCCCGAAGTCCAGCACTGTCTGGGCCGCCAGGGTCGACTCAGGGTACAGGGATGCGGTGGCTTTTCCCCAGTCAACACTCCTGCTCACCACCAGCTCCACCAGCTTGTGGAGTACATTTACCCTGCTTTCCTGGCCTCCTTCACAGCCGGTATCTTGTCCATCCTCGGTGCTGAAGACCGGGATCCCCATGGCGCCTGGCTGCAGCCAGATATCCTTGAGATCATTCTGGACCATCGGGATCGCCTGATCGAGCCAACTGGTGTGGAACGGTACACTCACATCGAGAAACCTGCTCCCGACAACTTCAGCATTGCCATCGTCGCCTGCGCTCCTCTGCTGGACAAGGAGTTGCTTTGCCTTGCGGATCTGTAGGTTCAGTCCATACAAGTACTTGGGCGGCCCTGAGATGACAAAGTGTCGCGGCCCGTTTGTCATTGAAATGGCCAAGTAGCGGCCACCATGCTTGAGGTAACGATTCGTCGCATCGACACATCTCTGCAGATTCTCCCTCGTAAGACCCCGAACGCTGAGCATCGGTGACGGCGCGTATTCGCCGTGGTCAATTGAATCCTGCACCATGGCTTCTGAAATCGCATTGTTGCGTTGTAGAGTGTTCCAGGCCTGCTGAGTGCGGACGCCAATCCAAAACAGCGTTGTCATGGCGGCACGAGTGGCTTCCCGCCATGAAGGCCAGTCATCCGCGACGGCTGTTGCCGCGGCCGTGATGATGCCCTGTGAATGTCCCGTTGTTCCCGCGATGCGGCTGCGGAACTGACCCGGGGTGAGTCCTAGGGTCTTGCAAGTGACTTCGTAGTGTGCGAGTTGAACGAGGCCTATCAAAGGCACGCTGACGGGTGCAGAGGTCAAATACGTCGAGTCTGGGACTTGGGCGGGATCGTGTATCCATGCGAGGATGTTGAGACCTTGGGGCAGGAGTTGACTCGTGGTGGCATCCGTGCTCGAGAGATTGGTGAGCAATGTAGCCGAAGCGTGGATGAGGTCTCTCGTCAAGGAGGGATACGTCGTCATGATTTCGCGGAGTTCTTGAACGCAGTTGCTCCTTAGACCTTGGCCGCCAAAGACGGTGTATATCGTCGTTGGGGTACCCTTAGTTTTATTGCATGTCGTGCCAAAGAGACCACTCTCCTGCGGATAAATGTTGACGTTGGCAGCGTGTAGAGCCTCGTAGTAGGAGCGCAGCAACTTCGATTTTTGGGGTTCCGAAATGGGAAAAGATGCGACGACGGTATGGATGTTCCTCGTAGCCAATATGCTTTGCTCCACGTAGTCAATCAGGAACCTCAGCAACTCCCGAGAAGCATTGACTTCTTCCTGACCAGATTGCTCGATCTTTTTGGAGACCTGGTCTGCGTATTCCAGCACGAGCTCGAGCGAAGACTGTGCATCCTCATCCTCGGCCTTGTCTCCTGAAGTGGGAGAGTCTGGAGGGCTGGGTTCAACATATGTTGCGCTTGCTTTGACATCGTGGAGTTTGCCAGAGAGCGCAAATGAAACATCTTGCCCGCCGGTCGCGAGAGTTGCAAGTGCCAACAGCTGCGTAGCATTGAGTTTAGTCGTAGGCATAGTAGGCCTCGGCTGGGTTAGGTTATCGCTGCAGGCCATCATTTTTGACAAAAGTTCGATCGAGCTGAGTGCTGGTTCCAGGCTGGTGGTTCCCGATAGTTAGTTCCAGTCTGTCGGTTCCGATACTACGCACTTTTAAACATTCTTTATGTAGGATTGATCTTCCAATGCCCAGGACCATGATAGCGCATTGCGGCTTGTGCTCCACGGATTGCAATTTTGACGCTTACCCTACCCCTCTGCCTGCGATGTTACCTGCCTTATTAGTCTGTACCTGGCAGGTTTCTGGGTGGGCAAAACTGAAGCTCTGATGTCGTTGACCTGCCTCACGGGCGGCTACCAGCTGACGGGAACCCCCTAGCGCCTTGATGGGCACACTTGCAGTAGTACAAGGCCAGGAGTGGAAGTGGGGGGTCGGCTAGCATGAAGCCGTCATGCTGCCAGGGGTTCGGTCAGCACTACTGCAGCCTGTCACCCAGGGAGGGTCGCATTGCGATGGTGTTCGATGAGCTACCCTGTGGATTCGGACTTCGAGTGCGAGATACTTAGCATCAGCATCGTGACCAGGCACCCTGGCAGCTTGATGAGGGGCGGAAGAATGTACCTTATCTGAAAAGGCGTTTTTCCTACAAATCAAACGTGTGTCAAAGCTCCTTGGCCCATATAAGCCAGCCTTCAGAGTGGGATACCGTTTGGTCAGCTATAGCCCATCACTGCTGTGAATAGGATTCAGCAAAGCACACAATGAAGCACAACACACCGCATTCCACTTTCTTCGCAACAGCGGGAGAGACTGACTGCGAAGCACTACGAAACATGGCGTCATCCCTACTGACCCCATCCCATCTGAATGGGAACGGGGTAAAAAAGGCACGATACCAAACGGTTGGAGTTTTGTTCAATCTCGCCCAGCTATGGGCACATGTCCTCCAAATCCAAGAAAATACCATCACCCAAAACGACAACTTTTTCCAGCTCGGCGGCGACTCTCTTGCTGCCACACGGCTTTCAAATGTGGCATTGGAAGCTGGATTCATGCTTCCTGTGGAGCAAGTCTTTCTGTATCCCACATTGGCTCGGATGGCACAACTGCCATACGTCCCTGCTCAAGTGGCATCCAACGCAGACGTCCGGCCATTCTCACTGATTGCCAGTAAATGCGACGTCCAACAATGCATCTCGCGAGTGGCAAGCATGTGCGGCGTTCAGAGCGAACGCGTCGAGGACATCTACCCCTGTACTCCATTACAGGAGGGCTTGCTCGCGTTGACGTCGAAGAGCCAGGACGATTATGTTCTTCAAAACAGAATGGAGTTGGCGACAGCGGTCGACATTGATCGCTTTCAAAAGGCATGGGAGCAAACTTCCAAAGCCATCCCGATACTGCGAACCCGTATTGTCCAGCATGACACCCTCGGATTTCTGCAGGTGGTGGTGAACGAGAACATTTCGTGGGTTCACGACCACAATTTCGACACGTACATCAAAGATGACAGGGCCAAGACGATGGACCTTGGGCGACCTTTGGCTAGATACGCCTTGATACGCGACGAAGAGCAGAATGGTGTGTCGTTCGTGTGGACGGTTCACCACGCCCTGTATGATCGGGTTGCTCTCCCCGGATACAAGAGGTCTTCAGCCAATTTTACCACGGGAACGAGGTCAATGACCTGCCTCCCTTCAGGACCTTCGTGAACCACCTGATGAATAAGAGCCAGGCATCTTCACTGGCGTTCTGGGAATGGGTAACACTGGAATTTGACTCCGACACATTCCCGGCGCTGCCCGCTGGGATATCAGAAGCCAAACCAGACATTTCGGTGCAGCGACGTATCCAACTCCCCCAAAATAGCGGCACAGGTAAGGCGTCGACTAGCACTGTTACCGCAGCGATGATAATACGCGCGGCCTGGGCGCTTGTAGTCCATCACAACACGGGCGCAGACGACATCGTCTTCGGCGCTACCCTATCGGGCCGCAACGCCCCTATCCCGGGGATGAACGACATCATGGGGCCTACGATAGCGACTGTCCCTGTGCGTGTGCGGATCCCTTCGGGAGTAACCGAATCTTCAGTGACGGTTGCTGAGTTTCTCGAGAGCGTGCAAGAGCAGACGGCTGATATGATGCCCTTTGAACACGCTGGGTTGCAACACATTGCGCGGATCAACAGCGAGGCGCAACGAGCTTGCAACTTCCAGACCATCTTGATTGTACAAAACGCCGATGACGGTGTAGTGTCGGATGACTCTGCCACCATTGGAGTCTGGCAGAAGACGCCGCAGATCTTGGAGACTGCGACGTACCCGCTCGCCATCGTCTGCACGCTTGGCGAAGGCTACGTTGAGGTCGTTGCGAGCGTAGACGCGAGAGTACTTGAGAGTTGGAGGGCTGAGAGGATGCTGGCTCAGTTGGCTCACACTATCGGGCAGTTCGCCAGCTCGTCGGCGGATACGAAGCTGGATACCCTGGATCATCTCATGCCATCTGATCTGGAGACGATATGGAAGTGGAACGAAACTGTCCCACATGCGATTGAAAGAACACTTCATGATGTGGTCACGGAAAAGGGGAGAGAGCTACCAGATGCCACAGCTATTGACGCATGGGATGGCAAGATGACATACTCTGAACTGGAAAGAGTTACGACACATCTTGCCTACCACCTTGTCAAAAAGGGCGTCAAAAAGGGCGTTTTAGTACCACTGTTCTTTGAGAAGTCTATATGGGCAATCGTGGCAATGCTCGCCGTACTAAAGGCTGGTGGTACGTTTGTGCCGTTGGATGCCACGCATGCCAGAGATCGGAGAGAAAACATCCTCGAGCAGACTGGCACCAACATCGTCCTTGTATCTGCACAATATTCTGGTCTTTCTTTAGGTTCAGGTAGAAATGCCATACCAATCAGCCAAGAATCCCTCAAGAACCTGGACGAACTTGATTTGGAAGCAATGGTACTACCACTTGTCAGTCCTCAAAGCATCGCTTATGCCATCTTCACGTCCGGCAGTACAGGCACTCCTAAAGGAGTACTCGTTTCACACCAGGCTATAGTCACAAGTTCAACCCACCATGGTGCACGGATGGATCTTAACCCGAGCTCGCGAGTGCTGCAGTTCGCAGCCTACATCTTCGACGCATCCATTGCCGACATCTTTACCACACTCATCTTCGGCGGTACGGTCTGCACGGCATCAGACGCCAGTCTCCGGAACGACTTGACAGGGAGCGTTTGCAAAATGCAAGTCAATACGGTATTAGCCACCCCGTCTGTTGCCAGGCTCATCCAGCCCGATGAGGCGCCCTGTGTGACCAAGGTAATGGTTGCTGGCGAGACGCCGCTGCAGGAGGACTGTGAGCGGTGGAAGCACGTCACGATGTTTCAGGGCTACGGACCTACCGAGTGCGCTGTGCTCTGCACAGTTGGTGATGTCAACGAAACCCAGAATATGCATAATCAGACTCACGATATCGGAAGAGCGACAGGGTCGGTCAGTTGGGTCGTCGATCCCAACAACCACAACAAAGTCCTCCCCATTGGTGCCGTGGGGGAGTTGCTCATCGAAGGACCGATTCTGGCCCAGGGGTATCTCCACGACCCGGTTACGACTGCAAAGACGTTCATCGAGGACCCGGAGTGGTTACTTAAGGGAGGGGCAGGCTCGCCTGGTCGCCACGGCAGGTTGTATAAGACGGGTGACCTGGTCCGGTACGGCGCGGACGGCAGGCTGTTCTATGTCAACCGCAAGGATACGCAGGTTAAAGTCCGCGGACAGCGCCTAGAACTTTCAGGGGTTGAGCACCACACCTTACAGTGCCTCATTCCGAAAGCGCAGAATGTCGTGGCCGAGGTCTTGCAGACAAGTGGGGAAGGGTCAAGTTCAGCGCTCGCAGCGTTCCTGGTCCTTGCCCCTGAAGAGTACCAAGGGGTTATGGCCAACGATGCAAATCATGTGTTCAACGGGTTGGGTATGAGGACCTTCTTGCCATCTGCCGCCATCGAGGATGAGTTGGCCAGACGGCTCCCGAGTTACATGATCCCTACAGTGTGGTTCGTCATTGACCACCTGCCGCTCAATGCGTCTGGCAAGACAGACCGGAGGAGGCTCAGAGCTGCTGGGTCTTCATACTCCAAGTCCGAACTTACCAATGGAAACGGAGGCAGTACTGGAAGAAAGATCGAGAAACGCCCCCCACAGACCGACGCCGAGGTGGCGTTGGTCAAGCTCTGTGCGCAGGTCCTTGGTCTCGAGGAAGTCCAAATAGGGGTTGACGATAACTTCTTCCGAATGGGTGGTGACTCAATCATGGCAATGAAGTTGGTTGGCGCCGCGAGCAAAGCCGGGCTGACCATCACTGTTGCCCTTATATTTCAGCACCCGAGACTGGCTGATCTTGCTACGGTTCTGACAACCACAGAAGACGACAGCGCCGATGCCATTCTCGACAGCGTCGCTCCGTTTTCACTTTTGCCAGGCGCTGTGGATTACTCTCTGCTAAGGGAGCAGGTAGGCCATATCTGCGGCGTCGGTGGAATGGCTATTCTGGATGCCTACCCTTGCACGCCGCTGCAAGAGGGCTTGCTGGCGCTCAGTTCCGTAGAGACCGGCGATTACGTTTTGCAGAGCGTGTTGGAGATGTCGTCGTCTGTGGATGAGCTTCGCCTCCGCGCCGCATGGGAGAAGACCGTCCAAGCTCTGCCGATTCTGCGGACGCGCATTGTGCAGCACTCGACGCTGGGACTGATTCAAGTTGTCGTCGACGAAGGCGTGGAATGGCAGGCTGCAGATGACTTGGAAGAGTACCTCAAGCAGGACAAGCTGCTGCCAATGAGCCTTGGAGAGCCACTCGGACGATACGGAATAACTACCGACAAGAAGACGGAGAAGAGGTTCTTTACAGTGACGATACATCACGCGCTGTATGATGGCGAGTCCTGGGAGCTGGTTCGCGAACACTTTTCGAACATATACGCCGATCTAGTTACCCCTGAGCCCCATGCCAACTTCAACCGAGTTGTAAAGACCATCCTAAACACCGACAGCTCAGCAACAGGGGATTTTTGGCAGAGATCCTTCTCGGGGCTCAGTGGAGCAGCCTTCCCGCCCATGCCGCCTGGCGTAAGGGACATCACTGCAGACACAACCATTCGCAGCAGCTCCTTTAGGGTATCAAATGGGATCGAAGGAAGGTCTGGCGTGACTATTGCATCTATTGTACGAGGTGCATGGGCATTCGTCGTCCACCAGTACACTGGAACTGACGACGTTGTCTTCGGCGCCCTCCTATCTGGCCGCAACATGGCTGTTTCCGACATTGACAGGATTGTCGGTCCCACGATAGCCACGGTCCCTGTTCGCGTGTGTATTCCTCCAAGCTCCAGCTCTTCGACAGTTTCGACATTCCTCCAGGGCGTACAAGACGCAGCAACCGCCATGATCCCATTCGAGCAGACCGGCCTACGCCACATTGCAAAAGTGGGTGTCGAAGCGCAGCAGGCTTGTAACTTCCAGACACTGCTCGTCGTGAACGCTGCCAGGCCCAATGTAGGCGACAAGCAAGGGGACAAAAATATCCTTGGCACGTGGCTCCACATGTTCAAGACTCAAGAATTCACCACGTACGCGGTCACCATCAAATGCGAGCTTTCGGCAGCAGACACTGTGCAACTAGAGTGCTCTTTTGACCCGAGAGTTATCGAGCAGTGGAAGATTCAAAAGATGCTGGATCAGACCAGCTTCGTGATTCAACAGTTTGCAGGAGCCGCCGGGGATCGAAAGCTGGCTGCCTTGGATGGTCTCATGCCGTCTGATCAAGAAGAAATCTGGCAATGGAACGCGACCGTCCCGCCGAGAGTGGACGAGTGCGTTCATGAAATCATCCAACGACAAATAGACTTACACCCTCAGGCACCGGCGGTACACTCGTGGGATGGTAACCTGACATACCATGAACTGGACAACGTTTCTAACCGCCTTGCCCACCACCTCATGCACCTCGGCATCCGCGAGGGGTCTCTTGTGCTTCTCTGTTTCGAAAAGTCGATGTGGACTATCGTTGCTAAGCTGGCAGTACTGAGAGCCGGTGGAGCGTTTGTGTTGGTCGAGCCATCACTGCCCCAGCATCGACTACTCAGCATTACTCGCCAGACAGGCTCATTACTGGCCCTTGCTTCTGCCAGTACGGCATCTGTCATCTCTCCGTTCGTTGCAGAGACTACGGTGCTAGATGACGAATTGCTGGGCCCCGCCTCAGATGTACTATCAGGAGTGCTGCCTCAAGTTTCCCCTTCGTCGCCAATGTACATCCCTTTCACATCTGGCACCACCGGTGAACCCAAAGGTACTATCATTCCACATAGCGCGTTCGCATCGACCCTTCACTACCAAGCTCATCGACTTACCTGTCCTGATGCCCGCGTATTCGACTTTTCCTCTTATTCCTTCGACGCGTGCATCATAAACAGCATGGTGACGCTGGCCGTTGGTGGCTGCATCTGCATAGCATCCGAATCCGATCGAAAGGACAACTTGACTGGCGTCATCGCCTCGATGGAAGTCAATTGCATGCTTCTTACCCCGTCGGTCGCGCGTCTGGTGGACTTCACTAAATTGCCGCTATTCAAGTTTCTCATTCTTGGAGGCGAGGCGATTCGAGCTATCGATATTGATAGAGTTCCTAAACGCATCCACATTGTCAACGCTTATGGACCGTCGGAGTGCACACCAACGAGTACCATCAATGACAACCAGGACTTGAGAGACGAGCTCACACGTATCGGAACTGGTGCGGGCACTTGTACATGGGTGGTAGACCCTAATAACCACGACCGACTTGTGCCTATTGGTGCTGTAGGCGAACTACTTATTGAGGGTCCTACAGTTGGCAGAGGCTACGTAAGGAATCCCGAAAAGACTGCGGCTTCTTTCATCGATGCTCCTGGCTGGCTTCGAAGAGGATCAGGTCAAACTATCTTAGGCCGCAGGGGCAAACTTTACAAGACGGGAGACTTGGTCCGGTACAACGACGGTGGTGTGCTTAGCTACCTTGGCCGCAATGATTCGCAGGTCAAGCTCCGAGGACAAAGACTTGAGCTTGGCGAGATCGAGCACCATGCTCTCGCCTGTATCCCGGGTGCAAAGGAAGTGGTTGCAGAGGTGGTCCACCCAGTCGACGATGATTCTGCCACCACGCTCGCAGCGTTTGTCTTGCTGCAGGAGAGCGAGGCCGCGTACGCACTGAACAGCCAGTCCCAAGATCGGACACCTCGTCTCTTCGCGGTACCTACGTCTGTGGAAGACCAGCTCGCTGAACGAGTACCCAGCTACATGGTTCCAACAGTCTGGGTGGCTATGACTGAGTGGCCACTGAATGAAAACGGCAAGGTCGACCGTAAAGCCTTGCGGAAACTCGGATCCTCCTTTTCAAGGTCGCAACTGGCGCAGTTGAATCAGAGCGTGGATGACCAAAAACGTGCTCCCACTAGCGAAGCCGAACTTGTGCTGTCACAGCTATTCGCGCGCGTGCTCAACATTGATCTTGATACCGTCTCTGTGGGTATCGACGACAGTTTCCTCCGCATCGGCGGAGATTCTATCACAGCCATGCAGATCTCTGCCGAAGCCAGGACTCGGGGCTTGAACATCCCGACCGCGGCTATCCTTCGCCACAAGACCATCGCTGCCATCTTGGAGGCCTGCACGAATTCACAGGCCTCAAAGGTCCAAGGCGAAGCTGGAAATCAGGGAAGACTTTTCGTCTCAGGCGAGCACGTCACTGGGCACCCATTTCCCATGAGTCCCATTCAGGAGCTGTTCTTCCAATACCAGCCAAACCCGACAGTCCCATTTGATCAATGCTTCCTACTCGGGTTGCGGCAACCCGTTACTCTCAAAGCATTGACAAATGCATTCGGTGTTTTAGTTTCTACACATTCCACCTTGCGTACCAAGTTCCAGCAGAACGATGGTGGTAAGTGGGAGCAACGCATCGAACACAATGCTGACAGTGCCTTCCAGATTTGTTACCTTGAAGATAGCCTGCGAGACCTGAACGACGTCGCCCCGACAATCTTAAAGTGCCGTAGCAGCCTCGATATTGTCAAAGGCCCCCTGGTATCGGCTGCACTCTTCGACGTGCTCGGAAAACAGAGACTGTTCGTATCGATCCACCATCTTGTTGTGGATCTGATGTCCTGGAGAGTACTCCTCAGCGACCTGGAGAACCTTCTGAGCAAAAACATCACTCCAAGTGTACCTCGCTTGTCTTTTGCCAGCTATTGTGGGCTCCAGAAGGAATATGCAGCTGCACACCTCAATCCCGACGAACAACTCCCTTTCACTGTCCAGCCACCAATGCATGAGTACTGGGGCGTTGAGATTCTTAATGATGGGCCCGCGGTACGATCGAAGACGACCAGCACGACGTTTCGCGTTGACGAGTCGTGTACCGCAGTCCTTCTCGGAGACGGCAACGATGCATTCGGTACTCGTGCGCCAGAACTCATGCTGTCTGCGTTGTTTTACTCATTCAGCCGCGTCTTCGCCGACCGGCCCCTGCCGACCGTATTCAATGAGTCTCATGGACGCGAGGTCTGGGACGACTCCTTGGACCTGTCTACCACGATTGGATGGTTCACAACATTTTACCCTGTCCATGTTGCTTGCGAGCAGAGTACCGAAATCCTCGATCTGGTCCGCCAAACCAAAGACTGCGTTCGCAGTATACCTCAGAACGGCTGGCAATATTTCGCATCAAGATTTATAAATGAGCAGACTGCAGATGCGTTCATCTCGCAGTTCCCGGTTGAGGTTATGTTCAACTACTCTGGACGTTACCAGCAACTGGAGCGGAAGGATGCATTCTTCCAAAACCTCTCAATTCCGACAGAGACTTTTGGACCTGTGACATGCACGGAGTTCAAAAGACAGGCCATCTTGGATGTGCTTGTGTCTGTGGATCAGGGCTGTCTGGCTGTGACGTTGCTATATGACGAAGATATCAAGCACAGCGAAAAGGTGTCAGTATGGGCGACCGAGTTTCAGACTGCTCTGCAGCACCTTGCGGGCGACTTGCGCGGTCGACAGGTGGAATGGACTCTGTCAGACTTCCCGGGGGTTTTTGGATCGTATAGCGATATTGCGGAGTTCAGGGACGAAACTCTCCCACGTATTGGCGCCGCATTGCGACTTGAACATGTCGATGACATCTTCCCGTGCACGCCGATGCAGGAAGGTATTCTAATCGGCCAGGCCAAAGACTCCAAGATGTATCGGACACGACTTGATCTCGAGCTACGTTTGCCAGATGCCAGCAAATCCATCGACGTGGCTCGACTGCAATGGGCCTGGAAACAGGTCGTCCAACGCCATGCTCTTTTGCGCACAGTCCTGGTCAAGAACTTCCCCGGCAGCAGCCGCGTGATGCACGTCGTCTTGGATTCCCCAACGGTCGAAATTGCCATCAAAACGGACTTCAGCAAGGCCGCACTCTCAGAGGCACTCGAGAGTGAAGACGTCAGCTATCAAGAGCTAGGGCTTCAGCATCATCTGTCCCTGTATCAGTTGTCCAACGGCGATGTCCATCTCGTGCTCGAGTTCAATCACGTAATTATCGACGGCCACTCGACCAGTATGCTGACCCGGGAACTCAGAAACTTCTACAATGGCGGTGACACGCCTCCTCCAGCACAAACCTACCGCGAGTTCGTCTCGTTCATCGGCAAGGAGTTGCACGAAGAAGGGGTTGATTACTGGACTCATTTTCTCGCTGGCGTCGAACAGTGCCACTTCCCGGAACTCGGCTACGAAGAAGTAGCACAGCCAACCTCGCGCGAGTTGATCACGGTGCCAGGAATCGACACTGACCGCATGCGGGCGTTCTGTGCAGAGTGGGAGTTGACTCCTGCAATCATCATCCAGGTAGCATGGGCCACGGTGCTGAATTCATACACCGGGATCCAACGTCCTTCCTTTGGTGTCATTTGCTCGGGCCGGGATCATCCCATAGATGGTATTGACAGCATATTCGGACCTCTTATCGGAATGATCACAGCTTGCATCTCGCTTGGCACGGACGAGTCGGTCTTGGACGTGTTGAAGGCTGCACAGTTGCATTATCTGATGGCGCTGCCGCACCAGACGGTACCTCTTGCAGCTGTGCATAGTGCCCTGGGGCTTGGGTCGTCGGCGCTGTTTAACAGTATCTTATCATTCCAGAAGGGCGAGAGTGATGTTGTGGAGGGTAGCGACGAGGGCTTATCGATGAAGATTGTGGATGGGGTTGATCCCAATGATGTAAGTGCTACTCCTTTCACCAAGTGAAGTGTGGGAAATATGAAGATACTAACGACGGACGGCATCCTTCCTAGTATTCCATCTCTGTCAGAGTCATCGACACTCCCACGGAAATCAATATCTTGATTGATCACTCTGGCGCACTTGGGAAATTCCAGAGTGATCAACTTGGCAGGTGTTTCAGCACTGCTATAAGCTCGATAATGAACAATGTTCAAGACGCTGTCACACAGTTGCACCTTCTGGATAGTCAGGGCCTGGAGAAGTTGTGGACATGGAACCAAGACGTCCCACCACCTATCGAGGCATGCATGCACCAGCTTGTCGAGCAGCAGGTTCTGGCAAACCCAAATCGCTGTGCGATCGAGTCCTGGGACGGGCAGGTGACCTTTGCGGAATTAGGTCGTCGGGCAAATACCCTTGCACACTACTTGGCTTCGCTGGGAGTCGGACCTGGCGCCATTGTGCCTGTGTGTTTCGACAAGTCGCTCTGGGTCGTCGTTGCCATGCTGGCTGTCCTCGAAACGGGCGCCGCATTCGTGCCAATAGACGCTACACAGGCCCCGGAACGACGGGAATTGGTGTTGAAGCAGGTCGACGCGCATATCATCTTGACCTCGGAACGGTTTGCAAGCATACCCTATGGCGAAGGCCGTTCCACCTTTGCAGTGACACCTGCTTCCATTCAAAGTCTTTCATCGGATCACCAAGGCAGGAAGTTGGCCACGGTGCAAGTCAACCCTTCATCGACCATGTACTGCCTCTTTACATCCGGCAGCACGGGTGTACCTAAGGGTGTCATTCTCCCGCACCGCGCAGTCAGCACGAGCTGCACATATCACGGCAACCGCATCGGCTTCAGCTCAAGCACACGAACGTTACAATTCTCCGCATATACCTTTGACGCCTGCATCATGGAGATATTCACCACTTTGCTGTTTGGCGGCTGCGTATGCATCCCCTCGCCGACGGAGCGCCTAGATGATGTTGCCGGGTCCATCCAAGCTATGAGCGTCAACATGTTATTCTTAACCCCGACTGTCGCGCAACTGGTCGACCCGGGCGAGGTCCCCTCTTTGCGAACAATCATTATCGGGGGCGAGACGTCTTCCCCCGCCGACTTTGCGAGATGGCACCATCTCGACACAGTTCTGCAGGCCTATGGCCCTACCGAATGCGCCATCTTTTGCGCGCTGAATGATGAGGGCCCGAACGCGGCGCATAAGAACTGTATCGGTCATTCTGTGGGGACAACGAGCTGGCTCGTCGATCCGCGAGACGAGAACAAGCTTGTGCCGATTGGGGCGATCGGTGAGCTTGTCATCGAGGGTTCTCAGTTGGCACGAGGTTATCTAAATGACGAGGTTCGCACCGCCAGTTCATTCATCAGTAACCCACCATGGCTGCTACGCGGTTCCTCTCGCGATCATAGTGCGACCACAACGATCCCTGGACGTCAGGGCAGGCTGTACAAGACGGGCGACTTGGTCAGATACATCGGCGACGACGGCAGCATGGTCTATGTCGGCAGGAGAGACGCACAGGTGAAGCTCCACGGTCAGCGGATGGAATTGGCCGAAACCGAGCATCACGTCATGGCGTGTGTCCCGGGGGCACTCCAAGTCGCGGCCGAAGTTGCAAGGCCCGGAGGTGAAGGAGCGGGACTGGCGCTCGTTGGGTTCCTCGTGTTGGGTGACGCACCGAAAACTGCTGCTGTTCCTGCTGCTGAAGTCGATGGCGGCGTGTTGTTGGTGAGGGGAACTACTCGGGTTTACTTGCTGCCTACGTCGATTGAAGACGAGCTAGCAAAGAGGCTGCCGAGTTACATGATTCCGACTGTCTGGTTCACCATTGACCAGTTGCCCATGGGAAGCTCTGGCAAGACGGACCGCAAGAAACTCGGAGAGATTGTTTCTTCTTTTACAGTTGCCGAGCTTGCTGCGCTGAAACGAGAAATGTCCAGCCGGACAGTGTCCACCAAGGCAGAGAGTCGGATCCAACGACTCTGGGCGCGTGTACTGGGACTGGACGAGTCCAGCATTGGCCCCGACGACAACTTCTTCCGCCTAGGTGGAGACTCCATCGCTGCCATGGAGCTAGTCAGCGAAGCCAGGAAAGATGGCACAACTCTCTCTGTTGCGCAAGTCTTCCAGCAGCCGAAGCTTTGGCAACTGGCGGGGCAGTTGGGTGCGAGTCCCGCGGCTGTTGTCGCCTCAACTGAGATCAAAGCGTTCTCTCTGCTGGATGACCAGATCAGCGTCGAGAATTGCAAGAACAAAGTCGCCCAACTCTGCGGCGTAGATGTGCGGGACATCCAAGACATTTACCCTTGCACTCCGCTGCAGGCAGGTTTGATGGCTCTCACATCCAAGCAGACTGGTAGCTACATCCTGCAGGCTATCATGGAGCTCTCGGCGGATATCGACCTGCCACGCTTCAAGGACGCCTGGCAGCGAACAGTGCAATGCAGCTCGATATTACGCACCAGAATCGTTCAATGCGACGACGTTGGTCTGGTTCAAGTGGTTTTGGAGAAGAGTCCCATCGAGTGGCAACACTCGAATAACCTTGATGTTTATCTTCGGGAGGATAAGCTTGTTTCGATGGGCTTGGGAGAGCCACTCGCCCGCTTCGCACTCGTTGATGATGACATCTCGACGCAAGGAACCCTCTTTGGTTGGTCTGTCCATCATGCACTTTACGACGGAGAGTCAATGCCGCTCGTTATGTCACTTGTCAAGCAATTCTACCGAGGCGCAAGCCCACAACGACAGCCAGACTTCAGTCTTTTCGTCAAGTATACCCTGGACCAGAAGAAGAACGACGCCGACACATTCTGGGGGACGACCTTTGACCGAGTGGAGGTTGAAACATTCCCGTCGTTGCCAAGCACTGCTCACGTCGTAACCGCCGATTCGACGGTTGAAAAGTCCTGCTCTTTTGCAGCTCCGAACGAGTTGGACACCACCATGTCAACTATCATCAGAGCTGCGTGGGCATTGACAGTCCACCGCAACACGGGAACGGAGCACGTCATCTTTGGAGCCACCTTGTCTGGCCGCAACGCGCCCGTGGCAGAGATCGAGAGAATGGTCGGTCCAACCATCGCCACGGTTCCCATCATCGCCCGCGTCTCTACAGAGTCCACGGTTTCGAGGTTCCTAGGTCAGCTACAAGACCACGCCACCGCCATGATCCCATACGAACAGACTGGTCTACAGAACATCGCCAAGATCAGTGTCAACACTCGTGCCGCTTGTGAATTCCAGGCCTTGCTGGTCGTGCAGCCGCCTGCATCGAGCTCGCTTGAAACGGAACTTGGAACGTGGCGCGAGATGCCCCAGACAAGAGAATTCACAACGTACGCCATGACACTGGTCTGCCAGCTCTCGACAGACGGTCGTGTCGATATCCGCTGCAGCTTCGATTCGAATGTCATTGCTACGTCTCGTGTGGGGAGAATACTCGAGTACTTCGCAAACACCATCCGGCAGTTGACCACAGCGCATCCCGACCAACCCATTGCGCAGTTTCTGGGCCCTGATGCTGTGGATATCGAGCAGCTGTGGTCTTGGAACAGCAGCGTCCCGGAATCTATTGACGCTTGCGTGGATGGCTTTATCTCGGCCCAAGCACGCTTACGGCCAGACGCACAAGCAGTCTGTGCCCATGATGGAGAGTTCACGTTCGGGCAACTCGAGAGCCTCGCGACCAAGGTAGCCCACCGCCTCGCGTCTACTGGCGTTGCACGCGAGTCCCTGGTTCCATTGTATTTTGAAAAATCCTGCTGGACCATCGTTGCCATGCTTGCGGTTCTCAAGGCTGGTGGCGCCTTTGTGCCTCTTGACCCGACCCAGCCACCTGATCGCATAGCGGCTGTCTTGAAGCAGGCTGACGCCCAAGTCATCCTGACGTCGGAAAGTCTCTCTCGAACGAAATTCGGCTCTGCTTACACAGTTATTCCTGTCGGTCAGAGCTCGTCTGGATACCTCACCGAGACGCCCGCCAAATTGCCCATCGCGAATCCTAGTTCTGCCGCCTATGTGATCTTCACGTCGGGGAGCACCGGCACACCCAAGGGCGTTCTTCTCGAGCACAGAGCCGTCAGCAGCGGATGTCACTACCATGGCGCCAAGGTCGGTCTCAGCCACGAGTCCAGGGTGCTACAGTTCGCTTCATACACCTTCGATGCCTCGATCTTTGAAATCATCACCACCCTCGTCTTTGGTGGCTGTGTGTGCGTTCCCTCGGAGAAGCAGCGCTCCGATAACCTGGCTCAGGCCATGGAGTCCATGGCTGTGAATATCGCACTCCTCACGCCGTCAGTGGCGAGACACGTCGAGCCGATTCAAGTGCCATCGTTACAGACCATTCTGTTTGGAGGCGAGGCGTCGACGGCAGAAGATTACTCCAGATGGACGCCAAGCACTAGGGTGTTCAACTTGTACGGCCCGACAGAAGCTACCGTCATCTGTGCTACTGCAGAGATTACTGCGGACGTTGTGCAGCCTCGTAATATTGGTACAGCGACAGGATCGACAAGCTGGGTCGTCGACCCGCAAGACCCCGAGACTCTGGCTCCCATTGGAGTGACGGGCGAACTTCTTGTCGAGGGACCTATCCTCGCGCGTGGCTATATTAACGACGATGACAAGACCAAGGCCGCGTTTATCGATACCCCGGCCTGGTTGACAAAGGGGTCGGGTAATGTGTCTGGTCGTTACGGACGGCTCTACAGGACCGGCGATCTCGTCCACTACGCAGAGGACGGCAGCCTCATCTACGTTGGCCGTCGGGATGCTCAAGTCAAGATACGTGGCATGCGTGTCGAGCTGTCTGAGATTGAACATCATGCTCTGGCCTGCGTGTCGGGGGCAGAAGAACTTGTCGTTGAAGTCATTAAGCCTACCGGTGAAGGAGCTGCCAGTATGCTAGCACTCTTTGTTGTCCCTGACAAGAACAATTCCCGTGGCTCTGACTTCCTGAGCAGTGGTACTAAGCTGGAGAGTGGCAGCTTGACGTGTTGCGTCCAACCTCTTCCTGCTGCTCTTGAACGCGCCATGGCGGAAAGACTGCCTAGCCACATGATCCCGGTGCTGCTGTTCGTGCTGGACTATGTTCCACTGAGCATGGCGGGCAAGACGGACCGGAAGAAACTTGGCGAACTCGGCTCGTCTTTGTCTACGAGTCGGCTGGCTTCCCTTCAGAGCGCGAGCGTGGCACAGAAGCGTGGCCCGTCCACAGAGGCCGAGGCTACGCTCCAGGAGATCTGGGCGCGAACCCTCAACGTCGAAGCTTCTGCTATTGGCGTTGACGACAGCTTCGTTTGTCTTGGTGGTGACTCTATCACAGCCATGCAAGTATCTTCATCGGCCAGAGCACGAAGATTGGATATTTCGACAGCGGATATCTTGCAGCACAAGACTATCAGCGCGATCATACAGGTCTGGAGCTCTCGGTCTCATGATATCAAGGAAACGTCGTCGCAGCTCGAGAACTCGCTCCAGCGTGCTAAAGATGCTGTTGGCAGAGGAGAGACCTTCCCTCTTAGCCCGATACAGCAGCTGTTCTTCCTCCACCAGCCGGACCCCACTGTGCCTTTTGATCAGTGCATTCTTCTTCAGCCACGAGAAAAGATCGAACTGTCACGTTTGAAGGAAACACTAGATACTCTTGTCGCCACTCACCCTGTTCTCCGCACCAAGTTCGAGGTCTCAGCATCGGGGACATGGCAGCAGCGTCTGCAGTCTACTTCTACAGACACAGCCAACAGTGCAGTTTGTCTCCGCCATGCAAGACGTGACAGCTCCGATCATATCTCAGCGGTCATCTCAGAGCACCGAGGGGATCTGAACATCACAGACGGCCCTCTAATGGTGGCTACACTGATTGATATTGCCGAATCTCAGTATCTCTTCCTGAGTATTCACCACTTGGTGGTGGATCTTGTGTCTTGGAGAGTAATACTCGAAGATCTAGAAAACATACTCTCTGGAAAAAGCCAACCGTTGGCTCCTCCCGTGCCCTTCGAGGCTTGGACCTTTTTGCAGGCCGACTACACGACGAACCATCTTGACGAGAACCAGGCGTTGCCCTTCGAATTGGAGTTGCCGCTACACTCTTACTGGTCCTTCCAGGACACTAAGTCGCCGGGCCTAACAATGAAGCAGAGCTTTACCCTTGGCGAGGGGATAAGCGCTACCCTCCTCGGCAATTCCAACGACGCTCTCGGCACGCAGCCGGCGGATCTGATGATCTCTGCTCTTCTCTTCGCCTTTGGACAAGTCTTCTCGGACAGGAAACTTCCCACAATCTTCAACGAGAGTCACGGTCGCGAGGTATGGGACAGCAGCATCGACCTCTCGCGGTCAGTCGGTTGGTTCACGACACTGTATCCTGTCCAAGTCCGGCCTTCACAACCAGACCTGCTCGACTTTGTGCGCCATGTCAAGGACTGCATTAGAGAAATCCCCCAATCTGGCTTCCCGTACTTCACGTCCAAGTTTCGTGACGACGATACCGCCAGAGAATTTGTGTCTTCGTTACCAGTGGAGATCATGTTCAACTATGGCGGCAGATATCAGCAGCTCGAACGCAAGGATGCATTCTTCAGAAACGTGCCAATGCCAGAGGACGCTTCCGCCCAGACGAGCCAGTTCACGCGGCATGCACTGTTCGATGTGCTTGTCAATGTCACGGATTCAACGCTCGGTGTCACCTTCATCTACGACGACACTATAGCCGCGAAGCACCAACGTGAGATTCAGGAGTGGATCCACGAGTACAAAACGGCCTTGGAGAATATCGCAACAAGACTCTCCCAGGAGTCGCGCCAGTGGACACTGACGGATATGCCGGCTACATTTGACTCGTACGACAGTATCGCCGAGTTCCAGGGTACCGTGATGCCAGAGCTTGCTATACACGATCTGGATGACATCGAAGATATTTTCCCATGCGCGCCAACGCAGGAGGGTATTCTCATCAGTCAAGCCAAAGACGCGGACAGTTATCGCTCCCGGGTTAACATCAAGGCCTCAGCTCAAGCAGGCTACTCTGTTGATATCCCCAGGCTTCGCGAGGCGTGGACCGCCGTTGTCCAGCGTCACTCTCTCCTACGTGCCATGATTCTCGACAGTTTTCCTGGCAGTGGACGGGCCATGCAAATAATTCTCAGACATCCAACTATCAACATCGACGTACATGAAGCTTCCACCTCAGAGGCAGTGGCGTTGGCTTTAAGGCATGGCACGGACTCCAAGAAATGGCGCCTACAGCATCATCTCTCCCTGCACCGAGTCACTGCCAAGGATGTTTACATCATTCTCGAGATGAACCACGCCATCGTAGACGGCTACTCGATCGGCCTACTCCTTGGCGATCTCCGTGCAGCATATAACGGCACCTTACCTCTCACCCCGGCGCCATCGTATCGCGAATTTGTCACACACGTCGCCCAGCAGCCATATGACGACAGCTACGCCTTCTGGAAAAACTCCCTTTCTGACGCACAGCCATGCCACTTCCCACTTCTTGGCGATGAAATTGACACGGCCACCACCGAACTACGCCGTGAGTCGACCAGAATTTCCGTTCCGAACATCGACACGACGCAGATACGGGCCTTCTGCACACAACACGAAGTCACCCCCGCGACAGTCATCCAGACTGCCTGGGCAATGGTCCTGAGCCACTACACTGGTTCCAGTTCCCCAAGTTTCGGTGTTCTATGTCTGGGGCGAGACCTGCCTATCCATGGTGTCGAGGACATTTTCGGACCCCTTATTGGCATGCTAGTCTGCCACGTGAAGCTTTCTGGAAAGACACAGACTATTGTCGAGACGGCCAAAGCCGTGCAAGAGGGATACTTAAAGAGTCTGCCACATCAGAACGTGCCGCTTGCCGTTATTCACAATGCACTAGGGCTGGATGCAGATGCTGCGCTGTTTAATACTGTGCTTTCGTTCCAGAAGCCGAGCGGCGAAGCCGAACAGGACGGCCAGAAGGGAGTTGAGTTTACGGTTGCAGATGGTGTCGATCCGTCAGAGGTGCGTTCTCTTTGCCCGTCTGTGACTGATAATAGGCATTATTTCAATGAGTGGCACGCAGCAGAATTGCTAACATATGCTTGTTTTTCTAGTATGCCATTTCCATCCAAGCAGTCGACAGCACTGCAGAGGTACGCGTCATCATGGACTACCGCATCGCACTCTCCACGACACAGGCAACCCAGTTATCTCACTGCTTCAGTGCTGCAATTTCATCCATAGTCAGGGCCGACGACGACATCAACTACGCCGTTACCAGACTGATCAAAGACGTGGACCTCCTCGATGACTCGACCTGGGATCAACTTTGGGAGTGGAACAAGAACCTCCCGCCCCCCGTCCAGGAATGCGTTCACGAGATGATCGGAAAACAAGTCGATATTCAGCCCACAAGACCCGCGGTCTGCGCATGGGACGGCGAATTGACGTATGCCGAACTTGACAACATCAGCACGCGCCTCGCATGGCATTTACTAGAGCTCGGGGTGCAACCAGGCGTTACCATGATCCCAATTTGTTTCGAAAAGTCCATATGGGTTATTATCACGATCTTGGCGGTACTCAAAGCCGGCGCAGCGTTTGTGCCTCTGGATCTAACACAGGCCGCCGAGCGCCGGGAGAAGTTACTTGGCGAGGTTGATGGTCGATTGGTTCTCACATCGACACGGTATAGCCAGACCTCGTTCGGCGAGGGCAAGACTGTGGTGGCTATCGACCAGATGCTGGTCGACAACCTGGCTGGTGATGTTCGGGAAGAGAAAGCGCCCCCGAATTTCGATCGACAAGCACCGTGTTATGTGCTCTTTACTTCGGGCAGCACCGGATTACCCAAGGGTGTCATTACCCAGCACGTAGCAGTGACTACGAGCTGCTTCTACTCCGGAACAGAAATGGGCTTCTCCGACACCTCAAGGGTGTTCCAATTTGCTTCATACACATTTGACTCATGCATCATGGAGATCTTCACGACTCTTATCTTCGGGGGCTGCATCTGTATCCCATCAAGTGACGACCGAATGGACGACATTCCCGGCGCGATCAACACATTACAAGCAAACCTGACATTCCTAACCCCTACTGTGGCGAACTTGCTCAACCCCGAGGACATCTCTTCGCTGCAGACTATTATCCTCGGAGGGGAGGCAACCACTACAGACGACTTTGCTCGATGGAGACACTTGAAGAGAGTGCTTAATGGGTTCGGACCTACAGAGTGTACCGTATTTTGCGTCATGAATTCCGACGAGGAAATTTATAGGCATCCAGGCCGCATTGGTCGCGCAGTCGGTTCCGCGAGCTGGATCGCCGACCGCGAGAATCCGGAGAGGTTGGTTCCCATCGGCGCAGTGGGAGAACTCCTCGTGGAAGGACACATCCTGGCGAAGGGGTACCTCAATGACCCTGAACGAACGGCAAAGTCTTTCATCGATAACCCTGGATGGCTTGTTCGCGGCGGCCGGTCTGGGCGGTTGTACAGAACCGGTGATCTGGTGCGGTACAGCAAGAATGGCAGTCTGATACATCTCGGACGTGCAGACACGCAGGTCAAAGTCCGTGGACAGAGGGTGGAGTTGAAAGAGATTGAGCTGCAAGTCTCTGCCAGTCTGCCGCATGTGCAGCAGGTTGTTGCAGAGGTTGTTGTTCCGACTGGTGAGGAAGCAAAGGCATTGATAGCCGCATTTGTTGTTGCTCCTGAGCTAGAGGGAGAAGAAAGGGGGGTTGATTTTGTGGAGGCAATCAGGGTCTTCACGAACCCACCCGAGATTGAAGAGCTGCTGTCCAAACGTCTGCCCTCATATTTGATCCCAGCCGTCTGGTTTCAAGTCTCGCAGATTCCCCTTACGGTATCAGGCAAGACGGACCGGAAGAAGCTGCGCGAGATGGGCTCCAACTACTCGCAATCACAACTCGCCAGTCTGCAAAGCACGAGCAAGGTAAACAAACGAGCCCCGGAAACCGAGCTTGGGAAGCAGCTGCTTCAGCTCTACGCAGATGTGCTCGGCTTGACAGCAGCAGAGATTGGCCTAGACGACAACTTCTTCCGCCTCGGCGGTGACTCTGTCGCCGCGATGAGGTTGGCGAGCAGGGCCGGCAAAGCTGGGCTAAGGCTGTCTGTAGCACAGATCTTTCAGAACCCCAAGTTGGAGGATCTTGCTAACTTACTGGGGCCATCAGTTGAGTCCGAGTCGAGTCAGATCTTGGAAGAGGTTGAGGAAGTGGCGCCTTTTGCATTGCTTGAGAAGACGGTTGATATTCAGCAGTGTCGCCGAGAAGTTGCTGAGCTTTGTCGTGTTTCGATCGACGTCGTCGAGGATATATATCCTTGTACACCCATGCAGGAAGCGCTTGTGGCACAGACGATCAAAAACCCTGGAGACTATGTCCTCCAGAACGTCATGGAGCTCGCAGATCATATCGACATCTCTCGATTCCGCCAGAGCTGGGAACACACCGTGCTATCAAACCCTATCCTGCGGACCAGAATCATCCAGACCGACAGCCACGGCCTGCTGCAGGTAGTGCTACAGGAAGGGATACAATGGCGAGAGGCAAGCAGCCTCCAGGAGTATCTCAGGGAGGACAAGCTTGAGGCTATGGATCTCGGCCGCCCCTTGGCTCGATACGCAATCGTGACCAGCGAGCCTAGCCAAAAGAGTTGGTTCGTTTGGACTATCCAACACTCCATCTACGACGGCGGGTCTCTGCCTTTGATGAAGAACCAGGCCGAGAGGGCTTACCGCGACGGATCCACATCCTCGCAACCATTGCCCAAGTTCAATCTCTTTGTCAAGCACATCCTGGAACATATCAAGGATGGTGCCGCGCTCGACTTTTGGAAGACCAAATTCACCAACTACGACTCCCCGGCATTCCCTCCATTACCCAGTGCAGACCACCCCGTGGTAGCCGATGCCCTTGTCGAACGAGGATGTGTCTCGCTGCCGACGAACTCGAAGGGCGGGATCACCGTGGCCACTGCCCTCCGAGCGTCTTGGGCACTGGCAGTGAATCGACAAACCGGTGTTGACGACGTTGTATTCGGAATGACCCTCTCGGGGCGTAACGTGCAAGTAGCCCGGATCGAGGAAATTGTCGGACCGACCGTGGCTACGATCCCCGTCCGCGTCCGGATTCCTTCAACGACAACATCGGTGTCGGGGTACATGGCCAATGTCAACGACGAAGCAGTCTCGACGATCCCCTACGAACAGACGGGCATGCACCGAATTGCCACCATCAGCGCCGAATCCCAGCGGGCGTGCAATTTCCAGACACTGCTCGTCGTCCAGCCCGCGCAGAGCGGGTACGGATCGCATGGCACTTCTGAGCTGGGAACCTGGCAGAATACTCTACAGACGCGCGAGTTCACGACGTACGCGGTTACTGTTGTCTGTCAGCTCGAAAAAGATGGGGGCCTCAGGGTGGGATGTGCTTTCGATCCCAAGGTTGTTGACACATGGAGAATGGAGAGGATTATTGATCATTTCGTGGCCATTACGCAGCAGCTTCTCAAGGCACAACCGCAGCAGCCGCTGATGGAGGTTGTTGGCCTGCTACCGTCGGATACTGAGGATATCTGGAGCTGGAACGGCAATGTTCCTGCGGCGGTTGATAGATGCGTACACGACGTCATTCACGACCAGAAGTCCCGGCAGCCCAAGGCGCTTGCGATCCATGCGTGGGACGGCAAGTTGAGCTACGACGAGCTGATGACTAGCTCGAGACTTCTCGCAACCCACCTCCGGGCCTTAGGAGTTGGGAAAGACGTCATTGTGCCCTTGGCATTTGAGAAGTCGATGTGGACGATTGTCGCAATGCTGGCTGTGCTTCAGGCCTCTGCTGTCTTTGCCCCGCTGGACCCGACGCAGGCATCGGAACGTCGAGAGCGGGTGCTTCAACAGACCGGTGCCAAGCTGATACTTACTTCGGAACGATACCAGGACCTTGAGTTCGGAGAAGGACGGTCCGTCTTGTCGGTTGGACCCAAGCTGCTGGCTTCGTTGCAGCAGGACAACACTATGACCAGCGACAACATGGTCGAAGAAGCCAACCCAGATTCAGGGGCCTATGTCATCTTTACCTCAGGCAGTACCGGCCAGCCTAAGGGAGTTCTCGTGCCACATCGCGCCATCAGCTCGAGCAGTAAACACCATGGAACACTTATAGGCCTCACGAACGGCTCCCGGTTCCTCCAGTTCGCCGCATACACTTTCGACGCATCCATCACAGAGATACTTACAACTCTAGCCTTCGGCGGTTGCGTTTGTGTCCCATCGCAAGATGACTTACTAGGCGACCTTGCGGGAACGATGCAGGCGTTTTCCGTCAACGTTGCACTGCTGACTCCCTCGGTAACTCGCCTGCTCCGACCCGGGGACATACCCTCGCTCAAGACTCTGCTCTTCGGCGGCGAGGCACTACTCCAGTCTGACATTGAGCGATGGACCGGAGCCGTCGAGAACGTCGTCAATCTATATGGCCCCACGGAATGCGCTGTAATCTGTTGCGGTGGGCGCATCGAGATGGCGCACGCCGAGCAGAAGCTGGCACCTGGATACTTGGGCAAGGCCATTGGGTCTGCAAGCTGGGTCATTGACCCGCAGAACGCGGATAGACTGATGCCCGTCGGTGCAGTGGGCGAGCTTGCCGTCGAGGGACCGATCCTGGCGCAGTGCTACATCGGCGATGCGGACCGCACTGCAGCATCATTTATCCAAGATCCGGCGTGGTTGGTCCCCAGAAGACGCGGGAGGGTGTACAAGACTGGTGACTTGGTGCGGTATAGTCCCGACGGCAGCTTGTCGTACATCAGGCGCAAGGACAACCAAGTAAAGATCCGTGGACAGCGGCTCGAGCTGGCCGAGGTCGAGTTCCACGTTCAGGCGTGCATGCCGGATGCAAAACAGCTTGTTGTCGAGGTTATTCCGGCTGGTGATATTTCAGGTCCTGCGCTCGCTGCCTTTGCTGTTGTCGTTGGCGACAACAGACCAACGGCTCCGGACGACTTTGGCATTTGCATCGTTCCCGCGATACCAGAGCTTGAAGACGAACTGTCCAAGAGAGTGCCGAGCTACATGATCCCCACGCTCTGGTTCACAGTGACCAGGCTGCCGCTCAACACTTCCGGCAAGTCTGATCGGAGGAAACTACGAGAACTCGGTGCTGCTTGCTACATGGCGGCCGTCGCCAATGGACCCCAAGACAATACCCAAGAAAGCAAGGTGATGCCATCGACTAAGGAGGAGTGCTTACTTCAGGGGGTCTGGGCGCGTGTCCTCAACGTTGAACCTTCGACCATTGGGCTGAGCGACAGCTTCTTGCGCCTTGGCGGCGACTCCATTACCGCCATGCAGGTCTCATCCTCGCTCCGTGCGTTGTCGCTCCACGTCCCAGTCGCGACGATTCTTAAGTACAAGACCATCAGCCGGATCCTCGGAGCTTTGGAAGCTCAACGTGCTACTGTCTCGGTCGGTTCTGTAGCGCTTCAGAAGGGTACAACAGTGCTCGAGGAGGTGGCACCTGGCCAGCCTTTTGAACTCAGTCCTATCCAGCAGGTCTTCTTTGAATACCAGGTGGATCCTAATGTTCAGTTCGACCAATGCTTCTTCTTGAAACTAGCTACTGCGGTTAGCCAGCAACAACTGGCCCAGGCACTCGAGGCCATCGTGGCAACTCACTCCATGCTGCGAGCCCGCTTCCGGAAAGAGTCGGGCCACAGGTGGCAGCAGTACATTTTGCCAGAAGTCAAAGCCTCGTACACACTGCAATCTGAAAAGTGCGCGGACGAGAATGCAGTATCGTCTGCCATTGCCCGTTGCCGCGATTCCCTAGACATTACAACAGGCCCACTCTTTGCTGGTGTCCTTATCGACAAAGCTGGCGAACAGAGCCTGTTCCTCGCAGTTCACCATCTCGTCGTTGACTTGGTGTCATGGAGAGTCATCCTCCAAGACCTTGAGACTCTTCTAACAGCGAGCAAAAATGACGTTCCGGCTTCCCTGCCGCCACCTCCGTTATCATTCTCTGCATGGTGTGAGCTACAGAAGACGTACGCCGAGACAAATCTCATATCCGAAAAGACACACTTTGATGAGATCGCGTCGCCAATGCTGTCGTACTGGGGAATGGACTCTGCCGACGAGAAGCTTCAAGACACCACTAGCCAGAGCTTCACACTCAGCACAGAAGCCACCTCGGCGCTTTTCGGCAAATGCAACGATGCTTTCAGGACGAGACCGATGGAATTGATGATCTCGAGCCTGCTGCACGCCTTTGGGCAGATCTTCAATGACAGGCCCCTGCCTACTATCTGGAACGAAGGACACGGCCGTGAAGTCTGGGACGACAGTCTGGATCTCTCCAGGACTTGCGGCTGGTTCACAACCCTGGCACCAGTACAGCTCTCCGGAACCCAACAGAGGACATTGCGGGACTACATCCGCGAGGCCAAAGACTACATGCGCAGCATACCGCAGAACGGGTGGTCGTACTTTGTCTCCCAGTTTATCAATAAGGATGCTTCCGACAAGTTCATCTCGAACCTCCCCGTCGAGATCATGTTCAATTACAGCGGCGGCAACGGACAACTTGAACGTGGAGATTCCTTCTTCCAGGACATCGCCGCGCCACCGCCACAAGCTGATTCTGCGACAACAGTCTCAACCTTCAGACGCCACGCCGTCTTCGATGTCCTGGCTGTTGTCAACCGTGGACGACTCTCCGTCAACTTTATCTTCCCAAGAGCGTAGGCTTTCACACGCACATCTTGGAGTGGATCGCACAATACCAGGCCAGTTTGGAGGCCCTAGGTCACGACATTGTCATCAACAGCAAGGCCAACGACAAGATGGCCGCTCGCCTGACCTTGTCTGATTTCCCACGAGTCTTTGACTCCTACGAGGCCATCGACGAGTTCCACAGCAATGTTCTCCCAAGTCTCGACATTGCCTCAGTGGACGACATTGAGCAGATCTATCCCGCTGCCCCTGCGCAAGAGGGTATTCTGATCAGCCAGGTCAAGGATGCCAAGAGCTACCACTCCCTTCTGCACATCAAGGTCTCCTCTAATCACAGCAACAACGGCAGCAGCAGCACCCCAATCGACGTGGTGAGACTACAGGAAGCATGGCAGACGGTAGTCCAGCGACACGACCTCCTCCGCGCCGTATTTATCCACCATTTCCCCGGAAACGGCCGGATCATGCAAGTCATCCTCTCAAATCCACGCATCGGTATACACGTCAACCACAACGCCACAGACTCAGACGTGTTGCGCTCCATCCGCTCGCAAGATCCGCCGCAATATAAGCCCTCGGGTCTACAGCACCATCTCACCATACACGAGGTGACCGACGAGGAAGCGCATCTCGTTCTCGAGATCAATCATGCTATTATCGATGGGTATTCAACGGCTATTTTAGCAAGGGATTTACAGTCAGCTTACCGACGTGGTGACGGCGGTAGTGCATCGCTGGCTCCATCCGCGTCATCGTACGGCGACTTCATCGCGTTTGTAGACAGCCAGTCGCGCGATGAGGGCATCAAGTTCTGGACAGACCGCCTTGCTGGGTCTGAGCCATGCCACTTCCCAGACTTATCAACACCATCATCATCATTCGCGAACGATGGTTCCGCGTCTAAGACCACTCCCACCGATGGCAAGAATCCAGAAGGAGACAAAGACGAAGGCACAACCATCCACATTCCCAACCTGAACACCACAGCCATCCGGCAATTCTGCAAAGCCGGGGAAATCACCGCTGCCACCGTCATCCAGCTAGCCTGGGCGATTGTCCTGCGGTGGTACACTGGCTCGCTAGACCCGTGTTTTGGCATTCTGTGCTCTGGACGGGATCTGCCGATTAACGGTGTTGATGGGATCTTTGGGCCGTTGATTGGCATGTTGACTTGTCGCGTGCGGTTTACTAGTGATGGCAGGATGAGTGTAGCCGAGGCATTGGAGAGAATGCACGCCAGCTATCTCGAGAGTCTTCCGTATCAGACCGTTTCGTTGGCGACGGTGCATAATGCGCTGGGGCTGGGGAGTGACGCACTATTCAACAGTGTTGTGTCGTTCCAGAAAACCGGTGGCGCAACTGAAAAAGAGGGTTGTGGTGGCAACGAAGGTGGTGGTGATGGTGTTGAAGTTTCGTTGGCAGGCGGATATGACCCATCAGAGGTAAGTTCTTGCTGTTAATCATCTACAATTCAGGCTTGATACTGACGGAATTAACAAACACAGTACGGCATATCAGTCCGTGCCATCGACAGCCCCGATGACCTCCAGGTTATCGTCGACTGTCAATCGATTCTGGGCGACGCAGAAGCAGCTCGGATCGGGCAGTGCTTCAGCACAGCGATCGAGTCCATCATATGCAATAGCCAGTCGCCTATCAAGGATCTCGACGTCTTGAGCACTCGGGCCCGAGACCAGCTCTGGCAGTGGAACAACATTATCCCTGAAGCATCCGAGATGTGCGTCCACGACCTCATCGAAGATAGAGCACTTACTTGCCCTGACAAAGTCGGCATCTGCAGCTGGGACGGCGACCTGACATACCAAGCGATAGCGAAACATGCGGGACGACTCGCCAACAGCCTTATCCAAAACGGCCTTGCTCCGGAGAGCGTCGTCCCCATCTGCTTTGAAAAGTCGAAATGGACAGCCGTTGCCATGCTCGCGGTGCTGCGAGCTGGGTGTGCTTTTGTGCTCCTCGACCCGTCGCAACCCGAAGACCGCCTTTGTAAGATTGTCCGGCAGACCAATGCGACAGTTGGACTGTCATCGCGGTCATCATGCCATGTTCTGTCCAAGATGGTGGCAGATGTCGTCGTCGTTGCCGAGGACTCGTCATACCTCAACCACCCCGTCCTCCCGAGGGATCAGAGTAGAGGCCACCCGTCATCTCTGATGTACATCATCTTCACCTCGGGCACTACAGGAGAACCAAAGGGCACAATGATCAGCCACCGGTCTTATGCCTCAGCCATCTCACACCAGGCACGCCGCACTGGCTTCTGTCCGACCACCAGGATTCTGGACTTCGCCTCTTACAGCTTCGACGCCTCTATCAATACTTCTATGATGGGCCTGGCCACGGGCGGCTGTATCTGCGTGCCATCCGAAGAGGACCGCAAGAACAACCTGGCCGAGGCAATCGTCCGGTTCGGCGTCAACACTATTGACGTGACTCCCTCGCTATGTCGCCTGCTTGACCCCAACGAGATGCCGCTGGTTCGCACCATGATCCTTGGCGGAGAACAGCTGAGGTCTACGGACATCGCGCATTGGCCGGCAAAAGTGAGGATTGTAAACTGCTACGGCCCGTCTGAGTGTACCCCGACCAGCACGATCAATGATATCCAAGGTGCTGCGACGATTACTGGTATTGGCAAGGGCAGAGGAGCGGTTACCTGGGTTGTCGACCCAGCTAACCACGATATACTGGCTCCGCTGGGGACAGTGGGCGAGCTGCTCATCGAGGGCCCCATTGTCGGTCAAGGATACCTGGGCGATCCGCCGCGGACGGCAGCAGCATTCATAAACGACCCGGAGTTCCTACTCAGGGGTTCAGCCTCGTATCCAGGCCGCCAGGGATATCTTTACAAGACGGGAGATCTCGTACGGTACCAAAGCGACGGTAGCCTGACGTTTATGGGTCGTAAGGATACCCAGGTCAAACTACGTGGACAGCGCGTCGAGCTGGAAGATATCGAGCACCACACCCTGGCTTGTCTGTCCGGGGCCAAGGAGGTTGTCGTAGAAGTCATTCGCCCGTCAGGCGAAGGGGGAGGTCAACAACGTCTCGCCGCATTTGTTCTCATGGACGGTGAGAACGCCACTAAGGACAATAACGCCAAGGAGCCGGTTCGTCACGATGGCATTGGTATCAGTTCCCTGTCCGGCAGTACAGCCGTCGAAGACTCACTTTCCCAGCGACTACCTACTTATATGGTCCCTACAATCTGGTTCGCCGTTGACACAATCCCGCTGACTATATCGGGCAAGATGGATCGCCGAAAACTGCGCGAGATTGGCTCGTCGTATTCCATGGCGCAAATCAACGAACAGCGCAGCACCGAAGCCAACGGGGACAAGCGTAATCCGACAACGGACCTTGAGGTGACCTTACAGTCGCTATGGAGCCAAATACTAGGCGTCGAACAGAGACATATTGGGCTCGATGACAATTTCTTCCGTCTCGGTGGCGATTCTCTGAGGGCTATGAGTTTGGTGTCTGCGGCGAGAAAGGCTGGTCTGGGACTATCTGTTGCGCAGGTCTTCCAGCATCCCAGGTTGGGAGAGCTTGCAAAGGAGCCCCTGGTTGGTAAAAGTGCGCAGGCTGCCGAGGAGAAAGAAGAAGCGTTGCAGCCGTTTTCACTGCTCCCTGCGCATCGAGCAGATTTGGACGAGTATGTCAAGCAGGTGGCTCAACTATGCCTCGTTGACGTCGACGCTGTTGAGGATATTTACCCCACCACGCCTTTGCAGCAGGGTCTCATGGCGCTTACGACGAAGCAGCCCGGTGACTACGTGATCCAGAACGTCATGCGGATCGCTACTCAGACGGATTGTGACCGGTTGCAGCGGTCGTGGGAGGAAGCGGTTCGGCGCACGCCGACGCTACGCACCAGGATCGTGCAACACCACACCAGCGACGCCGTGCTCCAGGTCGTTCTCAAGGACTCGGCCACAAAGGTTGATGGCAGCATCCAATGGAGGCATGGCGATGGCCTTGAGGCGTATCTCGAACTCGACAGGACAGAGTTCATGCAGCTTGGCGAGCCACTAACTCGCTTTGCCATTATCCGGGATGCCGGAGATAATTATCTCGTATGGACGATTCATCACGCCGTGTACGATGGACAGTCACTGCCTGCGATCCAGAGCTTGGTTCGCAACATCTATCATGACCGGTTGGAAGCCATTCCGAACCACCTACCTTTCAACACCTTCGTTCGCCACCTTCTCAGACAAGACGAGAACGCCGGCAGGGCATTCTGGGAGAATGCTCTCGCGGGATACAAATCGGCTGCTTTCCCGCCTCTCCTACCAGCTCTTCTCGACGGCGTCATCAAGGCCGACGTTTCCCTCAACCTATCCTTCGAGATGCCCCCCGTGACAGAATCTAGCGTCACACTCGCAACAATCATCAGGGCCGCATGGGCCCAGGCCGTATACCACAACACTGGTTCGCCAGATGTCGTCTTTGGCGCTACACTCTCGGGACGCAACGCTCCCGTCGCGGGGATCGAGGGCATTATCGGCCCGACCATTGCCACTGTGCCTGTACGCATCAACATCCCTCAGCGACACGCACAATCGACAGTAATGCAGTTTTTGCTCGATGTACAGGCTCATTCAACGGCCATGATACCGCATGAACAGTTTGGTCTTCAAAGAATCTCCAAGATCAGCGAAGATGCGCAGAGGGGATCCGACTTCAAGACTCTGCTCATCATTCAGCCCCACGAAGACGACAATGACGACGATGCTCAATCATCCCATGCAGAACTCGGCGCCTGGCGCGAAGCAGTTGCCGATACTGGGCAGTTCAGTACGTACCCATTGACCGTGATATGTCGCCTCTCTGCCACGGGAAGTATGCATTTGGGGTGCTCTCTCGACCCGCGTGTTCTCCCACAATGGCGAGCCGAAAGGATGCTCGAACAATTTGGTTTCTTTGTTAGACAGTTGTCAAGCATGGATCTTGACATGCATATTGGTGAGATTGACGGGTTGATGCCGTCGGACAGGGAGTTGCTGTGGACATGGAACAAGCATGTCCCAGATCCCGTAGATTATTGTGTCCACGAACTTATCCAGCAGCGCATCAAGATGCAGCCGAATGCGTCTGCGCTGAGTGGCTGGGATGGAGAGATGAGCTACAGCGAGCTGGACGTCGCATCATCGAGTCTTGCATCGCACCTTGTTGGCAGTTTTGGGCTGGCTCCAGGGGCAATGGTTCCGTTGTGTTTCGAAAAGTCCATCTGGGCGGTTGTTTCGATGCTGGCGGTTCTAAAGGCCGGCGCTGCATTCGTACCGCTTGATCCTACGCAGACAGCAGATCGCAGGGAGAGGGTATTACGGCGGATTGGCGCGGGTGTGATACTGACCACCGAGCAGCTCGCTGGCGATATGGAAATCAAGGGAAACACAGAACGGGTTGTTCCCGTGGGGCCTCGGCTTCTGGCAAGTGTTGGAGGAAATGGCAACAGGGAAAGTAGTACGCCAAGGTCAAGCAGTCCCAACTCTGCCGCATACATCATTTTCACGTCTGGCAGTACCGGCCAGCCTAAGGGTGTTGTCCTCGAACACCGCGCCGTGGCGACAAGTTGCTCGCACCACGGTCTGTCCATTGGGCTGAAAAAGGCTTCGAGGGTGTTACAGTTTGCTTCTTATTCCTTTGACGCCTCGATCCAGGAGATCATCACCACTTTGGTTCACGGCGGCACTGTGTGTATTCCATCTGAATACGACCTGCGAAACAACCTCGCCCAGAGCATCCAAAAGATGGACATCAATACTGCGTACCTCACACCCTCGGTTGCAAAGCTGATCGATCCTACAAGCGTTCCCGGGCTGAAGACCCTCATGTTGGCGGGAGAAGCGTCAAGGTTCCAGGACTTTCAATGTTGGTCACGACCAGGGCAGACAATATTGCATGGATATGGTCCGACAGAGTGCGCCGTGCTCTGCTGTGTTGCAAGCATTGACTTCAACACATCGATGGAGATCCAGTCTGGCTGCATTGGCACAGCTACAGGGGGGACAAGCTGGGTCGTCGACCCAGACGACCACAGCAAACTACTTCCCATAGGGGCTGTTGGAGAGCTTCTCATCGAGGGCCATATCCTGGCAAGGTCATATCTCCACGATCAGGCAACAACTGACGCCGTGTTCATCGATACTCCGCCCTGGCTCGCGCAAGGGGTCAGTGGCGTACAGGGTGACTCTGGGCGCCATGGCCGACTCTACAAGACTGGCGACCTGGTGTCCTACAACCCCGATGGTAGCCTCAACTATATCGGTCGTAAGGACTCACAGGTCAAGATCCGAGGACAGCGCGTAGAGCTCGCGGGCGTGGAAGCATCGGTGCTGCAGTGCCGCCCCGAGGCTCTTCAGGTCGTGGCTGAGATCATCACGCCCGTTGGGGAGGGCGCGAACCCGGCTCTGGCGGCGTTCGTGGTACTGAGTAGTAACGATACGGTCGTGGCATTCAGCAAGACGCAGAGTGGAGTGAATATTGGCATCCTCCCGGTACCTGTGACAGTTGAAGCCCAGCTCTCCGAGCTGGTGCCGAGTTACATGGTGCCATCCGTGTGGTTTGTCGTCGACAAGCTACCCCTGAACACCTCGGGTAAGACGGACCGCAAGAAGCTGCGCGAGGCTGGCTCATCCTTTTCCGTTACGCAACTTGCCTACCTGCGACGGGCCGAGGGGCCCAGAAGCGACCACCTTCGACGGATACCGAGAAGACATTGTGCGAGATCATCGGAAAAGTGCTCAACGTTGACACGACCAGCATCGGACTCGATGATAGTTTCTTTCAGCTTGGTGGTGATTCGATCACTGCTATGCAGCTATCGTCTGCTGCCCGTCTCCAGGGGCTGGATATCTCTACTGGAAGAATAACTCGCCTCAAGACAATCAGTCGGATATTGGAGGCCTGCAGTGTCGACGACCGGGATACTCCACTACAGACATATGGACATGGACAGGACGAAGATGATCACAGCCACAACAACGACAACGATAACAACAAGACGGTCGCTTTAGCGCCCATCCAGCAAATGTTTTTCCTCCACCAACCAAACTCTAGAGTCTGCTTCGACCAATTCTTCTACCTTCGACCAAAGACACCCATCACGCAGTCTCTGTTCAAGTCCGCCCTCAACAAAACCGTCACCGCGCATCCAATCCTTCGCGCCCGTTTCAGACAGGATGATGCTGGAAACTGGGAGCAGCTCATAACACAATCTGCAGAGAATGCATTCCGCTGTATATCCCAGACGTGTTCCGACTACGAGCAAGTTGCATCATTCATTCAGCACCAGCGAGCCAGCTTGGACATCACAACCGGTCCTCTGGTTGCGGCCGTCTTGTTTGAAGTAGACGGTGACCAGACGCTCTTCATAACAATCCACCATCTTGTCGTGGACTTAGTTTCCTGGCGCATCATCCTCAGCGACCTAGAGATACTATTCACATCAGACTCTGCCGCCGAGGCAGCACTGCTGCCGCCAACGACATCGTTCCGGACTTGGTCATCGCTTCAAGCCCAGCGCGCCGGAGAGCTCGCCGCAGCCCGCCAACAGCCGCTCGCCCTTCCACCACCACAGATCTCGTACTGGACCCACAACACCTTCGACGCGAGTCTGGACGCCGACTCGACCACTTTGGCCTTCTCCATCGATGAAGAAACCACAAAGGCCATCTTGGGAGCCTGCAACGACGCCTTGGGTACGAAGCCCATAGAGCTGATGATTTCAGCATTGCTATTCTCCTTTGGCCAAACATTCAAGGACAGAACGCTGCCGACCATTTTCAACGAAGGACATGGTCGCGGGACGTGGGACGAATCGCTGGATATGGACCTGTCAAGGACCGTCGGTTGGTTTACCACGCTGTATCCAATCCACATGAATCCCAGCATCACCATCGTAGAGCAACAACGAAATGGGCTACTCGACTTCATCGCCCAAACACACAACACCATGTCTACCCAGTCCTCCCCAGACAACGGCGCCGCGTATTTCACCTCGCAATTCGCCACGGCACAGTCCGCGCAGTCCTTTGTGCGAAACCAACTCCCCGCCGAAATCGTTTTCAACTACGGCGGCGTGTACCAGCAGCTCGAGCGCGACGACTCGTTCTTCGAGATCACTTCGCTGTCGAGAATGGCCAACAAGAGCAGCAGCAGCACTAATAGTCTCAGCGCCGAGGATGATAAAGACGTGAAAGGAGCAAATTTGTTCGATATCAATCCTCCCTCGGCGGCTGAAGCGCAGAGATATGCGCTGTTTGAAGTTCTTGCGGGTGTGGCGAAGGGGAGGCTCGGTATCTCTGTGCTGTACAGCAAGCATTTGCTGCATCGGGAGAGGATCGAGGAGTGGTTTGCTGGGTTTGAAGAGGCCTTGCGAAGGATTGCTAAGGAATTGAGCGGTGAGTAGCCGGAGTGATGTGAGGGCACTAACAGTTCCTCTGCTTTTGCAACGTCCTGAACGATCTGCCTATGGCAAATAATAGCTAGAACGGTGGCTGACACATAAGTAACCTAGAGTAGCTTAGTCCACAGATTGTGGAAATCCTATCCTATGCAGTCTGAATGAAGATCACGGAGTGTAGAAGCAAATATGACAAGTGAATACGAATGATTCTTAAAATTACATTTTGCGGGGTTGTGATAATTGAGAATATCAACCAAACTCAACAGACGCTCAAAGCTGCAACAGCAGGACTTACCGTCGCCAGCTAGAATGCGGCAGGCGAGCCACGAGTTTAGTATCAGTATAATGCAAGAACCAGTATGCCGGAATAGAAATATGTGAAACAACTTTTCGACGCACAATCACATCGGTTGCTGCTGCTACCCTGCATCGATCGACAGCGTTAGACCGGATTTCAAAGCAAGGCTGCACTTCGAGATGGATTCATGCGACTTACATTCGTCTAAATATTCTGGACAGCACCGACTACTGCGTTGAGGGTGCAAATGGCCCAAAACGTAGCGCATACTCCGATGCATGCATGCCATTTATCGACCGCTAGTCCGGGTCGGCTGCCGAGGAACGAATGGACCACCACAACAGTGCAAGGAAGTTGAGAATCTAGCCACATTCGATCGAATATCTAATACGAATCCCGTATTCTTATTTCGTTACATCCGACCGGCACTTAAGATCGATCCAGTTAAAGCCCCCCACGCCTGTCACCCGTCGTCATATAAAAGTGTTGCACCCAGAAATAGGAACGTTCACCGCGATTGGTGCCTCAAGAACCTGTAGAATCGGGAGTATCTCATATTACACGGGCTTTGTATGTGCTTGAAGCTTCCTAGAGCTGGTTCCACCGTTTACTTTGGTGACATAATGTAGGCTTTGATTCGTTCCACCCCACGCTACCCACGATCTTGGTATGAACGATGGGCTTGGCGGGCCTTTTCCCCACTTGATTGGTTTGGCAAAAGAAAGTCACCATCACACTTCATGCTATGGGTTGTCCAATGCAGTACTGTTACTTCATATGTTCTTAGGTTCAAAAGGAGCCAGGGATGGCGATGAGGATTTATGGCGTTCTTCAAGGTGATGACCGTCATTATGCTCAGCCAATGAAGTCCGTCAATTCAAGACGAAACAAGCGAGCCATGGAATTGAGTAAGCCCAGGTGTAATGGAATCCTCACGGGTGGCAATTATTCCGCCTGGGTTTTCTTCGGCCAGTCCGTGGTCACTGCCATAGGTGGATTGGTCGACGGTGGGAACGTCGTGAAAATAAACCCCTGATCGTCATTCGACTCACTAGTGGTAGCTAAACCTTCAGTCGGACGGTTAATTCAGGTGGCCGTATTTTGCATAGTTCATCCTTAAACCAGCTCTCGGCGTGGTCCGAACTCCTCCTCCGTTTCCAAAAGTGGATGTCAGTGTCCAAATAGCGTCCATGTCAGTTTCAAAATCCCGGCGACCAGGATCCACGACCCCCGTTCGCGACTCGTGATAGGCGGAAGTGCCTCGACATCGATGGTAAAAAGCGGAGGCCTGCAGAACGGCCCTGGTATTGTCCACCAACCATGTTGGCATCCCGGATTAAGCTTGTTATAGCTCGGCGTTTCTTACCAGAACAGAAAGGGGTCGGTAATGAAAGGGCTGTACACCAAGTACTCATGGCGAAACGTATAAGACGATGACATGCTCAGCTTCTGAGCCTTTTGGTAGACACCTCAGCTCATCTCTACCCTTCTAATCAATTACCTGCTCAAGATGAAGTCGTTCTCGTTCCTGGTTCTGCCTAGCTTGGCCTGGGCTGCAAACATCTATGTTTCTCCCACCGGCACCAACTCTGGAGATGCATCCATCACCAAGCCGCTGCTGTCAATTCAGTCTGCGGTGAACCGCGCCGTCGCAGGCGATATCATTTACCTGCGTGCTGGAACCTACAAGCCGACGACCAACATCCAGATCAAGAAGAGCGGCACTTCGGCTAAGCCATATACTCTCAGGGCATACGAGAGTGAAGTCGTCATCATCGACGGCGAAGCCCTTACCGGAACCCCGGCCGCTGTTGGAGCCTCGCTGGCCAACGCCGACCGTGGCATCCTCCACATCCAGTCTGCCAACTACTGGAAGTTCTACGGCCTGACTCTCATCAACGGGCCCTACGGAGTCTATCACCAAGACTCTTCCAACAACTACTATGAGCGCATTGTCACTCATGACAACTACGAGACCGGCTTCCAGATGCAGGGCGCCAGTGCGAACAACCAGGTTGTGTATCTGGACTCGTACATGAACCGCGATCCCAGGAAGAACGGAGAGAGCGCCGATGGCTTTGCCTTCAAGGAAGGCTCCGGCACGGGCAACCAGCTCATTGGAGCCCGTCTCTGGAACAACGTGGACGACGGTCTGGATCTTTGGTAAGTCACCCATCTGATATCGCAAATCATCTTCTAACACGCGTCGCAGGGAGTTCAAGTCGCCCATCACGATCAAGAACACCATCTCCTGGGGCAACGGCGTGAATCGCTGGGGCTTCAGCGCCTTCGAGGGAGATGGCAATGGTTTCAAGCTTGGTGGTGGCAACGCGGGCGATATTGGTCCTGCCAACCACATCATCACCAACTGCATTGCCTTCAACAACGCCGCAAAGGGCTTCACTGATAACAGCCAGACTGGCAGCTTCACTCTGTCCGAGAACACCGCCTGGAACAACGGCGACGTTGGCTTCAAGATGGCCTCCAGCACCTCCACCCTGACCAACAACATTGCCGCGAACAACATCGGCACCACCAAGTCTGCTGCTCAGATCACCCTCACGGGAACTCAGAAGACGTCGGGCAACTCGTGGCAGGATGGCAAGACGTGGACGGATTCAAGCTTCCTCAGCGTCGATACGAAGCTGGTGTCGCAGGCCCGTGGATCTGATGGCAAGATCCCCGCGAGCAACTTCCTGCTCCCCGCGTCTGGATCTACCATTGGTGCCACCACACACTGGTAGAAAACTTCGTTTCGTATAGTTCTTAGTAGATATTTAGAGTGTTTGAATGCCTAGTACTCGCCCCATGCGCTGAGTAGATATTAACAACCCTTGCCTGAAAACTCCACCTCATCTCACGTGTATGTTTGACCCAGTTGTCTTGCCTGATGTAAGTCCATCATGCCTCAACACTAAGACAACCTCACTTCACACATTTGGTATCCACCCGGCGCCGCAAATGCAAGAACACCGCTGAGGCAGAGACCCCATGGCCTCGGGTGAAATTTGAGACTCGGGCTATCGCCCTCGATGTCGAAGACTCGGAGGAGAATGTATGCGTTGTTGGGATCATTTTCATATTTCTGCATCTTTGGAAATAATCAGCAAGGACGTGATAAAGTTATTCCCATAGCGGTCCTACCATATTCATTTGATTCTGGCTCACGAAGAATGGCTCAGCGCAGCTGCTGGTTGTCGTTTTGACCTCCAAGTGATATGTGGTGCCGTTGGACCATCCTGCATTCAGGTCCAAACCAGCTTCTTGGAAGAATGCCGTCATCTGACCACGAGAATCCAGATACGTAAAGTCGGAAAACCCCCTCTCGAGTTGTGCGAAGGGTGCGTACCCACTCTCAACTCGTAATTTGCTGGTCCAGTTCTCATGAGACCAGTCGCTGATGTGGTGTTCGAACACCTTGTGAACCTGCATGAAAAATTAGAAAAGAACGTAGCGCGCAAGTAAGGAAGAGGTGAAGTACGAAAGCCTCTCCGAGGAAACCAATCTCCCTAGTTCTAATTTGCTGATGAGTTGAATCGAGTGTCAATTCTGTTGGAGAGTCATAGCTGTTGCTAATCTGTAAGAAAGACTCCGGCAATTGTGGTGCTGTGGGGGAGGCGTTATCGGTACTGGAGCTATCTGGACGGATTGAGGTGACTGTCTAAGTCTCTCGTTTCTGTTCCGCGCATGTGCAGAACCTCGTGTTATGGGGCGCCTCGATATCCGAAAGTTTCCAGCGCTCCTGGCGATGCTCTGAGCTCGCAATTGAAATGAAGGAATTAGTTCACGCAGAGAATATTGGACCTGGATGCTTGGGAAAGGGATAGACGGGTTCGGTGCAGGTATCCGAGCTGGTTGTCCGAGAGTATTGACTTGCTCTCTTGTGATACTGCTGAGCTCGCCATCTCGTTGCTCGCTTACGTCGTCCTCGATCACAATCACATCCATCCTGTCCGGGTTCCATACACCAAAGGCTCTTTGATTGTTGATGTTTTCTCTTTCTGGCAGGAACCGATTATGGGTAGCCATGATGAGATCAAGCTCGTCGCGTGGAGCACCCAACAAAAGGTTGAAGAGATTCATGTCGTCCGGCTTGACATTGTACTGTTTGGAAAAGAACTCCGTGAGTTTGTAGTTGACTTCGGCTTGCTTTGCTGGAGGTATATTGGCACGAAAGTACATGTTTGTCAAAGTCGATTCTTCTTGAAATGTAATCAACTCATTGTCTTCTTCGACGACAATAGCACCTAGGCACCTGACAACGACGAGAGACGGGACGGACCACACACATAGCGGTATAGGGTCTTGTCTTGATGGTGAATCTGGCGACATATTGAGGCTGCGACATGTAAGCAAAACAAGCATTGACAGAGGGTCGAGAGATGATTACCAAGAAAAGTACTGGGTCCGCATGTTGAGATCTTTGTCCTTGCGGGGGTCTTTGCAGATCGCCCCTCGCGGGTTGACAGTCTCGTCGACCACAGACGAGAGGTACTTTTTCTGGAGGCTGAGCTTCGAGAATAACGAATCGAGAAGAATCACCGATCTGATAGAGAATTTCAGGATGTCGACCTTGCCCCGAAAGGCAACCTCCAAAGTGAAACGGTCCGGAATGTACCAGTCTTCATCGCCCAGGGCTCTGAGAACCATCTTGGGCTCTGCCAATGGCTTTGAGGCATCCCTGGCCTTCATGACGGGAAAGATTCTTGCATGCCTCAGACGTAAAAACTGGGGCGCTGGTAATTCAGATCCGCCCGTGAGATGTTGCTTCAGAATCATCAAAAGTTCTTCGCAGCGCTGCACTATGCCCTCTGAATTCTCTTCTTGCAGGGAGCAGAGCTCATCCGCCACGTGTTCGATAGTGGCAGGCCGAACCCCAAGTTGGTTGCAAAATAGTCTCCTGCAGTCACCATAGCGGCCATCGAGCCGAATCACTTGCTTCAGTGGCGAAGGGGCACTCCACACGCATGATCCGTACCGCACCCACTCGGGGTGTGGCCGGGATACAAACACTAGAGGTTCTGAATCGAATGCTTCCCTGCATTTTTCTGTTGGTATGGATGAATAATAGAGCGGTGGATGGTGACATTACTTACATTATCATTGGCTTCTCGTCATCTAGACTCAGATTCAGCCCTTGGTAGAGTTCGTGGACGGCCTCCTTGTCGACACTCTCAATCGGGAGGTTCGCCAATGCATGGAGGCTTCGCAACCTGCCACTGGTGTTTGGCGCAGTGAGAATCCCAAACTGGTCAAGAAATTTCCATCTTTCAGGGTTTGGCAATGCAGCGAAGGCAAGATGCGGACACGCCCGCACGAGGGCCTTGGTTGGTATGGCTAACTCAGCAAGGCGCTGACGCGTCCCGTCACGGCATTCCACTCGAAGCTCTGGGACGGCCGGCAAAAGTCGGGGACTAGCCCCGGAGCTTTTGCAAATTTGCTCAACGACCAGCAATAGATCGAGCACATCCGTATTCTTCAGAAACCACCATTCAGGACTGAGCTGGGAGTTGCGGACGAGAATCGGAACTGTCGAGATGTTTTGCGATCGCAAGAGCCATCTATAGAACTCCACTTTGATCGCCTGATCGTCGCCGCATATCATTGTCTCATATTGATCATCCAGGATGTAAAACGGGTTTCTTCGCGTGTCTTTGTATTTGCTGATTAGGGCTGGGCTAGCGTTGTCGTCGACAAGGTAGATCTGAGTCTTGCGCCGTTCTGGTGACCCTCCTCTGTTGACAAGGAAGTATATCTCAGGAGCACCCCCACCTCCGAGGATATGGGAATACTTGAAGAGATAAGCTGCGTCCTTGACCAAATCCTCAGGTTGACGGTCGGACACGCTGGAGGGAGTGCCAGCATGCAGTTCCAAGATCAGACTGCACACCTGCGAAGCTGTGTAGGTTCGGACCCCCAAAAACACGTAGAAGCGTCTTCTCACTGGGTCCTGGCACGCCGCTTCGTGAACGATGGACAAGTCAATTCCGCTGGGAACGTATTCGTCGTCAGTCTCCGACGGCAAATAGAGACGCTCCGTGCTCGCGCTGACCCAGGTGCCGTCTCTGAGAGGGACGATTGGAAGGCCTGCCAAATAATCCCTGAGCTCCATCTGGTCACAAAAGAGAAGGGCAACTTGCTGATGCCATTTGGGAGATTTCGTGGCAAGTCCCGGAGCACCGACCTCTGCAACCCATTCCGAGAACTCTTCGCATAAGTTCTGGAGACTGGTTCTCTTCACCCCGAGAAGCTCAAGCTCTCCATGAACGGTATCGTACGTAAATGCCAGATGTCTTTTCCGCAGAGACGAACAATCAAAGAGTGCGGCTCCTTCAAACCGAAACCGGGAGGGGATGAAACGTAGTTCTGGAGGGTGGCAAAGGCCAGACTCTCGATCGCACGATTCAACGACACGTTGGCCACGTAGTCCACGTATAATAGCTTCATGTAGGGTATTCCAGTATTCATGTGAGTTTCGATGGTGCTTGATGAACTTGGGCCAGGAATATCGCAGTCCCACTCCTAATTCGTTTGCCGGCATAGAGACAAACCGCTTGATAGCTATGAAGAACGCGTCCCGAAGCGCTTCCCATAGTGCCGCGTTCCAAGAACAGTCATAATCAAGACCTTCTCGGCTGGCGACAAGAAAAAAGTCGGCATGAAGGGGAAACTATATTTGATGTTAACAGTTGCGTTCTGATTTTCCGCGTTTAGCTCTGAATGCCACTGACCTTGAAGCCAAAATCATCAATCGGGAGGAAAGCAAACGCTTTCTGCGTACTGATTTTCGGGGTCGCGAATTCCATAGGAAACGCGAGTACCACTTCCGATGTTGTGACATCTTCTCTCCGGTCGTCCTTGGGCATGTTCGTGGCATTGTGACGTACGATAACATAGGTCGTCGTAAAACGTTTGTTTTCAACATGATGTTCCGAGGATATGGTTAACAACTCCCCCAAATGAGCGTCGGACGTACGGAGTAGAGCATGATATGTCCTTTTGCCATGGCTTGTCTGTATTTTCAATCGTCGGAGTTGCCTAAGGAAAATGAGGAGTTCAGGTTCGATGTTGTGCACCTCATTCTGAATCATCTGGAAATCCTTTTGGCTACTCAGCTCTAGAAGGAATTGTGTATGGTTGGAAAGGCGTTGCCCACTTGGAAAGGTTGAGAGGATTGGGCGAATCATGCCAAGTTGCTCCCTCTGGTCGAACTTGAAATCGTAGTAGCCGCTGGCGACATGCACTACGTTGGCAACTTTGAACACCGACTTGAATCCAATTCCCTTCTCTCCTATGTAACCCCTTCGCCCATTGGCAACAGTCGTTTTGGTACTGTTTCCAACTCGAGCTAATGCAGCGACATTGTCTAAAGTGAAACCGACCTCATTGCAATCAGTGCGGAGATGGTGGAATCCCGGTCCCGAGGATAAAGTCAGGCTGAGGGTAGGTGTGACTCTAGACGAGAATGTATTATCGTCGGCATTTTGAATGAGTTCCAGAAGGAAATGTGTAGATTTCTGGTAGAGATCACTCGAAACGCTGTTTCAGCATTAGTATCAGGTTTATGGATGTGATCGGGTTTCATACATCTTAAGAGAGCTATGGAGATCCGATATCAGCTCGGGCCACTCTTGTTCTTTTCCGACGCCCTTGTGTTTGCGGATTTGCTCAATGTGCAAGACAGCCTCTGATTTGGATCTTGCGGCACCCCTCATTGCGCATGTGATGTTTTGTTGCACAAGAAAATACAATTTGTTGCTGCACAAGGATGGTACGACGAAACGTCAAGCGAGAACAGGTGTGATGAAGAGATGAAAGATACAATAGAATGGTGGCTGTTGTTTTAGAGATTAAAAAGCCGCTGCTGACCTTTCGTCTTTGGGAAGCAGCTGGAGGCCTGGAAACAACAGATGTTTCCAACTTGTCCGCATGACTGAGTTTTAGGGCCAAAATTAGATACATCTAGCCGCCCGTCTGGCCGCATATTTGGCCTCCCATCCAAACGACCGTCTGAACGACCGCTCGAAGGACTAAGAAACCAATTGGCCAATTAGGTAGGAAACCTCTTGTAGGTAACTACCAACACCAACACAAGTCATTGTCCTTATTCCTCGGGCCGCATACAGGCCGACTTCGCCACTATGGTCGCGTCTCAAAACGCGCTAAAAATAAGCAACGAACTTGCCCAAAGGCTCCGCGGAGGTAAGCCGGGCGCCTAATGCATCCTTCTGATCAACATTCTGATCCATTGATAGAGTGCGCACCACCAACTTATTATTACATCCATACACTTTGAGTCTCCTAGCTGCGCGATGATCTCAAGACCTCACCAACGGCCACAGCGAGGCAGTTGCTCCCTTGCGCCTCCGGTTGCATTCGGCCAGGCCGTGAAGTAAGCAACCTGAGACACGGACAACTGCAGGATCAGATTGTGGCGTAGCTCACACCAATACCAAGTCAGACGCTGTTGAAAAGGTTGCCAACCCGTTTCCCTTCATCTTCAGCCAAGTGAGAACACGACTTGGAGGTTAGTCGGAGGCCGCCCTGCCCGCTCAACTCATATCCAGGGTCTGACTAGAACTAGTATCGCAAAATAACCCTGGAACTAGAAGCTGGTCAATATCGGCGTACTGCAAGCTGGATAGATCCCCTGTCAGATTGTCCAGCCACATGATATTCTCCATTTGCTCTACTGAGTAGTCGTTGTTCGCCTCGTGAAGCCGGACCATCGGGTATAGCTTTAGTATGTCACCCAAGTCCGAGGCGCACTTCTCCTTCCACCGTTGATGCAACAGAATGAGCAGAGACGCCGTTTTCAGCGCCTCCTGGGTCGCATCGGTAGCATAGACTGCGGCAACGTTGCTGAGACATTGCATGGCACCTCTTAGCTGGGACGTTGTCGAAGAGGCATCTATAGCAAGCAACACGCAGACAATCTGGAGTGGCACGTTGGCCATGTGATGCCACGGAGCGCGGGCATCCAGGATTGCCTGGGCCGCCTGGATGCCCTTGGACGTGAGCGAGAGCATCTGATCGAGCATGGTTCCTGTCAAGGAAGCATTCATCGATTGCAGCCGACGGCACAGGCAGAGTGCCAGATTACACTGGGCCATGGTCGATGGTGGGCTGGAATGAACGCGGTTCAACACGGCGGATAGGGCGTTCTCCAGCTCGGAAATGTTGGGCGCCTTTTCGGGGTCAAGTCCGGCAGAGTACGGTAGGAGTTCCATCAACTCGACAGTTTGATCCCCAGGTCGCGCAGAGGGCATTATCACAGTGGCGTTGCACAGCGCCACTCTCGAGCGGCCCATGTCGAACGACATCCAGATGTTGAGATGCTGCGCGACGGCCACCAGCCTCCTCCGAAGTTCTGAATCGACGTCTTCTGCCGACGGAAGGACTGATCCGCTCGATGGCTCACAATGCAACCCAGCTGCCTCAACCATGTGCATAAGAATGCAACTAGCCATCCATGCCATGTGATGGGTCGCCGCCACTCTCAAGTAAACGACTCGCAGCACCCAGGCCGTGATGCTGGGGACGGTCGGAATATCAGATATGGCTTTCTCAAGAATAGTCCGTGCCGTCTCGACTAAGTCAAGCTCGACTTCCACCGGCTGTACTTCCGAGTATAAATACCCAAGTGCTGCGATTCCACATAGGACAGCATCTTGTGGCGGCCCGTTACTCACGCCGGCCCACCCATCTCTGATCTCGCGTTCGACCTCTTGGCGGTCGACGAAGCCGTAGGTAGGGTCCACTTGTTGGAAGTAAATGGTTGCCAGACGTTGCATCTCGATTTGAGACAACATATCCGTAATAGGTCGACACGCCGGGGTGTGCTCCGTTTTTCGTGCCCCGAGGAAGGCATTCCAAGAGAAGGTATGCATCCGGGGGGCATTCTTGGGATCTAGTCTTAGGGCCAGTCTCCTTAGAAATGCAGGTGCAGAGTTGGCTTCCAAAGAGCGAATGTGGTTGTGCGAAGTCGCTGCTGGCGTTTCGATTTCGCTTCGCGGAGGCTGTGGACTTGACTGTGCTTGTGTTTGTGGAGAACAATCTGGATCTAAATCTCGCTCGGAATGTTTTCTCTTCTTGCTGCTCAAGGATTCCTGGTAGGTGCAGTCGTATTCGAATCGGACACACGTGCTGCACGGCTGAGCGCCGTCACACTTGCGCTTCAGTCCTCGACACGACACACATGCGAGCTTCGAGCGTTGGCGGCCCTGCAAGGCGGACATGACATCAGGATGCCGTATTAATAAGACAGTTCTTCGGGCGGGTCCCCTTTCAAGCAGTTGCTCGATTTCACCCAATTAGAAGGCGGAAAGGTGACAGTTGAAGGCAGAGGAGGTTTCATGGATGATATCCCGGGGCAGCGGATGAGCCTTTTCGGACAGTTGACGGCAGTTCAGGTGGCACGTGTTCGGCAATGACGGGAATCACGGGAATCGCGGCTATAACGGTAAGGACGGGAATAGCGGCAACAGCGGGAGCGAGCGTCCAAGCTAATTAACAATGACGACGAGGATTTGCTCAATCATATAAAAACCAAAAGACCTTGATTTACACTTGGTTGCTGCTCTCACCATTAAGACGCCACCTTTGTTATTCAACATCGAAATGAACTTTATGTTTCCGCTGCCCTTACAACACAAACACTCCTCCTCATGTGGCACACAAAGAACACAAATGACGATGACAGCCTCTCAACAGATCTAGAGCAGTCCATGCAAAACGACCCAGAGTCTTCCGATGGCGTCTCTCAACCCAATCCCCCTCCTGATGGTGGCTTAACGGCGTGGGTGCAAGTTCTGCTCACACACATCGTCTTCTTCAACACCTGGGGCTTCGCAAATGGCTACGGCGTCTTCCAGCAATATTACTCCCAAACCCTGGGTCAGTCTGAATCATCCATCTCATGGATTGGAAGTGTCCAAATATTCCTGCTCTTTTCGCTGGGCGTTGGTGCCGGCCGCATTACCGATGGTGGCCATTTCCGCATCACGTTTGCCTGCGGTGTGTTTCTGCAGGTGTTTGGGCTCTTCATGACGTCCTTGTGCAAGACGTACTGGCAGATCTTCCTTGCGCAGGCTGTCTGCCTGGGCATTGGCAACGGCTGCACTTTCGTTCCGGCCCTCACGATTTTGTCCCAGTACTTCAAACGGAACAGAGCCTTTGCTGTAGGCCTTGCTGCTGCGGGTGCTGCTGTAGGAGGCCTTGTCTATCCGGTTCTGATCAATTGGTTGATCTTCCACGACGATGTCGGCTTTCCTTGGACTTTACGCGTCGTGGGCTTCGTCATGCTCGCAACGTATCTGCCTTGTCTCATATGGTACAAGCCGCGTCTGCCGCCCCGGAAAACTGGGCCGTGGATAGATACTTCCGCCTTCACCGAGCTACCCTTTGTGTTCTTCTCGCTGAGCATGTTCTTCAACTTCTGGGGCCTCTACTTTGCGTTCTTCTACTTGGGGACTTTTGCTCAAGATCAAATTGGAGTTGCGGAACCCATCTACTTGTTAATGGTCCTCAACGGCATTGGCATTCTCGGACGCATTGGTCCAAACATCGTCGCCGACAGATGGACTGGGCCGCTCAACATGCTCATCCCCATAAGCTTTGCAGCGAGCTTACTGGTATTTTGCTGGGCTACCGTCGACACGACCGGCGGGCTGTACGGGTTTGCTGTAATATACGGCTTGCTCGCAGCTGCTTTGCAAGCTCTATTCCCAGCCGTCGCCACAACCATGACACCAGATCCGAATCGCACAGGAACACGAGTGGGGATGATTTTGGGCTTCGTCAGCATAGCAAATCTCACCGGCCCATCCATCTGCGGGGCGTTGATCAACGGAGCGAACGGGGATTATCTGGGCGCTCAGATGTTTGCTGCTTGCTCTATTTTCCTTGGTGCAATCATGGCCCTCGCTGCGAGAACTGCGAAGGTGGGATTTACGTTCAGGGTAAAGGTGTGAATGTCGCAAGCAAGCCACGCAGGTTTCTTGTGGCCTAGAACGACAAAATTAAAGGAAGATAAAGCGAGTGAGAGAAATTTAGTCATCACAGTTCAGTACTGTTAGCACAGATAAAGGTCTTCTTCTGAACCTATTCAACGGGAACTTTCTAGGTGCATGAAAATCAACTCCGGTTCATTTGTGAGTTTGAATTATGCTTGGTTGGTGGACTTATGAGCGGCGTTATGACTGGGAAAACTGGCGCGATGATACTCTTGCATCAAGGTCTGACATGACATGGTAGACTTTTGCGGGATTTTCGATGACATGGACTTGGTTCATAAAGTACACACCTGTGTATGTCCTCCGACGTTCGAGGCATCTTTTTGTTGCCTGAACTTTGGGACACAGCTTGCTCAACCATTAAGTACCAGGCCCCAACTCACGAGTCTGACTAATAAATCCGCAATCCCTGGTAATTAAAACGAGCCATATGTAAAAAGAATTGGAAATCGAGTTATCTCATAAAATACAAGCATAGTTGAAACAAAGTACATTAAGTCCACAGTTCTACCATTATAAATAACAATCAAGCACTGATTGTTATAAACCTTATTACATAGGCTGTAATAATATATAGAAGTGTTTCATCTGATATATAGGGCGATCCGGCCGTGCCCAGGCCTATAGTGTGAAACGCTGACCAAAACATGTAGAGAACGCTTAGCCAATGCGTGCACACTGCGCTTGAAGCTCAGGTGGCAGAGAGTGCTCCCATTCTCTTGCCATCGTCTGGCATTTTGGGGGGCGAGGCTAATATTTAACAAGAAAACCTAGCAGGAGAGATCGACGATGGCCAAGACCCATAAATCTTCCGCAAATGTAAAATTAATAAAGGATTTGATACCTTGAAGGTCATCGACGGCAAAGTAGGCAACACTGATTATGCTACAAGCGCCACAGCTCTTCATCAGCCCCTCGCCCCCACATCAGCTCTGCTCACTGGAGCTGAGCAGCTATTCACGTTCCCATTTCCGGGCCCTTCAACCTCGCTGCTCAGCTGCTTAAATGAGCCGGATCCTGTTACACTCAGAGTTACAGCTTTAATTAAGCAGACCTGCTCGCCTTGTGACAAGACCCTCCATAATAGCTTCTGTCTGAAGCCTCACATTGTCAACTGGCTGGTTGGCATTGACGATGTGGACCTTGTCTCGGCTTCGGAAAGTGTCAATCACGGCCGATGTCGTTTTCTGGAACGTCTCGATGCGTCTCCTTATGTTATCCAGGTTATCGTCAAACCGACTGCGATCAAAACGCGCTAGGCGATCTACCATGACTGATTCTGGGCAATCGAGGACAATGAGGCAGGCAATCGGGCCGATCAGGTGCTCGAAGTATTCACACTGTTCCTTGTCGCGTGGAAAGCCTCAACCATGGTTGGCAGATCAGCTTGGGGTTTGGAGAAGGTTGAACAGTGCCGCTTACCATCCAGAATAAAAGCGTGGGTCCCCTGCGCGACGCTCTGCAGAATATGGTCCCGGAGAATGGCTATAGTGATTTCCTTTGGGCCGATCTTGCCATTTGTCATGTTTTCGCGTATTGTCTCTGCATATGGACTCCCTTGACGATTCATCTCTTGCCGGAGGACATCCCCGATGCTGATGTGCACTAGGTCGAATGTCTGCGAGAGCATTTGACATTGCGTTCCTTTGCCGGACCCGGGACCACCGAGCATCCCAATCAGGACAGCCATCTGCGTGAGGATTTCTCAGCAAGGTATTGAGTCTGCAATATCGTTTGCCCCGGTGTCGTGCAGTTGAGTAGCCTGAAGGCTGTGGCGAATTGACGGAGTTGTTGTGGTGGACGGACGGACGGCCAGGTCATGTGTTTTTTTGGATGGAATGTGGGTCTTGTACGTCAGTTACGTGGGACAGTCTAATGCAACGGCGAGCACTGTGATTCCTTGCCGTCATCAGCTTCTCTTAACGCTTTGCTTAAAAAGGAAAACCACATGCTGCTCCGCCTCGAGGCTGTATCCTTCCCTCTATAACCCTCAAGGGCAGTCTTGATTCTACACTCGAAACCAACACGCCAAGGCAGCCAGCATGGGCTCATATCTTTCCAAGTCGAAGCCATCGCGGCCGCCGGAGGACATCATCTTCGTCTCTCTCGGCATGGTGGTCTTGGACGAGCTGCGATTTCCTGATGGCAAGGTTCTTCGCGACGTGGCTGGGGGATCAGCCCTCTACAGTGGGTGCCTTCCGAGTGTTGCATGCGGGGGCTAAGCTGCTTAATGACAAACCTGGCGTTGCGTAGGTACTCTCGGTGCACGCATTGTGACAGGCCCAGCACTCCCGGAGAGGGTCGGGTGTCTTGTCTTGGCTGGCAGCGATTTCCCTGACTCGGTGGCCGAGGCGCTCGGGAACTGGAACATGACACTGCTCATCGCCCGAGACGCCGCCAGGCTGTCTACGCGCGGCCTGCTCCAGTACAAGGGAGACAACTTCAAGGGTGAGGAGAGCCCGCAGCCAGTCCTCGGGCAGTCCGGAACGCTCTGCTGACAGTTTCGGGTTTGCAGAAAGGATCTTTGCCTATACCACGCCTCCACTGCAGCCGACTCCCGCCGATCTCGGTGGCTCGCCGCTTCTGCGGTCGACAGCCTTCCACTTTCTGGCTTCTCCGGACAAGCTGAACGCCTTTGTACCTCAGCTCGCTGAACTCCGCGCTGCGGGTGGAATCACCCTGCGGCCGCTACTGGTGTGGGAGCCTGCGCCACCGTCCTGCGTCGCTGCTGGTCGGAACGCACATCTCCTAGCAGCCAAGCTTGTGGACGTGTATTCGCCAAATCACACCGAATTCCTGGCTACCTTCCCGTCCAGCAACGGAGCGCCACCGTTGGACTTCGACCGCGCAGCCATCGAAGAGCAGACCCACAGACTCTTGAAGTCTGGCGTGGGGGAAAACGGTCATGGCGTAGTCGTGATCCGCTGTGGTGAGCACGGCAGCCTCGTCGCCTCCAGGGCTTACCCCGCTCGGTGGTTCCCAGCCTTCCACGACGACACCTCTGCCAAGGTCGTGGATGCCACTGGCGCTGGGAATGCTTTCCTTGGTGGATTTACGGTACGGTTCGGCGAGACGGCCGATTTCTACGAGGCCACCATCGCGGGCGCCGTGGCCGCAAGCTTCGCCATCGAACAAGTCGGGTTGCCCCATAGAAATTGTCTAGGTGGGAAGGAGTTGTGGAACGGGGAAGAGTTCGTGTTGAGGGTCCAGCAGTATCGTGCCATTATTACTTGTTCTGGAACACCAACTACTTAGTACTCGGTTATCTGCCCAAATTCCCATCTCAACGCGGTTCTAGGAACTGTTTCCATTGATGGCCTGCATTCCCGTCTCTCACTCCTGGGTCCTTTTGACATATGCTGCCCAGCCTTCAGCTTGATAGCTCTTTGCGGCTTCCACCGGGTCCGGGGAGGCGTAGATGCCCCTGCCGGCGATGATAAAGTCCGCGCCACCATCGACCGCGTTGGCGGGGGTCTGGTATTGTTGGCCGAGTTTATCGCCCTTGCTCGCCAGGTTAACTCCGGTGGTGAAGACTAGAAAGTCTTCCCCCTGGACTGGTTCGTCCTCGCCAAGCGCCCGCGTGGCGACGAAGCCGATCATAGACCGCGGGAACTTGCGAGCTAGGTCGATACACTTCTGCGTGTAGGGCCCGGTCGCGAGGCTGCCCTTCGAAGTCATCTCCGCCAGAAGGAGAAAGGCCCGCTGGTCCCGGAAGGGGAAGTCGGGCGACGTGACGGTCTGGTCCAGCGCCTCGACAATGCCATCCCCACCCAGGACACTGAGGTTCACCAAGTCGGCCCATTCCGAGAGCCGCAAGACGCCGCCGTGGTACTGCTTCTGGACCGTGTTGCCGATATCAACCAGCTTACGGTCTTCGAATATCAGAAAATTGTGCTTCTTGGCCAATGCCTTCAGTCCTTGCACGGTCGAGTCGTCGAAGTCCGAGACTAGATCGACATGGGTCTTGAATACGACGATGTAGGGTCCGAGACCTAGAAATGACGAGATGGACTTGTGTCAGAGAAGAAACGCCGACAGGACCTGGCGAGATGGTGGCAGGCACGTGGACTCACTATCGGCGCATTCCAGCAGGCTCTTGCTGTCGCTCAGATCAGCAGAGACCACCAGGTTCGACTTTTTGGTCTCGGCAATCTCAAAGAGACGCCTTGCAACCTGGTGCGGGTGGTCGGCAGCGCGCTTGGAGAAGGGGATGTTGGAACGAGAGGCCATTGTGGTTCTGGTGCTTTTTTGGCTGTGGTTGATTCAAGAGCGCGAAATTGCCTGCTGTTTTGCTCGCAGAGACTTGGGCAGTTCGAAGTTGTTGGAGCCGAGTAGGCGCCACCTCTAAAAGTTTCACTTTCGCAGCTCTGCCCGAAAGTGGTAACTCCGGTCCGAGTTTCAACCTGCAGCGAGCCGCCTCAATGAGGGGGCCTCATCACATCATGCACCTCATACTTTTTCACCGGTCCATGCATGGTGGGTTTCACAGACCCCCTATTCGCGACCGTCTCCAATGTGTAAGATACATGCAGATTAGAGGCGAGCTGAAATCCCATGCGTTACTCCAACCTTGGCGTGCTAGATATGGCTAGCCCCCTGTAAAGGCGGATCGCTGTGTCGTTGTTGTCCTTGTCTATTTGGAACTCACCATTGTATATGCCATCTCGGTCCCTCCTCTGCTTGTTTTTTGCGTTGCGCATTTGCTCCATTCAACGAAATGGCCGCATACGGCGACGATGACGAGTCCTTGAAGGCATACATCCAGGGTTTACCAACAACTTGTTTCGTCGAACTTGTTTCGGTTTTCAGAAAGCCGGGCGAGCAGAACGTCGTCTCTCGGAAGCAATTCACACAACTCGAGCCACTCGCAGAGCACTTGGCCAACAAGGTAGTGATACTCAATAATCCACTCTCTACCCCCGTTTCATGGCCCATATCGTGCTCACGGCTGTATCAGGCGCCAGAGGAGCAGAATCTTCAAGTCTTGTGAGTCCTTTATTCTAATGTGGAGTTGGGACATCGAACAGCTTATCATCCACGCCCCTTCAATGCAGGACCGTCAAAGAGCTCTCTGGACCGCTCTTGCAGTTCTTAGGCGAAAAGTACAACATGGACTACGAGCTCTGGACCTGCCGATTCAAGACCAGTGACAGAGAGTGGTTCGCTGGCCCGTTGCATCAAGGCGGCAAGTATCCATGCTGTCTGTCGGGGTTCGCGTCATAACTTGAACTAGGCGCACGATTCTTCTCGCATTTCAATCTTACTACCGTGGACTTTAAGCGCGAAACGCCCGATACCCCCGCCTCATATAGACAGAATCGAAAACTCGGACACACAGTCCGTTTGGTGCGGCTACTCGATGTTGCAACTCCAGGTGGCAAGCTAGACCCAAGCGTCTTCGTCTTAAGGCGGATCGCCGGTCACTTGAGACTTGACGGCCATCTCTGGACGTTCCTGTACTTTTGCGACCCATACGTGGACATGACGGAGGCTAGCTTGGTCTCGTATATCCCTGGAAATGTGCAACCCCCTTTGGAGTCCTGGATGGACACCTATGTTGGGGCCCAATCTTCCGCGGCTTTCATAGACAACCTATGTGACGACGGGTTCGGCTTTGTTGTCTCCATCTTGAGGGAGATCAAGACCTCTTGGAAGTTGTTTCTCAACGGAATGGAAGTCTTTCTTGAGGATCTGGTTTGAAACGCCCCTCCCATCTCTTTCTTTTCCGGAGCGGATGATGCAGCTCCGCCCCTCCGGATCAGTCCCAGGGCTAACTGATGCGGAGGAAAGACTGAAAACCTCGACGATGAAGCCCTTGTTGCCTCGGCGAACTGGCTTCATCGCAAGTTCATCCTTATGATCGACTACTCCGAGCGACAGCTGAACTATCACAGCCGCTTCGTCACATACTTGGCGAATGCGCCACCGCAGAAAGGGCTATGCATCCATCCGAGCACCTTCGTGAACGACTTAATGCAAGAGAAGGACGCCATCGCAGTCGTGTGCTCCCGGTTCACGGCACTTCGAACAAGAACGAGTGCTATACTAGACACTGTAGGTCGGTCTTTGGGCCTCCCAATCCCATGTCGTACTCTTTGCATGCGATCCATCGCTTTGCAACGTTCTAAGCCGGTATGTCATACAGGCTATGAACCTGAACGCTATCAAACAGGCGGAACTGTCGCAGAAGATCATGGAATTGCAGCGCAGAGATGCCGAGCTCGCGTTCAACCAAAACCAGGGCATAAAAAGGCTCACCTTTGTTAACATGGTGTATCTTCCTGCCACATTCATTGCGGTGAGTGTCCCCCACCACCATGCTTACACCAGAACTCTGACATGCCGCCCCGGCAGAGCGTTTATGGGATGAATATCGTCGAGAACGACGACCCCAAGCTTTGGACTCTGTGGAGTTTTGCCATTGTTGCGAGCATATTAACCATCCTGACTCTTGTCCTCGCCATGTTCAAGGTAGAGCTTGCTGCGGTGTTTACTGCTAGAGCCGATTTGCAGCAACAAGCTCGCGACAAAATGAAGAAACATCAGGCCAGGCTCAGAAATTGGGCGCATGTGGATAATGTTGAGGTGCCTGCCAATGTTTGATAGAGGAGCCAGGCTCATCGCGGAACGTGACAGATGTAAGATAGCTTGGCCGTAGCGGGGCTGCCCCGACAGCCCGTGAGGGAATGCTGCCTGTCAGTCAATAGGGAATTGCAGTGTTGGACGGTTGATGAACAAAGTAGATGGCCCCTATTTGTTGCGTGGAGTAGTTGCGTTATGGCCATCTTGGCGCGGGGTCTCTCTCTTTTCGGCGAAGTCGTCAAGGGTACTGCCTTGTTGACTCCTGGACAAGCCGGAGAGTGCAAACCAATGTGGACACCGAGAAGCCAAATTTTAAAGGAGTTGCCGTTCAAAATCTTGTTAAGGCATAGTCTATATTCCCAGTAAACGAGAGCGGCACGCTTCGTGGCCGGTATGCGACGGCTCCCACTGCTCCGTAATTACGTAGTCGTTTCGTCTTATAGTGCCTTGTTTACGTTGCAGGCGGCTCAGACGCACGAATACGTGGCAAAAGTTCCTTGTACCTGTCCCTTGTAAGTGTGTGAGCGTAGCGTAGTAATGCTGCTATGCGGCATCAATGTGCACATGCTGGTCGGCGCCTAAACGCCTCATCCTCTTAACCTCACAATGCCCCGTAGCAGCCTTATCTTCTTTTCTGTTGCCATGCTTCCCTAAAAGCGGTTGAGACTTACGACAACGTGGCATGTCCTCGTAAGCTCATTTTCCACGCATGGGTCATACCATATCTTGGACGTCTGAAGCCATTATCTTCCGATATGCAAATCGTCATGAGTCCGGTATTACCCAACTCCGTGATAGAGAGTACCGTTTCTCCACTGACAAAAGATGACACAGTCACGAGGACAAGTCATTCGTCGAACTCTTTGCTTTTATAGTGAACCACCGGGTGAAGAAGCGCCGTCCTATATTGCGGAAACTTCAGAGCTTCCGGGGGAAAGAAACTACGAACACCACCGCGTAATAGTCGCGATCGGTGATATTCGAGGCCAGGAAGCAGGCTATTCGCTCCGTACTCACTCGTTCGCCGCACTACCAGGCGCGTTTTCTGGACTCCATTTCGACTTCAAGAACGGCACCCAGATCTCAACTCGATATATTCCGTATATAAAGACCCTGCTCCTAAATACTATTCCTGGGGCGACCAACATCGTGGTATTCGATCACGCCATCCGGAAAGCGTCCACGGCTAAAGTCCCTTCACGCCAGGTCCGGAAGATACACATTGATCAGTCTTGTAGAGGGGCGCTAGGGCGGGCTCGCCGCCATCTCGACAAACATACCGTGGAGTCAATTGAGAGCGGGTCGAAGCGGTTCCTCATAGTCAATGTTTGGAAGTCGATCCGTGGGAACGTCACGGACCATCCCCTAACCTTCGCGGACTGTCGTTCGCTCCAGCAGTCGGACTTGGTCCCTGTTCAGCAGATCTATCCAGACTACGTCGGTGAGACATATGCGGTCAGGAGTCAAAGCCAGCAGGAATTCTGGTATTGGAGCAACATGACGGATGATGATCTTCTGTTGTTGCAATGCTTCGACAGTTCTGAGCGAGAGGTTATCAATCAAGGGGGTTTGGTTTATGCACAATGTGCGCACGGGTCATTTGAACTGAATGAGGGGGACGAAAAGTATGAGAGGGAAAGCATTGAAGTGCGATGTCTTGTATTGTACTGATATTTTCACTTGGGAACCTGATGTCAACTATCAGATATAAAACCATGTATCTATTGCAACGAACTAAGCCGGATTGGGACAGGATCGGGTTTGAAGGGCCTCCGGGTAGTGGTTAGTGGTGGTTTGGAACCCCCTTGTATTAGGAGTGGGATGGTGTTGCAGTTGTCCCTCGCAGTGTTGGGAGCGAGAGATACCCGGGCTGGCTCACTCGAGACTGGGATCCCGCAATGTATGGGTACGATGAGTCGATGGAAAAAGAGGTAGAGCCCGGGGATGTTCGGGAGGATTCTCCGAAGACGCTCAAATTCTACCGGGCGCTCTACAAAGACTTGGTGTCCAAGACGCGAGAAGATTGGCAGAACCTCGACGCGGAACCCGACGAGAATATTACACGCATGTCTTTGATCACAGAGAACCTGGCCATTGCAGCTCAGGATCCGCAGTGTCGGAACGACATTCTTCGGAAGTTCATTGAAGAGATTGCGGTAGTGTTTGATGGGAAGGTGGACCTCAACTTTATGGACTTAGTCAACGACTTCGCTTCTGAAACAGTTAGTGATGACACCATTCAGACACTCAAGAGTGGTGTTGAAATTCTTTTGACGAAGGTTGACTTATAGTTGCAACAATGCAGTCACTAGGTATGAAGTGAAGGAATATAAACTCCAACTTTGCATTATACCAAGTCTGAGTGGGGTTTTCGGCCCCGAGAGACTTTCTGAGTTTAGGTGCCCACCAAAACTGGGTTAAACCTCCCATGTCCCTCTGTGATACTGATCTCATGAATGACTATATTATTCTTACCGGCTCGAATCCAGCGTTCTGTATCTCCAACATCACTATCTTCGTCCCTGTCTGTACACGGAGATAAAAGGGGTCATCTTCAACACTGCATCAATCCAGATATGCCATCATCCCCTCCTTCGTCCCTAGGGGTGACAATTGTATTGAAACAGGATGGAGCCTCAGTTCTTCCCGAGCAACAAGCCTCTCAAGAACCATGGGCATCTGCCTCCCTCTTTACTACCCGGCTTGAGGCTCCATGTGCCTCCTTCTTTACTACCCGGCTTGAGGCTCCATGTGCCTCCCTCTTTACTACCCGGCCTGAGGCTCCTCTTGGCGTACGACCCCTCCGCTTGCGGCCATGCCGATTGTCTCGTCGTGGGAGTATCAAACGTTGTAGTAAGGATTGCAAAATTCCTCCTTCTTTTCGGGCCTCCTCCTTATCAATCATATGTCCGTCAATCAACGTGTAGTTGCGAAACGCCTCAAAGTTTTCCCACACCTTGACCGGCTTCTCTATCCTCCGTGCATCAATCAGATCAACAATGTTGACCAATGTGTTCTTGAGATCCTTCTTGCATTCCTGGATTGAATCACTGGCCGGGATTCTGACTTCACTGCAAAGGGCCTGGTAGCCTTGGAGCTTTTCCTCGTCCGTGAGCTCGCGTTCTTCCTCGATCTCCTGTGACTGCGAGAAATAGTGTAGCTTTAGTTCGGATCGCAGAGCAATCGTGCGCTGTTTCTGGTACTCTCGGGATCCGTTGGCCCAGTCCTGAGAGGATGCGAGGCGCGAGAATTCATTGTCGAAGGACGCGGTGTCGTCGGGAACAAAGCTGTCGAATTTCTCGAAGTGGGACTGGGATGATGGGGGAGGCATATTAGCCATGTCTGCAGCTGCCATTTTGGCAAGATAATGCTGGAGGGCCGCAAGCGGATTGCTCGTCTTGAGGCGGAAATTGAAGATATGGCGTGAAGCAATGAGACGCGTTTGGCTCTAGACTGAGTTGGGCGCAAGGCCAAGTTGCACCATAATTACAGACCCGCTTGGTGCGACTAATAGGTGGGGTCGAGGCGGTCACAGCTGGCAGAACTACGATGACCCACTTTTCTCCTCTAATCACAGTCCACCAACACCAACGGATCAGGATTGATCGATCGGCCCCACATATACCCGTTCCGTGAGATCATGGCCTCATCGGCCGCAGGCTCAGCCCTGACATCGCTGTGGTTGAATGTAATGCTAAGCCGAGTAAGAAATATTTAGTAGATATTATGTAGTTCCCCCCTTTCTTTATAACTAATACAATCCTTCCATTTATCTATAATAGAGTCTAATAGTATATGTTAATATACTTAACTATTAATGTAGTCCTCTATAAATGCCTGCTTATTAAATATGATCTATAGCCTGGGATGTTTGATCTCTTACTATAATGTTTTTCAACAGGTCTTATTTATGGATATTCGAGTGATATTAACAATTTATCACGTTACTCGTTATCTTGAAAACGGTTGTGCTGTTTCCCTATTCATGCGGCTTCACCGTCGATACGCGCACCATTGTCTCGTTCTTGACCATAATTCCACCAAAGCCCGAACCGGCGGGGACGTCATCTGAGGCGCTGTCGGCACCTCGCCCAGTGACGGTAGAGGTATTGCCGCGGTGTCGATCAAGCGCATGGCTCTCAAAATCGGGGATGGAGCCGCGGCGGCCCCGGTCGGACTCGGCGAGCTGGTGCGTCGAGCTGGATTCGTCGCCCTCGGATGCCTTGGGCAGTGTTGAGAGGCGAATTGACTTCTTGGTTTGGCTGCGACTGTAGCTGTGTCCGTAAGTGTTTGAGCCCGAGCCGATGGTAGAGGCTGGGCTGGTGCAGGTGAAAAGGTAAAGACAGGCGGGTCGGACGGTGGGGAGACAAGCTGCAAGATACGATCAGTAAACAGTTTACAAAAGCCGTAGAGATCGTCGAAAGTCAGCGAGACATACCTGATACAGTGACAAGATTGACCTCAGCCGACGCCCAAATGACAATGGTGCACAGGTCCCAGGTCACATCTTCCGACGTAGGATCATATACAGTAGAGGCTACAATAATAACCAAGGCAGCTATGCAGATACTTTGAGAATTCGTTAGCAAAGGAACAAACTGGTGACTTTTGATGTATATGGTGTCACTTACAAGATACCAAACATGAACATGACCATGATGCCCAGCTTCTGCAGCGCGGGGAGCTGCAGCTTCCGAATCTGCATGATGGGCAGGATCAGGATGGCGATGTCGATCATGACATGGACCAAGATGGTTCCGAAGAAGAACTTAGTGTCTTCAATATCACATCTTCCGTTCTTCAAGGCTTCGGAATCCCAAAAGGCATGGACGGGGGTGCAGTGGAATATGCCCATGATTGTCTACCAGAGTATCAAGTCAGTTCCAGTTCATCGTCACGTCTTGAAGCTTTCTGATAATAACTCACTCGAACGATGATCCATATAAGAGAGCATGCAAACAGGATCTGGATCGGCAGTTTGATGTTGGTAACCCGGAACATGCGCCAGTAGAGGCTCAAGATGGACGCCTTGGCGAAAAAAAGCGCCGACGCGTACACCAGCTCCGCAATGTAGAGGAGTAACTTGGTTTTATATAGCGCTTCCTCCTTGGACAGGTTTTTGACATCTTGGATATGTAGTCCAAATCCGCTACTGATCCCTAGCCACGAGTGTCAGCACCCACATCCGCTGGAGTGTGTGTTAAGAACCTACAGATGGGTATGATGATGAGCCAAGCAATTGCCATGGCCTAAGATTGGGGTTAACAAGCCGTCTTTGTCAGTGATGAGGTCCTAATGTCAACTTACATAGCAGCAAAGCGCAAAGTAGTCATCCCACCAGAGCTGAATCCTCGTAAGTCTGCGGCTCACGAGACGGAGTAGGATGAAGATGGTCGCAGCCGCAAAGGTAATGAACTCTGCCGCCCAAAGGTCTGGCTGCTTAGACTCCATCTTTGTCGCACCCATCTCAAGTCAAGGGGATGATGTCGAGAAGCCTAGTTTGAGCGCTGGAGCCTCTCGGATAGGTTCCCTAAAAGAAAAAGAAAAGTTGCTTGAACCAGATTAGCGAGACGTGTCAAGGGGTGGGGGAGATCATGCTGATGATATATGACTGTATAGTAGACCTACTGTAGGGATCTGCATATGTCAGTGGGGACAATGAATGTTGCATCACGGGGAGCCTAAAAGCCTTGACAAGGACAGCGGTTGGAAGCACAGTTAAGGGTTTTACCAGAGTAGGGCACTTGAATGTCGATCTTTTTCATGTCGGACGCCACCAGTTTGACTAAATGAAGATGTACATGTTGCTTAGCCTACAGTTGAGTATCGATCAAAGCTAGAACTTGACAAAAGCGGGCGGCCTGTTCACGTCGAGTCATTTTAAGTGCCGCAGTTTGCGAGTGGTAGTATATTATCAAAATAACGGCGGACTTGTTCTCACTAGCAAGTATCTGGAATTCTTGAATGTCGATCCCCGTGTTTCCAAGTTCCCCGGCGGCCCCAGATCGCCCGCCCCTGGCGCTAGAAGAGCCGCTAATGACATCGTGTTTCCCACATCGCGCATTGTCGCCCTCAATTGGCGGCGTATCCGGGGAAGAAATTTGGCCCGATCAAGATTAAAATACGACTCTGATGCTAATGAGGCTTGTCCTCATGCCCTCTAGAGCGGTAAGTGAATGGCAGGCTGGAGAATGGTATGGAGGTTATTTGGAAAGGGGTGAGAGCCGATGGAGAGAGTATCCCTTCGCCTCATGCTTCCGTGAAGCACGCAAGGTCTCGACAGCGATTCAGATTGTGCATATCCCCCTGCATGCACGCATGGCATCGTCAGCACTAACCGCGCCTCCCCGTGCTCAGCTTTCCGTGTAGCAGACTAACAGATCAACCGACATGCCTACTCATTTACACCGCAGTGCCGCGAGTGGATCACAGTATCCCTCGTCTCGTCGGGGCTAGCCATTCGGAAGTCGCGCCATCCACTCACCGGTCGTTGGCGTAATGCGCGTTGTGACAACCATTTAGTTTGAAATGCCGACGACCGTGCTGAAGAGGGGGGAATTTGTGGACTATCTTCTGGCTCCCGAAAAAGGTCGATCTTTGCGCGATATAGCTCTGATTCACGACTGTCAAAGCACATCTCCGTACTGTCACGGCGGATACCCTTGAGATGAGTGCGTGGGGCCAAGATGTCATCTTAGGATTTGCTTCAGGGTCTTCAGATCGATGTGGAGGCAGGGAACTGATTTGCTTTTGGGACCCAGTAACGCGGTGCCCGACTTTATGAACAGGAAAAGAGGGAAGCAAGCGTAGCAGGGAGGACGTGGCAAGCCAACATCAACGTCATGCAGCCTTGTCGTATCCACTTCAGGTCTGGAGTTGGTCTCCATGAAACGCTGGGGCGCATGCATGGACATTGAGAACTCAAAGTCTCAGGCCAGTCCTGGAGAAGTGAAGTCAGGCAACTTTACCGTAAAAGGCATAATTCCACTCTTTCAAATGGAAACAAGACACGGGCTTGGGGTTTCCTGCGTCATGCGCAGTGCAGCTGATGGATGCCTCTTCAGGATTATGGGATTGCAGCATCCGAGGCAGACCATAATAGAGTCCTTGATCAGCTGAAATCTGGCCAATTTGGAAATACTACTAATGTTAGAAAATGATAAATCCTGCCCCATCCCTAGAGCAGTTCGTGTCACTATTCACACAGAAACCTCGGCCAAGTGAATAGTAATGTGGATGTTCCGCCCTCTCACGTTCGATCTCATTGTTGTTCCGTGAGGTTAAGACTGGCCGCTGAAAAAGGCTGCCACATGCCCTTCACCGTAGCGACGTCCGCCCTACAGATCTAGGCTGCCGGCTCAAGGGAAGGCGAGTGGGTTCTTATGTAGCAGGTGGCTCAATCGATCTACTGAAGCAAGCATAAAAGCTAGGCTTAATGAGGGATCCATCCTCTACTAGCTACAGACCCGCGGTCTGACTACTCATCATATGTGGTAGATACCTACTTTATATTGAAGGACCACCTATAGCTTAGATGGTGGCTGGGTAATCTTAGTTATTGGATGGCTATAACCTTCTCCTAATAACTAGACGCGCAAGGAGTAGATACGTTGGGTTTGACGTAGTCAACGATGTTGGTGGTCAAGAACAATTAAACAAGTACACAAGAGAGTATCATACTAGCCTTCCGTCCTGTGGTGATGGGATTAAGGTATGTCCTTCCCCACGAAACGTTCGTAAATGGCTTTTCATTCAATGAGGCTCTCCCTTCAGAGTTATTTAAGATGAGATTTCTGGCACGGATATAGTGCCCTATTCTCAGGCCATCTCACCATGAACCGGAGTAACTATCGAGATAGCTAGCTACCTCCCTATTGCACCTCGCTTTTTCAGTCAAACGACATATTGTCGACTTCTTTTTAGCTAACAAACCCTGCAACTACCTTTTCACTTGAGTGTCCGCCATAACTATAATTATAGTAAAAGTCAAATCTGCCGCTGTCGATACGGTCCGTCGTAGATGTGATCTGCCAAGGTATTGCCGATAACGCTGTCGCCCGAGACGATGGCGCCGGCACACAAGTGCGGCGAGTGGCCGCTCTGGGTGTCAACGAAATGACAGTCACTTGTGCTCATCCGAGTGAAGGCTATCAGCTCGTTGAGGACGACGAATTCGATCTTGAGCTTGATGCTGTAGACGACGGGCTTATAGGTGGTCTGGATCTGGAAGTGGTTCGTGTACTCGGTAGCCATAAGGCTACTATCGAGCAGCACAGTAACGAAGAAGAGGATAACGAGGTGCCTGGTCATCTTCCGTCCTTCTGCACCCTTGACTGCCAGGATGGGCTTGACGGCGGCGGCGGCTCCCCAGAGATACAAGCCCGAGATAATGAATTCCTGGATAGAGAAGCCGGCCAACTGGATCTTCTCATAGACATTAAAGGCGTCGATGTAAGGGGCGGGGTTCCCGCTGTTACTAGCAAGGAAGAGGATCGAAACGGGAATGTGGAGGATGCAGAAGTTGGTGATGATCATGAGGCCCACCAAACGCATCTTCGTAGGGTCGGACATAACCAGGCCGAGGCGCGAGTAGAGCACAACAGACTGACCTGTCACCATGGTCCACCAGCCGAGAACCGTGACGACACACATTGCGAAGTTCGGTGCAAGCGCGAAGAAGCGCAAGAAGACGGCGATTGTGTGGATAACGATGCCGGACGTAGCAACCAGCAAGCTCCAGAAATACAGACCCCGCCGGCGTGTGAAGATGCTGAAGACCCATATTGTGATCTCAACCGCATTGTAGAGCGCGATGGCAAAAAAGCTCGCAATTACCATGGCTGTTGCCAAAGAGACGGAGATAGGCCCTGTCTCACCTGCCATCGTTGCGAGAGTCAAGACACGTGAATGTCATCGAGTATTGTGAAGTATGTTCGCACTTGGAGGGGATGCATCTCGAACCCAAGTCTCCGGCTGACAGAGCGTACGGAAGGAGGAAGACGGGTAGCATTAGTCTGTTAACTAGAGGAGGGAAAGGGAGCGGACATCAAGATGGGCGAGTCCAAACCAGCGTTGCCCAACGCGTAGTTTTTTTCTCAGCTGGGCCGACGCTCGGGAGAAAGTAAACCCCCGTATCTCTCAGATGTGAGCCCCTAATAGCGGTGCGTGACTCTAGTGGCGGCGCCACTTTTCGCCTCCCCTACTCGTACTCGGTAGGCTCCGTGTAGGTTTCGCGCAGGTTGGGCTTCTGCTTGCGAGCATATCGGGTAGGGCGCGAGGAGGCGCTTGACCGGGCAGTTTTTGGTAATTCATTATAGCTTTGATTAAGGAGCAAGTCGGGGGCAACGCATATACGATCGCTGCTGTGCTTCTGCGCGGCGCTCAGCATTCCGCAGCGGGCTCGTGGGTCAAGGTCAGCTAGAAGCTGGATATGCGACGGATGCCCACGGCTCAGGGTATTTGATCAAATACAATAAAACTAGTCCGTGCACGCGGTTATGCGCGGGGCAGTTCTTCAAGCCCACAAATCCTTCAAGCAACTACGTCATCTTTGTCTGTGCACGTTAGCAACGTCCTCCCATGATTAGCCTCAAGCCATCCGTTGCATCTTCATCACGCCTCACCTCATTCATTCTCTGCTCAGGTTCGGCGACCAATTGACTTACATGTCCTCGTCATCATTGCTAAACGTACATCACGGTCGAGAGCTCAGAGGAGTTCAAGGTCAAGATAACACCGAGATCTGAGTCAAGAAGGGCCAAGGTAGTGCAGGTATAGAAGGAGGCTGAGAAAGAATGCCTGGATCATGAAACAAAGCAGTGGCAGATTTAAAAAGAGTGATTGATAATGTATAAATAGATGGATTCCCCCCTGACCTTTCTGAAGAGATTTTCCACTTTCCCTCCCTTCTTATTGTAGGGCTCGCTCGCCGCCATAGTGGCCGTGCCGTAGAGGTCCACGAGCCTAGAAATGTCCCAGTCGGACGGACCCTGCCTCACGGGAATTTCGCTGTCATTGGCGTATATGAAGATGACTTTGCGATCGTCCATTGTCTCAGAGGCTGTGCCAGAGCCGCCTGCGCGGCTTAGGTAGAGCATTACGGAATCCGGGTCGTATCGTGAATCATCTTTTTTGTCGATGAGGTTAGAGGGCAGCCACTCCATGGCCGAGAACTTATATCCTACTGCAGCAGGGAGACTGGAGCACATAAGATTCTTGTTCATATCATTAATGTTAGAATCTAGGCCAGCTATGACTTCAGCGAGGTTTATAGCGTAGTCCTTAAGGTTTCGTAGTAGAACTTGTTAGTGTAGAATATATCACCGCTGTATTACCAAGGAGTATAATATGTTCCACTCTAAGGGCACAATAGAAAAAAGTCTACCGCAGAGTATGAGCACAGACCCTGATCCGTTAGCTATTGTACCCTTCGAATATGCTGACAAGATATCTTCTCATCTAGACAAACAACTCGGACCTGTGGATATGTCTGTAGCAAAGGCAATTGATGCAACGACAACTGCCGGACCGAAAGAAAACCAACAGCCTAAAGCGAAAAAGGAGCTGTGCTTCGCGGCCACAGCTCGTCAACCTTGAACTAGGACGATCTGCCATTGATCCGGGAGGCTGGGGTGCGAAAACCGGACCGGTAGTTCTCAAAGGTATTCAGACTGTTGAGGATGTTGTGATGGCAGTGTAGGCTGGGGTTGACGCGATTTATCTGAGCAATCACGGAGGTCGGCAGTGTGATGATGCTCCAAGCTCACTTCGTGTCCTGCTTGAAATTCATCGTTTTCATTCCGAGATCCTAGCGAAAGTAGAAAGCTACCTCGACAGCTGGGTGCGGAGAGGCGCGGATATACTCAAAGGCAATTGCCCTCGGTGCCGCTGGTGTAGCTATAGGAAGGCCCTTCATGTACTCGCTACAGTACGACACTGGGGGGGTTTTGAAAGCCGTACAGAGTGAGTGTGACTTTTTTTCTTCGAAGAGCATCTATTAGAAGTGTCCGCTACTAACTATGGAATCTTTCGTCGATTTAGTTCTTAGCGAGGAGATTGAAACAACCACAAGGCTGATTGGGATTACAAGTTTGGAGCAATTGAACCCCAGCTATGTGAATACCATATCAACCTAAGATGATTCTGGAGGATCACTGCTGAGACTGATGTACTGATCCTATTGACTATATATGACAGAGTGAGAGAGTCTCATCTCGTACAATCTCTAAAATTACATCGCGCCGATTCAGGATGACCCAAGACCACAAAGATAGCCAACGGAGAGTCGAGTGCACAATTGGGCCATTATCCGTCTTATTCAAGTCAAACAAGGTAAATGCGCTCCCAAGGCTGCACCACCACGGGTCCAGATAGTCCAAACTCGGCCCCGGGCAGTGTGAGATACGAAGGATTGCTGTCTGCAGCAGATCTGGATATCATCATGGTTGAGTTGGCTCTGGCCTTGACTGCGTTGAAAAGTGTCGAGGTGACAACGGAGCGGATAGAATTGGAGCCTTGCTTGAGAAAGGGCGTGATATCCGCACGAGGATCCGTTATGTCAATGGCGGGGATCATTTCATCGTTGATCCAGACGCGAAGAGTGTCTTTGACGGGGCCGAAGGAGATGGAAGCGCCAACGTGGGCGGGGTCGTAGGGGAATTCGAAAGAGCTGTTGTACTCCCCAACACCACTGACGGATTCCAGGCCGGGGATCTGGGTCCATGGCACCAACGGCTGGGCTAATCGCTGAATAGTTTCGAACGCTGTGGCTGTGCTGTTTTGACTGGCTGGAACGTAGGACTTGATCAACAAGTCCCATGTTGTGATGTTCCTGGGGCAAATCCTCTTCGCGTCGGTTGCTAACGTGCGCCCGTCTGAGAGGGTAAAAGAGATATTTCCAGAGGCTCTCGCTTCGATGGTACCATTCTGACAGATGTAAAGACCGTCTACACTGCCGGTTGACTTTGTCACATGAGTCTTCGGGACCCTCGCATCAGCACCGTCCGAGAAGGCAAAGATTCGACTCTGATTAGCGTGGAGCGTGACTGGTATCGTGATTCCAAGCTCCGACTGTTCGTACTGGAGAACAGGCACCCTTTTACCGGTCCATGCGTCGAGAATGAAAGGCGTTGCGGATGAGCTGACGTTGAAAAGGGTCTGCATACTCGCCGTCTTGCCTGCGTTAAAGATGTAGACGTAGTCTTCAAGACCGTCGCGGGCTTTCCGCCAGACGGGATACCAGGTGTCGGGAGCAGTTGCGAAAGAGACTCTGGGGGCGATGCCGGCTTCCTGAAGCGCAGATGGCAAGTCATCCGCAGTAGGCACTGCTCGAACGTTCTGGTGTTGGGACGTCATGGATCCCAATACCTCAGTCGGCTCGCCGGCCGGGCAGGCGTTGATGCCGAGGCATGCAGACGGTAGGTCGCCCACGAAGAAGATAGGCAGACCAGCACTTGCATAAGCTTCAATTGCGTCCATCGCAGCGCCGGAGATGGCGGTTTCGTTGGAGAGGATTAGGGCGCGGTAAGACGGGCCGGAAGGTGCAAGAAGTCCATTGTCCACCTCCAGACCAGGAGTGAGATTTTCAGGACCAACATAGTCGTAAGAAAAGCCTGCGACACAGTCAATACACTGATCCGGTTTGTTGAGCTGGAGCGGTTTACCAAGGTCACTCAAGACGGTGGATTGAAACTTGGTGCCGCTTACGAAAGGAGCAGCGTACAAGTACAATGCGATGTCCGTCTGGGGGATTCCGCTCTGAAGAATCATAGAGTTGCGAGCCGTGAAATCCAACGCGTCCTTTATCTGCTCCCAAGACGGAACCTTGTCATTCCACATCTCTGTGAATGAGAACAGGAATGCGTTGTACCCAGGCCAGTTCGTCTGAACGTACTCCCCAGTGTACGCATAGCCGTGGATGACCATCATGGAGACGCCGGCGGCAAAGGATTTCTTGAAAAGGTTGAGGAGCTCGGGCACGGTCTGAGTAAAGGAGACACCGTTGACTGCGCCAACTTCAGTCGAGATGACGGATTTGCCGGACAAAAGGGCTGAGCCGGAAAATTGGCGCATAGAGTCCTCGGTAGGAAAGCCCAGTGACTCGGTTTCCGGGGCGTCGACAACAGGTATCGCAGCGGCCTAGAGGCTCGGTGTGAGCGGTTGGTCAACGGGAACACGGCCTAATTGGTCTTGCAAGGATTCTACTTACCATGTCCAAGGGCAAGTTATACGCTGGCTGCGCCGAGTATTCCACTCCCAGTGTCCGGGCCCAAGCTACAAAGTGCCTCAGATACTCCTGATAGCCTTCTGTCAGTGTGGTTCGGTAGTCGGCCAACACGGCAGCGCGCATTTGCGAGTTGTTCCTTCCATACAGCCACGTCTCGTTATAAGCCGGAAGAGCGGCCCCCCACTGGTTCGTGACGTCGAAAAGAAGGGGGAGGAATGGGGTAACGCTGTAACCACGCTCTTTTTCGAAACGCTCTGCAAAATCAGCCGTCCAGAAAAGGGTGGCCTGCATCTCCATGCTGTCTTCCCAGACTTCAAACCGGTTAGCACGCTGAGGTCTAAGGAACGGGAAACAAGGGCTCACAGTAGTTGCCAGCCGCAGCAACTAGCTCTCTCATCTCCTCAGTATCGACCAGGTTCTCCTCCCAGAAAGTCGTGATTCGGTTGGCACCATCGGCGCTGAAGTGGTCGACGATAAAAGAACCATTGGCAATGATGTCGGTTGCACCCACTCCTGCGGAACAAGATCTCTGGTTCGTGTAGTTCTCGAAGAAGGCGAAGATCTTCCAAGTCCCGTTGCCAGACGGTGCCATCCAATTCAGAAGATTGTCCTTCACTTCGGCCGTGAGATCGATCACGGACCCTTCGACGAGCACAATCTGGTTGATGGGTTGGCCATTGACTGTCGACATGCCGGCTAGGTTTGCCACGGTTAGCCTTGATCATCCACAGGGGCCACCTTTTCAATGCACTTGATTCGATTTCTGCAGCAAGAACCGCCTTTAGAACGCTGTCCCCAAATATTTCGGGTTCGTGCATGAACCCGGGCAGGAAGGCTCCTTCGGTCGGTGCCGGCACTGGGCCGTCAAACGCTTGGCCACCTGCGACTTCCACGGTACCGTAAGTCTAAGGCGCAACTCGTGTCAGTCATGGGCGAATTCGTGCTGCCGGACAGATATTAGCAACACGCACCAGTTCCATGGCCAAGCCGGGTGTCCGAGGGATGGATGGCACTCCTTGTCCCTGGCTTGCACCCTGCCCGATGTCCATGACAAGGTCCCTCTCCCGGGTCTGCTCCAAAGCGGCCTTCAAAAGCCCTTTGTAGGCGGGCGATCCGAAGCCAAATTTGGTCCAATCCGTGGGGGGCTCACCTCCCAGGGGCAAGCCATATAGATAGAAGGGCACAAACTCCAGGCCGCCGCCTCCGGCATCGGCAATGCTATCGATATCCCGACGGATGACAGCTTGCGGCACGCTGGCGTCGGGGAGCCTGCAGCGCTGGTTAGATACACAAACACCGGTGGTGAGCACTCGAGTAGGACTTGCCAGTATCTGAATTTGGGTCTGAACTCCTTCGGTGGAGAAGGGAAAGCATCGGCGACTTCGGAGGCCGTGGAGAAACCTCGTGCAGTCTGCGCCAGTGTCTTGTCGCAGATGGCCCCGGCCACCAGGAGGACGGAGAGATTTCGCATCTCGAAGTATTGAGCGGGGTTGAATGAATGACTGTCTCGATTCCCAACTCAGTAACGACTGGTGATGCAGGTCAGGTTTGGTATCCAGATAGTCGGGTCATCAGCTTCTTTCTATATGAAGGCCTCTGATGGCCTTGAGCCCATGACTTGCCAGATGCCAGCCCACGGTTCGGCACTGAGCATGTGGGTTGTTACCGGATTTGGAAAGGTGTACGAGTTAAGCTAAAGGCCCTGGAGAAATTTCCGACGGTAGTTGATCTCAAGAGACTTATGACGAACTGGAACGGGATTCTCGCACTTTTGGCAAATTGTGCCGGGGGTCTTGGACAGAGTCATGGCAATGGGATGCGAGATGCCTCGTATTATACGGAGTCGCACAGGCCCATTTTCTCAAGTGAGCTCAGGCCCTACAGGCGGCTGGACAGCGACGAGTTGCTTCGCCCAGTGCATTACATCATCCCAATCCTTGCTCAGGAGATCACAGCACGCTTCGAGGATACGCAAGCCCACGTCCCCTACCCACCATGTGTCTCGCAGCTGGTGCAGCAGCGCCCCGTAGTATCCCAAGACGGCCGTCGCAGGACGTTTCCCGTCGATCATTGCCTCGTAAAAGGCTTGGGGCACCACAACTGGCCAAGCGAGGATTACGGATTTATGCGTGGCGGCTGCGGATCTGCGCGCAAAGACGTGCCTGAGATGGCGCATGGCATCGAGATAGTCGGCCTCGATGGGCTCTAGCTTGACCTCGGCGCGCACACGAGTCTCGAGGCGGTCGAGAGCCAGTCCGTCGTCGAAGGCCAGCAGGGAGTCCGGTTCGGAAAGGCCCAGATGCAGCTGGGCAGCGAGAGGGCTTTCCAGCACCCAGTACCAGGCCGTTCGCAAGACGCCGTTGACGCCTCGTCCCAGACTGAAAACATGGAGGGTGCTTTGCAACAACTCTACCGGGCCAGAGGCAGGGTCCGATTCCCGGGACAAGGGCTGGAGCATGGCAAGAGAGATGCACACAAGAAGGCTGGAGAAGACAAAACCAGATGCGGCGTTTTCCTTTGTGAGTTGGTCGAGCACGGGCCGAAACAGAGCAACGCCTGAGGAGTAGTGATGGGTCGCAAGTCGGTCGTACTGGCTGGCAGAGGAAGGCCGGAGTCGGCGGAGGTGCGAGGCGGCCACGGCGAGGATGCCGTGCATCAAGAAGGGGGTTGAGAAGGCCTCTTGGGGCACCTTGACTTGCCAGGCCAAGTGGTTTGCGTCGCCGTCCGAGAGAGTCAGATATGTGGAAGTGGTGTAGTGGTGGAGGAGCTCAAAATCATCCTTGGAGAATTCATCTTGGGAGATGCCGCCTTGCGGGGAGGGATATGACGACGGAAACAGGAAGCCCTGCCGTACCGTCGTCGCTGCTGGGTCGGTTGGCGGGTGTTCCTGGTGGCTTTCACTCGACCCTGCTTGGCTCGGATTCCCAAGACGAGGGTCCGGCGTGCTGTCGCTGTATACGCAACTGGCTCGACGCCTGATGCACTTCAAGCAAAAGGGTCTTCCCTCGTCGCACTAATCGCCAAGCCATCATCAGTCGAGGCTCCAATCATTGGTGGGGATGGCGGGCAACCTACCTTCACCTTCCGCGCCTTACATGCCATGCAGCCATGGCGGGACTTGCTGTGCATTCGCCGGGAGGGCATCTCAACCAGCTCTAGTATACGGCGTGTACGAGGCAAAGGTTCGGATTTTGAACGTCCAGTTCGAGAGCGAGAGCACGATTGCCCTTTCCTGGTCTTAGTGGGACATCACACTCACCCCTTAAGCTTCACTAGAGCATTTTCGCATGGCTTACGAGGACCTGGCCTCGGATCCGCTAGGCTATTTGCGGCATAGTGTACGAAAGCTCGATGAGACTCATGTTTCAATCTAGTCTACATGATCCACCGAAGCTCGGCCTTCGTAAGAGCCCTAGCTTTCGGACAGGCAGGTTTCGCGCCTCGAGCCCGAGCCTGAATGAGGCTTCACCCAGACTATCCGAGATCCCCAGGTTTAATCACTCGAAGGCCATTGTCCCCGTTTCCTACGGAGCTTTATTACGCAAGTGACCGTGGTCAGAAAAACAACATAGGCGTCAATAGACACAAGCATCCTGTGCGACAACCAAGGGAGTTTCTTTTCGGGTTTCTTTTGCTCGTCGAGCTCGGGCTGAATTAGACGGTTAGCATGCGGACTACCACGCACCTACATTGCGCGTTGGAGACGGGTCATATTGATTCTGTTTGCATGTCGCTTTCATTTAAATAAAGCCCGAGTAAAGGGTACTTGCGTCGAATTAACCTTTCAGGCACAGCAAATTGCAATTCAACTACTACAAGTTTATTCCAGTTTTTCGCCGCCTTCATACACGACCATTTCAATAGAGCCGATCCTCAACCCATAAACTCCCTGTATCGGGCAATAGCCTGTGCCGCCTCATGTTTGGTGGCTCCACCTTCCTTCAGCCTCAGTTCAAACAAAGCCCGTTTCTCTGATTTCAATGTCCTGTTGGATTTGTCCCGGCTCATTGCCTTGATGCTCTTATAGACGCCCTGCGTGGGATACGCAAGAATTCCAAACATGGCTTTCATCTGTGTCAGTGTGATCCACATAGAGGCTTGTAGGGGCACACCGCCTTACCACTCGAAGGTTTTGTAATCAGTTCGACAGTACCCTTGCCAAGGCCTTTCAGTAGTCCAACAGTTCCCTCAGCCTTCGCACCCTCCATCGGCTTCGTGACGATACCTGTCAAGCCCTCGTAAAAACCATACCCTAAGTTCTAGGCGTTTAGAGGTGATTAGCAAACTCCGGACTGTGAGCATCATGGAACTTCTCAGATAAAATGCCCACCTTGGCGCCAACGATGCCTCCGCTCTTCCAATCGGTGACCTTGCCATAGTCATCCACTTTGCCACCATACATGGTGGGCACATTCCGCAAACCATCCGTCAACGCGAGCGGTACATCAACCAGGGCTCCTTTGACAAGGCTGGTGGTCATAGAAGAGAAGCCTTTTCCTGCGGCAGCGGTGGCAGCTAGACCAGCAGACTCGCCGCCTGTAGAGCGTACCCGCTTATAGGCCTTGTAGGGGTCCACAAAGGTTCCTCCCAAGGCAGTGGTGAAGTCGGTGATCGTGCCCAGAACAGACGAGGCGCCAGCAGTGAGTGGGTCCCATCGAGTTACATCTGTCTCGTAATGCCTGGAACGATATCTATAAGGCGCAAAGCTTAGCGTGGAACGAAGGCCTAAAGAATTATACGTACAACTCTACATCGTCTATGCTGCAATACTTCTCTGCAATGAGGATTTCCACGGCTGCATGCGACAGTTTAAAAATCTTATTTCGTTTCTTGAGAGTCCATGAGGCTGTATACTGAGGAAGAAGGTCGCAGCTCAGCTGTGATACACCCACGTGGTGGTGGAAGGATTGAACAGCTGTGTCAACGCCGTGTTCTTGCTGCATGCTGTCTGCAATCTGTCCTGCTGCTTGCTTAGCTTGATCCGTGAGACAGAAAGTAATTCCTTCTGTCAGGTTCTGAGTATCCAGAAGCTTGTGAGGGATTGGGGGAGGCCCGGCCCCTCGAGCTGCAACAACTCCACCCCAGAAGGGTTGACTTTGTTCAAGTTGTCAGTGCGTTTCGCTGTAACAAGTGGATCTAGCATTACTTACTCGCCGAAGAAGGGCACAACGATTGTAGGGCGTGCGTTGAAGAGACCGCAGGCCGTGGTGCCAGCACCACCGTGATGGACAACAACGGTCACCAGCTTGAAGAGCCATTCTGTAACGTGTTAATTGTTCATATCAGTTGTTCAAGAACAAATTAAGGCTCCATGTTCTCAACTTACCATGTGGACAGTCCCCGAGATAGAACACATCGTTCGTGTTCGGAGAATCTCCTCCTAGCTTACTCCACCCACGAGAGATGATTACCCTGACACCAGCAGCTTTGCAAGCTTTAAGGATAACTTCGGTGATTCTTTTGGGGTGTTCAAGGACGATGCTGCCAAAGCCGACGTATACCGGAGCCGGCCCTGCTGCTAAGAACCGGGCGAGGTCATCGGGCGGACTGTATTGCGGCTCGTCACGCATGAAGAAGCCACAAATATCTTTTCCATAAGCGATTAGAGTTATGTGAGTGGTCCTGAGGATTTGGGACTCACCAATCCCGGCACTCCAGTCGGCGGGCTTTGGGACCAGAGCTGGCGACCAACAGTACGTGTGGGGTACCTTCATGATTCCGACAATGTCCGGACCCATGCTGGCGGCGAGAGGCTCAAGAGACAGAGTCTTCTTCCTCCACCCGTTGATTACATCACCCAGTCTAAGGGATGAATTTCATTAGACTTGATAAAACAAGAAAGGACAACGTTTTGATCACCTACCCCTGCCAAGTCATCATGTCGACAACGCCATAACTCAGATAGTTGGACGTGGTCGGGTTGACGTTCTCGCTCGAGATGTTTGCGAGGGGATGAGGAAAAGATCGAGTCGCCGTCCAGGGCATGGTAAACATCATGTGAACTGGTACACCGAGAGCCTGCGCGCAGTGTACGTGGGCGAAGCTCGGAGGGTTGGCGATGATAGCGTCGGCGACAAAAGGGCGTCCCGATAGTATGTCCGGTTGTATGCAGGACTGCCAGCAGCCGTGTAGCATCTCAAACATCATCTTTCGCTTACTTGATATATCACCGCCTCTCAAACTCTCCATAGACGGAATCAGTCCTGGGTTCTTGACCATGTACTAGAGTAGAGGGCTAGATTTAGCTACGCATCACACAAGAATGATGAAAAAGGGACTTACCGCCATCAAATCCTCCGGGTCGCCGCCTATAGGGTAAAACTCCAATCCAGACTTTCTCACGAAATCTGCGAAAATGTCATGGGTCGCGAGGCGAACGCGATGTCCATACCTCTGGAGCGCACTCCCCAAGGCGATGAAGGGCTGTACATCTCCTGAAGGCAAGTATTGTTAGCTGGAAACTAGACCCCCACTCTCTTCGGCCACCTTACCTCGACTCCCGACGACCTGGATGACCAGATTAAGCGTCGGACATGGGGTCTCACGCTCGGAGATTGGTGTGGCCGATAGGGTTGGAAATGGGGGAAGGAGCTTGTCGAGCTCTCCGGGCGAAGATGACGAGAACTCGACTCGGATTGTGCCGTCGGCTGTTCGACATCAGTAAGAAAATAAAGGACACCTTTGCAAGGTCACACACCGTTGACGCTGGAAGTACTGGCTAGCACGGAACCAGACGAGTGGAGTTCGTAAGGCGGAGGTGCAGTCCAAGCGATCTCCTCAATTTCTTCGTCATACGTCTTTGGGGGTTTGCTCTCTGGAATGCTCGACATGATCGATTGGACAATTGCTGCTATGGTCGGTTGATTGGTGTCGATGTAGGTTGTAGGGGGAACGGTGGGTAAAACCTGATACAGCTGAGGAATCCGAACTTGCCCCTTCTTATCTTACCGTACCTTAGGCCGTGGCGGTCGATCCACGCGTCCCCGCCGGAAGGCTTTCGTATGCTTTAGGTTTACTTCGTATCTCGTACTCGGCATCCGGAACGTGATAGGGTCGAGAAGCGACATATCGAAGCTAAACCCTGAGTTAAGCTTAGTGTACGAGCAGTGGCTTGAACCCGAGACAATATGCAAACTTCGTACACCATACCCTTGGCAGACTAGTGTTGTGTATGACGCGGCGGAGGCGTCGGTACTAGCTTCAATTGGACGAATCGTGAACAGGCCCGGCCCTCAACAGATACGAGGTACGATGTGCTCTGAAGCGAACTTGTAGTAATTGCAGTGGTTATGTATGATGTCTGAACACTTTCGGGTCAGTCTCTTCTTTCCACTGACTTGGAGCTTTCACTGGTCTTCATAGCCTCTCTGAACCTGTTCGTCCAGGACACCCTAAATGTACTGCCTTTAAGATGCTAACCTAGAGAAGCACCGCAAGCCAAACTCCATCAAAATGGTGATTCGACTCAGCCTCTCGGCCTCCGAGGATCGCAGCCAAAGCAGCATCAGAAGTTAGGCCATTAATAACCAGCGCATCTTGATGACCGTTGTTGCTGATGTATCACTCTCAAATCTCAGACGAAATGCCTATGTTCGTCGTCAGAATTCGCATATTGAGGTTTGTAACAGCCCTATCGAGTCGGTCGAAATGGCTATGCATCATGTCTCGATCGTCGTCGGCAGTGACAAAAGCGCGGACAAATTGGCGTGCTTTGCTTCTGTATTGCCTCTGTTCCATAGCTCCGAGTGAGGTCTGCGTCCCCTTGACGATGCTAGAAATGAAGACGACTTGGTCCTTGATCGTGTTTGTGTGTAGTTCTTTCTCGTCTCGGATGGAGGTCGTCAAATGTAGAGAAACCCATGCCAGATAAGTAGGCGAGCCTCTAGACACTGTCGCGATTCTAGTATTCGCTACCTTTGCCTTACTACAACTTTCATAGTTCCATACTACTCGATTGTCCACTCTACGAACACCGCCATGGCAACGCTAGCTCAATGCTTGAACTGCTATCCGTTCCTCAACACACACTTTGATGTCCTACCTCTCTGCCACTGACTCAGCAATTCTGCTTGCAGTCCTTGGGCTTTTATACGACGCAGATAACAAAACAGCACAGCACTATCGATATGATCCGGACAGCTTCAATACCACGCAACACACTATCGTTGGTTGACATCACCTTCAGGCTGCAATCTCAGACGCACAGCTCTTCTTATCCATGCCCAAAATACAGTCCGACCCTCCTACAACCCGTACCTTAGTTTTGGTGTTGCACACCAGATGCGACCTTTGCCAGTAGTCTTATGCTTCTTCAATAGATGCGGCCGATTAAACACCTTACCGCAAGCGACGCACGGATAGGTGCGTTGCCGATTGTGTTTCTCTTCAAAATGCCGATTGTAATTGCTCTTGCTTGAGAAGTGGTGGTTATGAAGCTCGCAGTACAAACCTTTCCTGGGATCTTGGATATTTGCGGTCAATGATGGGGATACACTGAACAAGTTAGCTTGAAAGGTACTCGGAGGGGTGGATGCGGTTACCTTGCCAGGCTTTCTGAAAGTGCTTCTGACGGAACTCTGCCTTGTGGAATTTCTGAAGGAGTCGGAAGAAGTTCCCTTGGAGAGAAATACGTAAGCAAACTTCCGCGATCAAGAGAAGTGTACTTACATCTCAACTCCCGGCCCTGTCTCTACAGAGTCACTCCGGCCAGGCAGGTTGGTGGATGTGTCCCTCGATGTATTCAACGCCTCGTAAATGCCGAGTTGCCCTTGCAACGAGACCTCTTCCATTCCAATGAGTCTGAGCAGAAGATAGTTATTGAGGCCTATCATGTAGCTCGTGAATCGCTCGTGGCAGAACTCCTTGATACTGGACAACACACCATCTGCCAAGGGCAGGCTTTGGAAGTAAGTATATAGAGTCAAAAGATTCCAGAGCTTTCCAAATTCAATCATATACTCGCCCAGCATATGGAATGCCAGCATTGACACTGACGAACCTGCGGCCAGATTCTGCTCTGGGGAGGGGTAGACCATGTCGACCACGGAGGCGAGAGTGGCATCGATTACGTGGCGACAGAGCTTCAAAGCCCCGGAACCCCAAGGTTGATGGCTGATCTGGTGCGGATCGTCTCGCAGGGCTAGCGTTACAAGAGCGGTCAGAAATGTCATGTCTGCAGTTCTCGCGACTTACCTATCAGAAAAAGGAACAGAATGGTGAATGCTGCCCCGGCCATCAAATAAGCTGCGTCCTTTACTGAGCCGTGCCGAGTTGGCTGAGGGGAATCAGGAGGTTCTTCGCAACGTAGCGCATTCAGGACAGTATCGATCATCACCTTCTCGGCGCCGGGTTCGGGGCCTAATTGAGTTCCTCCCTCGTAGCCACAGTGAGGTTGTTGCGGTGGTGTTGGTGTTTGCTCCTGGGTAGTCGCCAGGTCTTCATTTAGGTCGAGGTCAAACCATGGCTTTGCTGAGGAGACATAAAGCTCGATAGATGTGGTGAAATGGTCCACGGGGCTCATGGTCAATCTCTTTTCGGCGCTTGAGTCGAATTTTCTGAAATCGATATTCCAGAGCTTTGAGACTTTGCTCTCACCCCATAGGTCCATCGCCCAACTCTGGAGATGAGTCTTATCCTCCACTGTGTCGAAAATACCCACCCATCTGTTGATATCATGTTTGAACATCTCAAAGTTCCCATTAGAGAGCAGTTCCTGATGCTGTCTGCGGGTCATGGTATTCGCGGTCGACAAAGCATCGATACATGGCCTAATGCCTTCCTCGTCGAGGTCATCCATCAGAGAAGCAATCGGGCCAATGATGAGAAGAACGCGCAGAATCTCAAGAACAGATGTTGGTGTATGTCCATCCATCAAGCGTTTGATGCCTTCTACGCCCTTCGACCACCATGCTTGAGGCGAAAGATAAGAAGATTGGACTCGGCTTTTGTCGTCGACATTTCCCAAGAGGCTGCGTGATAACTTGATAAAGGTCTGGTTGAATCTGGTACGTACTCTTCTGATTGCACTGTTCCTGTTGCAATCATCGTTACGGATTGTGTGTTCGATAAATTTGCTGGCCTTGGTTCTACTAGCAACGCTAGGAAGGCTTGCGACGGCCACCTGCGGTTCAGCTCCCCGTCTAGAGAGAAGTAGGGTGCTTTTCTTGTCTCGAAGCCGGAAGGCTATCCCCAAAGCTGTGCAGTTGGCCGCGACAATGTCTGGATCCGCATCTGCGTCTAGGAGTGCATTTGCAATGCTCCGGTGACCATATCGAATCGCTGCCATCAATGGTGTCCGGCCGTCTACCGGATGCCAGTCGGGATTGGCCTCATAGCGGAGGAGTAGTTGAACTAGATCCTTCCGACCGTCGTAAGTCGCAATAGACAAAGAAGTGTCTCCGTCAAAAGTGACATGGTTGGGGTTTGCCCCCCACCGAAGGAGGACTTGAACGGCGTCCAAAACACCATTTTCAACGGCCACTATCAAGGCCGTCTTGCTTTCACTGTTCATAGCATCTGCCAGGGCTCCGTGTGAAAGAAGTATTTCCATTACCTTGACGTGCCCTTGTCGAGACGCAACCATTAGAGGCGTCAGGCCCTCGGCTCCACAGCGATCGAGATTGAGTTGTGGAAAAGCGTCTTGCGGAATGAAGGATAGCAGTTGCTCGGGTTTTTGGAAAGATGCACGGCTCGTGTCGAGTTCCAGGGTCCTTTGAACGATCCTCTCGCAGTTGGATTCACAGAGCTTAAGAAAAGCTCGGTGAATTGTATCACGAACACCTCCCTCAGGGTTACCCAAAGCATACCAGCTTTGGGGCATCGTTTCGAGGATTTCTCGACAAAGGAGACGTAACAGAATGCTATCCCAGAAATCGAAACGCGGCACAGAGCGGGGCCCCTTCCCCAAAAAGTGCTCGATTGTCAAGAGGACTTCTTGAGTTCTACACCATTTAGTGGATAGAAGTTCCGGCTCAGTAAGATGGCGGCCGTTGCTCACAGACTGCAGTCTATCCAAGTTTCGCTTGTCCAACACGAAAGCTTGGCTTGCGGTTGTCAGTAAATTGTGTGCAAACTGGGGAAACCGAGCCTCGACCCCATCCCAAAAGGCCTCAGGCAAGGAATCCGCTTTTCGTAGCTGGTGCAGTTCCTGGGTCAGGGATAGACCGCACACAAGGCCAATTGTCAGAAGCCTGATCAATGCAGCTTGACCCGGTGCCATGGTGTCTTCCAGTCTTTCCGCCGCCGCTATGAAGTCTGACAGATGATGGATAAGTCTATCACCCGTAAACGTTGTTGTGTTGTCAACATCGTTGTCCTGTCCTAGGGCTCCGCGATTAAGAATGGGATGGATCGCGCGCAACAAATCCAGTGAATGAATCTCGACTTTCAGGGACCTCGTTGCTTCGGCATAGATAACGAAGGGGAAGACGTGTGTCTCGAAGCCTTCTGTATGACCCCATGGAATGAAACGTTGGAGCGGGAGACTGAAATCAAGGAAGTCGTAAGTTTGAATAGAGATGCAACCGCAATTCGGAGAGCACGGCCTGGGAGCGCCGGGGTCGATGAAGATACCCCGACCGAAGGAGTCGCGGGTGACAGTCTTTCTGTTGACCTATTAGTGCATTGTTGGACAAGCATGTCGCGATTTGCTCTCACCCGTTATCGAGGGTTTGTTTCAAACGAAACAGAAAATTGCTTTCATCCTGATATGGACAGGAGACTTCTCGAGGGCTCAAGCCAGCATGGCATGGCATTCTCGCCTGGGGACGCATGTACAAAATCTCTGGTAGGTCTGGAGGGTTTTCCATGGAATGGTTGAAAAAATTCAAAACTTCATCCATGGCTCTAGGTATAGTTCAAGGATACGAAAGATGTGATGGATTGCGTTGGGTGTGTCTGCCGTCGCGCAGCTTGTGAGCGCGGGGGCTACGAGGCTTTTGTGTTCTCGGAGTATTGGTGACACAAGCTGCCTAAACGGTGAGGACCCATAGATTCCCGCAAACTAGTCACTATGATTCGCCTGTTCCGTAGTGACGCATTGTGAATGTGGCGTCGTCCTATGAGAGTGAAGGGGTTGTAGGAGTAGCAGCCCAACAGACTAGATAGGGGTCCAGAAATGCGCATGTGTCTTGGAGGGTAGAAGCATTGTGAACCAACTAATCTATGGAAGTGGGTCATTTGTTCTCGACCACGACTGGCAACTTGGGCTGAGAAACGGGCTGCGCCTTGATGGGACGTACGGAGGCAGCGTGTGGGCGTTGAAAATGCACCTATCAAAACGCAGAAAGAGTGGGATTCAGGCCCGTCGCCCACGAAGCTGTGGTGTCACAGCAAGCCACATTTGCACTTTTGGACGTGGGCCTCCTGAGATTCACCGCCACGTTAATTCCCTGTCATTATCGAATCCCACGTTTGACTGGTCTCCAGCGAGCCTCATGTTCAGAAGGAAAGAAATGTTGTTGGTTGATCGTCATTACTCTATTAGACGCGTCATGTGGGTGATTGAAGTCTGACATATTTGAAAGAGACATGCTTCTTAAATAGCGGTCCCTCGGCCAATGGTTTGTGTGTTGGACGGCCTCGAATTTCACTTTGGCAAAAACCCGCCCTCTTGACAATCCTTAGCCACCCGCAAGCCTCTATCATCAGGTGTTGGAGCTCCAGTGCCCGCTTGTCTGTACTATGAGTTATCCGAATGTTGCCCATTCTTCCCGCCAATGTCAAGAGTCTCAAGCGATGGGCAGACACATGGCTGCGAATATCGAGGATGTCGAGGACATTTTTAGGTCAACTGAAGAGGAAATTAGAGGCGTCCCATTTCTCAGACAGCCATCTGTCTACGTATCTAGTAGACCCATCTAGTTCGTCTTCTTCTCAAACCAAGCTGTGTGTCTAGCCAAGCTGACCGGTGAAAGTGTTTCTACCCAGGTGCTGAACGCTGAAGACATACGACCACTCTTCGTTGTCAATCTTGACCCAAACTTTCATCACACCTATCCACATGTCAGTTCTCGTACCGAAAAGAACTGCGACTCTCAGGATGGTGCGATAAATCAGCGCAGGCACCGTCGAATGCGTCGAGCTGGCCGCTTTATGCAAGTACTCAGCGGTCTGGGAGGATTAGTAGGAGGAATCATTGCCTTGGTCGTCTAAGTAGGCAATCGACAAAGGGTTGAGCAGGAGGCGTCTTAGCTTTCTGTGGTTGGTTCTAGGGTGGGCTCTCCTCAGTGCGGATAAATGTACTAAGGGATTGGATGTTTGTATGACTATATTGGTAGTGGCTGGCTCTTATTGTCCTGTAGTCACCTCCTCACCTCTGGCTGTGTGGAGCCTCTGAAGACGCGTTTTAGTTTCCAAGGCGATCGTTGTTTTCTTCCCCCGGTCCCTAAAAAGTACCCTGCAGCCTTGACAGACGTGTCTTGCGCCCAACGGTGACCGTTATTCCGTGTATTACAATCAAAGTAGGGCTATGCACTTTGAATGCCCACGGACAGCTGTCAACCTTCATTTAATCTTCAACCTCCAACCTCCAACCTCTAACTTTTAACCTTCAACCTCCAGTTAAGCATCATCAACCGCCAACCACCAACCATCAGCCACCATCCGTCATCCTTCGACCGTCAACACCATTTCCGCCTCAGCTATCCACCACATCGCAACATCACCGCTGCGCGTTCAAAGAGCCGGTGACTCGTGCTCCAGACCGGGGAAGAACGGATTTCTACCCATCGAACGAGCGCGTCGCCTCCTTCGGTGGAAGATCTGGGGCCTGGAGAAGGGACTGGCTTGGGCTTGCAGGTTTCTGGAGACCAAGCAAGCTGCCGGTCGTCGACGAAACTGTTACTCTTTGTCCGTGTTGCAATGATGCTTGCAGGTAAGGCCGCTCTTCTCTATTTTACTAATGAAATATTGTCATAGGTAAGTCGAATAAAACAATGTCAGCACCTTCGCCAACTCCCGATGTCAACGTCCACGAGGCCACGCTAGCGATCTTTGAGTGGGAATGCAATGATACAACACATTACTTGACTGAGCATGACTATAAAAATGACGATATAATGCTGAAACCGCGTCTGTGCTAGAGCTTTGTTCTCTTCGAAATGAGCTTCTCTCTGAACTTTCAAGGCGTTGGCGGCAATTCAAGTATCTTCATCCGGATCGTCCTTACTTAGTCACTTATCACTAACTATATGAGAATCGTTCTTCAACATTATTGACTCATGTGTTAATAGATCCGAGTTTACGTTGTCATATCTGGACATTATATATCTGTCCCAATCCCTCGTTCTTCCAGCACAAACTTCTCACTTAAGTATCCAACCAGATCCTCTCTTCTCCAAACCTCCTACAACCCTTGGAGCCATCTCGCGTGCCGTTTTGACAGTCTGATCTTTCTCACCAGCAAGAAGTTGTGCTTTATCTTCTGCATCGATCGCCAGCAAGACAGGCATCGAATCACTTTTTCAGAACGTCGACATCTAACAATCGGGTTTTGAGCATGACAGCGGCCAGGATGATGATAGAGACGGCAATTTGGACAATCAAGAGGGTTACAAAAGGCCAATGGACTAAAACATAGTTGTTATGGTATGCCGTGCCAAATACGATAGGTTTCCTCCACTCCGCGAAGCTATTAAGTTGTTGCCGCATGCTATGTGATTATAACCTTAGACAAAAACAGTGATGAGTGGAGGAATAGATAACTCATGAGTTTGTGAAGCTATCCGTGAGATTTTGGGAGATATTTTGTATTCTCTTACCCTAAATGTTATCCTACTTTAGTATAGGGTTGAATGAGGCTGGCTGCCTAGTTTCATCTAACTAAAACGCATTAGCTATTGCCTTGCTGCTAGGCGTCTGATCATTAATAGTGCTGCTAGTCACCTAATAGTTCTCTCTGCAAGTGCTATTCTACTCGAGAGCTGCACTGTCCGATCCTAGACTGACTTTGGCCATGACGGTGTCCTTGAGACGGCGGCTAGAGAAGAGTCTCAAGATTAAAGTTTCGCCAACGTTGATGCGGATCCATCCCACGATTGATCACCTACTGGGCTAGTTACTAAATAAGATTATCAAGTAGTAGTAGTTTTCTGTATTCTGACTTGTTATTACCTACATGAACGAATGTCCTGTATGTGTGCTATTTTTTACCTAAGCTTGACTCACGTTTATACATACTGAAACGTCTAAATAGCCTTGCATTTCGCTACTTCGTTAACTCTAAACCTCATCGTTGCTTTCAGTTGTAAGCTCTGTTTCTTTCTTTTCCGGAAGCCATGTCGCGCCTACAGCAAGCACGGCGGCGAAAGCGATGAGAAGTACCCAGGCCAAATAACCATGTAGTATCTGGTTCCGGACTCCCGCTGCATAAATTATCGTAGCTATGCTCGGTGCTATGGAGCGAATGCCACTCGAGGCTGTCAGAGCGATGGCGTTGAGCGTCCCAAGTACACTCGGGTTAGGAGCAACATCGTTGAGGGCGAGCTGGGCGCCAGTGAAACACATGGAGATACCTGGCCCGATCAAGACGATAATGGCACCAACGATCCAAAACCAGGTAACTGCTCCACGGCTGCTATCCCGAAGTAGAATGTTCAGCAGGATGAATCCAGCGAAGAAAAAGGGGTATGCCACGCCACATGCCTTTATCACACCTTTCGTACCCACCCGATGCTGCAGCCAAGGAAAGGCAACCAGGAGCCACAAGGCTTGACTGACACCCTGGGTAGCTAAGAAGACGGCGATGAGGGTTGGACTGAAGCCGAGCCCACCGATATCAACTGGGGTGTATAGAGCAACGGGCTCGACAGCAGTGTAGGCGAATGTCAGAAACATGATGTGACTGTAGATGAACAGCACAAAGCTAACACCGGGCGATCGGATCAGTTCCCACAAAGTCATAGTGGCAGGATCAGGAACTTGCTGAACGAGCTCGTCCTCTAGAGCCCCGCATTTCACAAGGGTCTCATCGAGGAAGACCGCGATGATGATGGCGCCAGTCAAGCCGACAGCGCCAGTGACGAAGCCCGGTAAAGCGTAGGGATAGTCCACAAAGAACTGTAGATCCTTGAAAATGTGAGGATATTGAGAGACTGGGTCTGCGAGCGCACCACCAATGAGAGGCCCAAGGAAGACACCCATGTTCCCCCCAAAGGCGAACCAGCTAAAGGCGCGTGCTTGCGTCGCAGGAGTACTATTCTCCGTGACCATGGTTCGAATCATGAGGCCCGATCCCGAGAAGATACCTGCAGTCCACCGGAAGAGAATCATCTGCCAGATAGTTGTGGCAACTCCAAACAACGTTGAACCAAGAGCTATCCCAACCAGGCTGTAGATAAGAATAGGCTTGCGTCCGATACGATCCGAGAGACGACCCCAGGCGATGAGAACGAACATCTGCGTGATGGAGAATAAGGACTCGATGAAACCGCTATAAAAACCCACGTCTGACGCAGCCAGATGGCCGTTCCGCTGAACCATCTGGGCGATGTAAGGGAAAATGGAGAGGAATGCGATAGCCTCCATCATGCGGGCAAAGCACAGCAGGGCGATTTGAAGTTTGGGCAGAGGGGTTGTTGGGTCCGACAGGTGCCGGTCATTAGCGGGCCCATCTAAGACGACTTGCTCACTGCTTAGGAGAAGTGTTTGCTCGGTAGGCTCAGTGTATGAGCCCTGTAGCAAGGACGGGGTTGGACTAGGAGATGGAGGCATCGTCTCGACGGCGGAAGCATGCAATTACTGTGCTGGGTAGTCCAGAAGAAAATTTTACCTCGGGGAATGTGTGGCCTAGTCATTGTCAAGTCCTTTGTCAGCAGCTTGAGCAAGTCTGGATGCTTAGCGCTTACATCTAGTTAGTCTAATACGTATTGAACGTTGACATCCTGATAGAATTAGTGAAAGCCGCCCTGTGCAGCTTCTGAACGCCGTTTTTTACAAGGCAGACTTACTGTGAATTTGCCCTGTGCCTCCGCACGCTACGGGTACTACCCCGCTGCGAAGAATGCCAATCGACTATAAATAAATCACACAACACAACATCCGTTCGGGAGTCTTTGGTCTCTACACACACTCGTCTTCAACTTCACATCTAATTCCTAGTATTATAGGTTCGATGAAGATTGCCTAAGTAGTGAAGTATTAATCTTAGTGGGAAAGATTACTTTTGCCAATGAGTGACGAACGCGGGGTATATTAATTGCGATGCTGTGCTACATGCATATATAAATGCCCAGACATTATCAGATCATTCTCCACCAGAACATGCGGGGACCGGCCATTGACTGGTGATGAGGGAAATAAACTCGGTGCCGGCGGTTTCTTGACCTCTTCTTCCATTGCTGTGACATCTTGAATTTCTGCGGCTGTCTGAACTGCATTCGTGGCCATGTCTGAAAGTCCTCCTAGACCAGCGGCTCCTGAGCGGCCATCTTCTCCTGCTAGCGCCGTCACCTCCACTAATACCCAAGCCACAGCCACTGTACCCGCTCCTCAGCCCGCGCTAGTTCCCGCACAGGACCCAGAAGTAAGAGTCTAGTTGCTTCAGTATATCTGTTGAGATTGAGAGGAAAGGCTAAGGATATCCTCCACGGCTTTATAGGACGGAGAAGACCAATCTGACGACGACTCCGCGCTTGGGGACGAGGGGTGAGATTTCTCCGCGAGTCAAATATTGTCTCAACTGACGTCACTTGACAGTGCAAGCTCGACCGCTTCTATCACGAGTAGTATCCTCGAGTATCGCACCATTCGGGGACGTACATACCACAGTGATCGACACCCTACCGAGTACTTCACCCCAAACGACGAGCAGCAGCGCGAGTCCGTCGATATCAGGTCAGTCCAATGCTCAACGGGACTTGGCATACTTGCTCATTAATTTCCCATCAGCCACCACTCCCTCACTTTGCTCATTGGCGGCAAGCTTTTTCTTGCACCCATCGGCGAGAACCCCAGGTGCGCTTCTCCAAAGGAACGCTTTTATCAGTGCTAAAGCCTACATTTCACAGAAAGTCTTGGATGTCGGCACTGGAACAGGTACAGTTCTTGTTTTAGCCAAGAAACCGAGCTGACTTTCTCGGCAGGCATTTGGGCAATGTACAACCTAACGCACTTCCGATAAATGCTTTTTCTAATGCCTAACTAGTGACTTTGCCGACGAGTATCCCGACGCTGAAGTCATCGGCTCCGACCTCTCTCCAATTCAGCCACACTGGGTTCCCCCGAATGTCAAATTTGAGATAGATGACGCAACACTGCCTTGGTCGTGGAAAGATGACAGCTTCGACTTTGTTCACATCCGCTATCTTTTCGGCGCTATCCATGACTGGCATGCCCTCTTCCGACAAGCCTACCGCTGCTGTGCTCCAGGCGGCTGGGTTCAGTCATGCGAGGCTGACGTGGAAATTCGGAGCGACGATGGTACAACGAATAATATACCAGCCTTGAAACTCTGGACACAACTCTACGCCGACGGTGGGCGCAAGCTGGAGACTCCTTTCTATGTCCAGAGACAAGGATTGCAAGAGAAGGGCCTACAGGAGGCAGGGTTTACAGACATCAAGAACTTTGACTACAAGGCAAGTCTTATGCACTGCAAGGAATCATTCAGGCTGATGTCTAACGTTATATATCCAGCTTCCAGTGAGTGGTTGGCCTAAGGACCCCAATCTTGCCGAGGTTGGCCGATATGTCAACCTAACTCTGGAAAACGACATTGAAGGTTGCATTCCCCTTTGGCTTGATTGCTCATCATACTGACATTGAAATGATAGGTTATACCCTGATGCTGTGGCACAATGTTCTTCAGTGGCCCAGCGACGAGTACCAGGTCTTTCTGATGGAAATGCGTCGCGTGCTACGCAATCGCAAGATCCATGGATACATGTCGGTGCGCTATGTGTATGGCCGCAAGCCGGAATAGGAAGGGTGATAGGGATACAGTGAACTGATACTGACGTCTGGAAATAAACAACATTCTTGTGCACCCAAACATTCTCTCCAAAGAATGTCGCCGTTTTCTCAAAGCTTTACCACCCACCTGGGCGCCTGCAAGTCACCGTGATTCTCCTTTGTTTAGAAATTAAAGTTTCTGTGGTGTTTATAGTGGCGGCTTTCTTAAGAGGATTGTCTACGTATAGAAACCTTCCCAGACAAATTACCGCATCAAGCTCCATACTGCTTGCTGATGGATGCAGTTCACATCCTGTGTCCTATTCCTCCATATTCGATGCTAGGAGCTCCTCCCTTGCCAACCAGGCTACTAGGAACAGTGTTCCAGGACTGAACGCGGCCGCAATGACACCGGCGATGAAAATGGTTCTAACGTACCGGAATTTGCAAAAGCCAGCTACTTCAAGGTCCCGAAAGCTGTATGCCAGCCAGAGGAGCCCACCAGAGAAGGTGCAAATATAGTCGTACTGTATAATTGTTCGAAGCGCAACGTCCGGTTCTTGTGGGTTCTCGTAAAAGTATTTCGGAATGAACAGTTCGGACAGCGAAAACCTTGAGTTGTACAACATGTACCAGTAGATGGCGATGTTGATGGCAGCCAGGACACCGACTGTTACCCTCAGGGTTTTGACTTGCGGCTTCTGAGCTGTGTCTTGAGCGGTCGATCGTGTTCCCAGAGATAGCGTCTTTGAAAGCGCAAACATGAGTAACGAACCCCATACAGGGAACAATTGCCATATCCAGTTCCACCAATTTCTCGCTTCCAGGGATTGATGAAAGTAAGAAGGCAGATGCGGTACATGGTACACCAGCACAACTGTTGGGAGAACTGCCGCACAGGAAGCCCAGTTGGTAAGAGGGAAGTTCTCTGCGGTAACTTTCTCGACCGGCGAAAAGACGTAATATAGATAAAAGTACAGCGGCCCCAAGTTTCCAATGCCCAATATCTGGGCTAGGAACGCGAGCAGGAATGGGCTGCAACCGTCATTAGAAGCAATCAACCAACTCTGAGACTTGGGAACTTACAATTGAAACAGCGTCTTATGGTTAGTCGCTCTGCAAGACTCGAGAAACAAAACAGCATACATGCCAGCGAAATCGGTCAGGAAAACGAGTGACTGCCAGTACGCTCTTGGGTCGTTGAAGAACTGCAACTGCGCAAACGCAATGGTAATGTGCGAAAACACTTCATCCAGTAATCCAATGCCGTAGAATTCGCGAAGAACAGTCACGCTCATGCCATTCCAGTCGAAGTGGGCAGTCTCCAGTATCTTGTCGAGGACCGGGCCAATTGGCTCTGCCATGGTAAACGCCCGAGCCATGACGCCGGACAAGGCGAGGATAGGCAGAGCCAAGAGAGCACGATGGAGCCGGCTCTCTTGGCTCGTTGCTTGTTGTTCTGGACGTGACATTTTGGCCGAGTTTTGATCGTCGAAGTGTTATCGCAAGTTGAATTCCCGATCTGCATTCAACAAGTTTTTTCACGGGCTGGCTGGGAGCAGGGGATTAGTCAGCTATCTGCGTTTCGCTTGCCGTAGAAGGATTCGGCGACCCTAGTCACAATCTACGCTCTACGGTCATGATTTGTGTGGGTTTATTATGGTAAATAAACTACACAGATGGCATAGAGCCTATGTTGAGCTGCCTCGGTGTAAAATACGTTCAAATTGGACTTGGGGATGCTCAAAGCTTCCATTTGTGGTGGAGCGTAATTACCAACAGTTGATACTCAAAGCCAACCATTCTTCGTTCCCCAGCACCCAACGCCATTCTCAACAGTCGACAGCCCGCTCGTCGTAGACCGTCGCGGTTTGAGACTCAATCACGGAACAATTTCCCCGCGCAGTACGTTTTCAGGGGTTTGTTTCCGCCAATGGGTAATATCGCATTGTCAATGTGAAGTCTAACACCACGGATTCGCAGTCTAGCAGGTGTAGTGTACAACTAATTTGGAGCCATTCTCGACTAGCATACGTTTGACTTGTTGATTTCTACGCAAAACCAAACAATATGCTTGAATGGGAAATCCTGAGCACTAAAGCGGCTATAAGCGTCTCCTGAATTTGGTACCTGAACAACACTGCCCTTTGGTTCAATACGGGGCTGATCTAGTCAGGGCACATTAAAGTACTAAACTATGAGTAGCCTACCATATACTTAATGCCTGTTTGGTGTCTACTGCCATCAATAAATTTGCTCTGTACTTGTTTATAGGTTAAATAATGAGAGTGTTTAGATTCAGCGAAGACGAAGACAGTGAAAGATATATGTAGTAACGCAATCCCCCCTTATGGGCCAAACCACCCTGTGGGCCACAATGACAACCTTTCCACTAAAAGAAATAGGCAAAACACCCAGCGAAGGCCAGTTTCACTTGGTTAGAGCATAAAATTCTCTGACGGTAGTGACAGGCTGACTCGCAGGTATACTAGATCACTCGCAACTCTCGTTCGGAGGGAAGCTTGTGTTGCAATAGCTCGCCTCTGATTCTTGTCGTTTAATATGCGGGCTGGCCGGAGTTAAACCTGCTTCTCTTCGACGTGCGACGACAACGTAGCCTCCTTGTGCATAGCCATAGCACCACTCGGATCATCCAATGCATGGGGGACGAGCTGATCGCCGAAAAGCACATCCATTTGCTCCAGGGTGCGGCCCTTGGTCTCAGGGAAAAAGAACCAGTAGCAGAAGAAGGCGATGAGGTTGAAGACGAAGAAGACGTAAAAGTAGCGAAACCCGATCTTCGTAAGTGCGCTTGGGGAGAACTGCGCAAAAACGAGGTTCACGACCCAGTTGGTGAACGTGGTGATCGCATTGCCCAGGGCGCGCACCTCAACGGGGAAGATCTCAGCCGGGTACACCCACGAGATAATTCCCAGAGGAGTGTAAAACAAGCTGAACACGAAGTTCATAGCAACCATAGAGCGCAACTGGCTGACATTGTTCGGGTCGAGGTATTGCGCCTGGACTGCGTTGACGAGGAGAGCGGCGGCGAGGCCGATAGCTGAGACCATGAGCGGCTTGACACGGCCGACTCTGTCGAGCATCCAGAGACCTATAGTGCAGTAGACAATCGAGAGGGCACCGCTGATTCCGATGATCATCAAGGAGGTCTGCGTGTCAATGCCCAAAATCTCGTAGATGCGAGGTCCATAGCTAGCCAATCCTTGTCAGCAAGTGGTCAACACAATCGGACACATTACCACTTACTAGTTGATGACGTTGATGCCAGAGAGCGGCCCAAATGCCTGGATTCCGCATCCGAGCAAAAGGCGCCTTCTCCACGAAGGCTTTGTGAGGATAGACATGGCAGACACCTTGCCAATCTCTCGGTCGGCAGCGATAACGTCTCGAATCTCCATGAACTCAAGGTCGATGCGTGAGGCATTCTCGCCGTTTCGCAGCTTCTCGAGAACAATACGCGCCTCTTCGCATCTGTCCTTCTCCATGAGCCAACGTGGCGACTCCTGCAAGAACCAAATACCGGCTACTAGGATAAGGGCGGGGATGCACTGGAAGGCAAGGGGAAATCGCCCTGACAAGAGTATAGTTAGCGAGGTGCCGTGACGGAATCATCCACTGGGCTCCCAGGACTCACAAGAGAAGGCGGTATGAGAAAATGAGCACCCGTAGCCAAGCCACTGTGCCACCAAGAAGCCCCAGCTGAGGAACCACTGAAGTAGACCAGAGAGGGCGCCTCTCCACTTGGGCATGGAAATCTCCGAGGCGTACATTGGGATCGTGCTGGTCAGCATGCCGACAGCCATACCACCAATGAAGCGGCCGGCGATAAGCATGGCCATCGACGTGGATCCGGCCTGCAGAGCCGAACCGAGGAGCGAGATCACAGAGCCGGTGAAGATAGTCATCTTGCGACCAAGGATATCGGCAACGGCCTATGGGACGTGGGCCACGAGTTAGCCATGCTTGGAAACGACGATGCGGACTCAACCTTGGAGCGGAATGGGGAGACTGACCATGTTGATCATGGTTCCAAGGACAGCGCCGCCCTGGAAAGAGCTGACGATGCCTCCAGCAGTGTCATCACTGGGGGAGTCGAAGTATTCCTTGAAGTGAGGGAGAGCAATGGTGGAGCTGATGATACCAGAGTCGTATCCGAAAAGGAAACCTCCCACGGCCAGAAAGGCCGCGGAGGCTATGGTGATGGCGTCGCCGCTGGGCATGGCTACAATCAGTCGAGAAGGGCCAAAGTCCAAAGTGCAATAACTAGAAGGGATGGATATGGAGCCCAAGTCTGGGGGCGCGGGAGCTTCATATACCACTACCCCAGGTTTGTCCCTAGTCGGTACATTGCGGAGAAGTTGGGGGGGGCACTTCCCCATGCAGCGCGCGCCAGGTGCAGGAAACAAGGGCTTCGAGGTTGGGTCTCGGCTCTCTGCTTGACGAGTGGACAGGCAGAAACTGCCAATTGCACTGATGATCTCGGTATCATCTAGGCCGAATGATGGCCACGCAAGTTACACTTGCAAAACTCGTCGCCTGTTTCCGGGTCGCCCACACACACAAACTATCGATCCATGCGGGTCGGGCTCTAGAATGATAGCTACACCCCCACCATGTCCTTGGCGATGGATGTGTGGAGTTTCCGGCGCTCCCATCCCCGCCGTCGCCGCAATTTCGAGTCAATGGCCAGAACCGTGGGTCCTTCTATTTTCAAGTAAGGCCAGAAAGCGGGCATCAGCTCGTAATTGAACGAGGACAGGATCCATGTTTGTTGCCCCATCTAACGGGGCAATCTGACCCGAGGACGAACGAGGGGCGAATGCTCTGGACCCGAAATCTGAATCTAGCCTTGGTCCGTGAACACCAACTGCACTTTCGCAACAAACACGCAACAACCACAGGCAGTCACCATGGAAGTCATCTACTGCGGTATTCATGGCTTTGGCGAAGCCATCGGCATCGATGTTGACCAGTTTCGCGTTTTCTGGAAGCTCGATATCGCCGATGAGCATGCCGCACAGGTGGCATACCGCCTGGTCGTGTCGGACAGCAAAGACACCGACAGGCAGGGCCAGGGAGAGATCTGCTTCGACTCTGGCCGCATGGAAAGCCACGAGCAGCGCAACATCCTCTGCAATCCCCATGGCGGCTTCAAGTCAACTACTCTCTACTACTGGACCGTGACGGTCTGGGACCAGCATGGGAACGAAGCGACCAGCTCAGTCAACGAGTTCTACACGTCATACCCTCGGTCCTCCAAGCTCCTACCGCCGTATAGTATGAACCAGACCTATGTAAGAGCCAACTCCCCAATTTACCGGTATTCACTTTGCTGACTGCATGGTTTCCACAGATGCCGCACACCAGTCTCATCTTTCGCACTTGGTTCGAGGACGAGGCAAACCGCTGGAAGGCTGTATGGATTGGTGATGGAGGTGATAAGCCTATATACCTCCGTAAAACCCTTACATTCCAGCGTAAGCCTTCACGCGTCATTGTACTTGCCTCGGGCTTAGGCCATTTCAATCTCACCGTCAATGGCAGGCCGGCCTCGTCGCACGTACTGGACCCGGGTTGGACCAACTATCACAGAACAGTGCAGTTTGTTGGGTACGACGTGACAGACCACATCTCCGACGGGGAGAACGCCATTGGGGCCCACGTGGGCAACGGGTTCTATGCCGGGGACCAAGGAGACCGCTTCTTCTGGCCTATGTACGAGGACAATACGTATGTACGCTACGGAAACGAACTTTGCTTCTTTGCCGAGATTCACGCATACTACGAAGATGGCACACACGAGTGCATCATCTCCGACCCAACCTGGAAGGTCCGCAAGAGCGCCACAACACTCGCGAACATCTACGCATCTGAAGACCATGACAGGCGGGCGTATCCAGTTGGCTGGGATGCGCCAGGTTTCGACGATGCGGGCTGGCAGCTTGCCAAACCACTCACAGGGCCGAGGGGCAAGTTACGCTATCAGAGCCAACATCCTGTCATCTTACACGACACATTTGTGCCTGTCAGCCAAAACGTGGTCAAACCAGGAGTCATCATGTACGACCTCGGTCAGAATGCGTCAATCATGGTACGAGTTGTGGCCAGCGGCCTCGCTGGGGCCGAGTACCGTGTCAAGTACTCCGAAACGATTGGTGAAGATGGCTTGGTGCTCATGCCAGACCCCTTATTCAAGGAATTCGAAACTAGTGTCTACTCAAAGATTACACTTTCGGGCCAGGGAGAGCAGGAAGTTTGGACGCCTGACTTTAGCTTCACGAGTGCTCGATACATCCAGATCGAAGGCGCCTCCCTCGACGGCGAAGACGGTCTTCCCATCGTTCACTCGCTTACTGCCCGCCACGTCTCATCTGGCGCCCCGCAACTCGGCTTTGTGAAGACGGACAAAGAAGACGTCAACGCGTTGATAAACGCCTGCTATTGGACCTTCAGTTCTAACATCTTTAGCTACCACACTGACTGCCCGCAAATCGAAAAGTTCGGATGGCTGGAGGTGTCGTCTCTGCTCTTCCCCTCCACGCAGTATGTGCGTGATATGGAGGCTGTCTACTCCAAGATTCTGGACGACATCATTGACACCCAGGAACCTTCCGGCCTTGTGCCCACCATGGCACCCTTGGTCCGCTACATGTATGTCCTGCCGGGGATGAACCTGTCCTCTCTTCCGTGCCCGTTCTGGATAGCTACTAACATGAGTTAAAAGGTGTGGCCCTATGCATGACACCATCACCTGGGGAGGCGCCGTGTGCTTGCTCCCGGAGCTGATCAAGCACTACTACGGTAGCACAAGTGTCTTCAACAAGATTTACCGACCATGCCTACAGTACATGGAATATATGGAAGGCAAAGAACGACTAGGCGGGCTAATCGAACACGGACTTGGGGACTGGGGCTACAGCATTGCCTTTGGGAATCACCAAGCAAACATTGAGACAGCCATCTACTACAAATGTCTGCGCAACGTGGCCATGATGGCCAAAGAACTAGGATATACTAGTGACGAGGCGAGATTTACCGCCTGGGCTGAGCGGATATATACCGTCTACAACCACCAACTCCTCGTCACGGACAAGACGACGTTCCCCTACGCCTTCTACACTTCTCGTGACGATCCCGGCACGCGGGACCGCACGATGGTGGCACAGGCTGTAGCCCTCCAGCACGGCCTGGTCCCGCCGCAGTACCGCACAGATGTCATCCAGGCTTTTGTCGCCGCCGCGGAGGATTCCGGCCATGTCATGCGCGCAGGCGAAATTGGCCTCAAGTACCTCTGGAACACGCTGGCGGAGCAAGAGGTGGACCGGCCTGACATTGTTCTCAACATGATGCGACAGGAGGAACACCCCTCGTACATGCGCTTCCTACGGCGCGGGGAGACGAGCTTGCTGGAGTTCTGGCAGGACAACTGCCGCTCCAAGTGCCACGACATGCTCGGCACGATATACGAGTGGTTCTACGACTACGCTCTCGGCGTCAGGCCGTTGACGGACGCGTATCGCACGTGGAGGCTCAGGCCCTGCTTCAAGGCCGAGTTTGACTACGTTGAGGGAAAGATCGAGTCGCCTTACGGCTTGATATCGGTTCGGTTCGACCGTAGAGGCAGACAAGATGCGACGACGGCCGTTGTGCATGTCAGCGTGCCGACTGGGACCACTTGCGAGCTTATCTTGCCCGGGGAGACCAGCACAGTGGAGATTCAGAGGCAACCGGTCGATGAAACTCGGACATTCAAGGGAAAGACGTTGAAGCTTCTCCAGGGCCATTATAGACTAGAGATCACAGCTTAGACCGCTGTCGCAGGCTCAAGGATACCCTGCATTGCAATTGAATTATTTCTACATCCCCCTTTTCACAAGTTTCAACCTCGGATTTTAGGTGGCCAGCATGACTGCTTCTAGTAACCCCACGGTCAAGGGGAGATGTATATTCGATGGTCCCCGAGTTTGCTTGGATCCCTGTCTGAGGCATGTTCGCTTCGGTACTCAATGGCCCGAGGGCATATTGCAAGCATCTCAAAATGGAAGCTCAACATACCACGGGGCAGTGATTCATCTCGCCTGACTCGATGTGCCGACCTCGAACCCGATATTCGTGTAAATGGCGTTGCAGATGACAAGCTTTCCAGGGTGGTGATGAGGAGTCATGACTAGCGCCGGCTTTGAATCCGTTTGATTGGAGATGCTGACCGGCCTTCTTTTAATATGGTTGGCTCTGCGGACCCGCTCTAACGCAGTCCCGAGTTTCCGTCTGCCCGGCTTTGAGACCGGCTTTCTACTTGTCCCATTGGTTAGAGTGTCTCAACCCCGGTGCTAAGAACGGGTATGTGGAGTATCTTGATTCAGATCCCTAGCTAATTCCACCCCCCTCGTGGCCTCCTCGCACATCTGCACTTCTCCACGTTCTCTCCGCATCCCAGAAACGACACCGAAGGCTGCTGCACACGAGCCAGAAGCAGTGAGAATCTAGAACACTGCTGCACCTGAGAGTGGGAGAAGCTACTAGCAAGGATTGCCACAGACTTGCTCGAACCATTGCAAGACTCGACGTCGGTCCAGAACGGTCACAAGGCGAGCTCTGACATCTCTAGGAGCTTCACAAGAGATGTGGCCAAGCGCAGCTGAGGTGAAGAGCCCGTGGGTGCCGACTCAATACTGAACACTCAGTGCATCTACTGCTATTTTGAGTTACATCAGTTGCGTTGTATGGATTGCTCAGTGTCATCCTACTTCGATGCAACTACTAGCTTTGTACACTTCCATTCTGAGTCCTTCGGGCTACCCTGTAGCTCCTCCGAACGCATCAGAGTTTTGTATGTCCATGATCATAGACTGGGTGATGCGACTTCTTTCGAGGTGCGCGTTACCGGGCGTCTGGCTTATGTCCGAATCGGGCCACAGCTCATCCACCTTGTCCTCGAGTGCCAAAGCATGTGCAATGAGGAACTTGACCATCCATTTGTCAAAGCGATGGGTGTTTCTGCCGAGAGATCTTATGCAATTCTTCTGGAACACTACCAGTCGATTGATCTGCCGCATGGTTAGCAATAAACGCAGCACATTGCCCAAGCATAACTCCATACCATTAGCTCCACGCTCGACCAGTAACTTCGTAGCTGCACCAGTGACTCAAGGTTCGATTCGAGGCGACGCCTGGAGTCTTCGAGCTCATGAGGCTCTCCGAATAGGTACGTGTGCAGCAGTACTGATGAGGATACAATCGTCACATGGCCCACGATGTTGTACAATGCCTCGGCCCCCGGCACCTCCCGTGAGGCCCTCAGCACATCACAGATAATCGCCGCATGGGCTTTGCAGCGATCTGCGTATTTCTTTCCGTTCCTCGTAGAAGGCCGACGTTGGTCGAGATACTGGTAGAAAAGCAGCGTGTAGTAGTGATGATAGCCTAGATGAAAGGCGATGAAGACACTGCCTACGCCACGACTCACGAACACTGCCAGGTTTTCCACCGAAAATGTCAGCCCTGGGCCGAGGTTTTGCGAAAAGGCATCAAGGTCGGCTTCAAGACGTCGAACTGACTCGTCCATCAGAGCCTCGTCCCACTCAGCCGTCTCCGCGAGTTGCTTGTGAAGCTGTTGTATCTGGTTGTATATCTCAACCAGCCTTACCATGTGGCCCCACAACCCGGGTCGCCATTCTGAATCGGCGATATCTGAGTCTCCGGGCTTCATCATGGAGAAAACAAACTCGTCCATCGGTACTCGGGGTTGCTTCGCTTGCCATCCAAACTGTCGCGACAAGTTTGAGCCGCCGCTGGCCCATGTATCGATGATGAAGCATGTCCAAAATATGCGCCGTTTGGTCTCGCGAGTCACTCCATCGTCAGCCTCGTTGCACACCCCGAGATTGAGGATCTGAGCCATGCGATTGGCAAGTGCTAAATGATGTGGTCAGCGAAGACGTTGCCGGTTTCGCTTCAGGTCCGATCTCCGGAGAAATGTACCAAAGTATAACGACTCAGCATCTGCGTCACAGTCACCCATGCAGTTGTTCCCTACCAGGATACACGCCTGGATGTTCTCGATGCAGATGTGCTCGAGGTCGTCCTTCAACGCTGCCTTGGCTTTGGCGCAGTACATGGGCCCGCGGGACCGGATGTCGGGCTGCGTGGCAAACCTGATACTTTGTCAAATCTGGTCAAACAAACGTCATGAACCAATGCTGGCAGGCGAGCGCTTATACCGTGCCGACATGCCTATCATACTCAGAAGAACAGGCTGGGAGACCGTCCCTGCGACGACGCTTGCCTTGAAGGTGGGCCCATGGAAGAGGCTGTGAGGCTGGTCATGGATGAATTGAAAGTAAAGATCTACCAAGTGAATGGTCTCTTCGCTAGAGCGAGTTGAGAGAACGGAAGGGAAAGGCTGTGAGGGTGTAGGGGACTGAGACGCCTGGAGGCTGTTAACGGCGGCCGAGCATGGCAGGTTTCGCTGGGTGCATTGAGAACACGCCGAGTCGCCTGTGCGGTCGCATCTTCGCTTGCCGCTTCTGCACTGCAAGCAAGCCTTCACAGGTCGCATAGTGTTGCAAACACAGACAGGAACAAGCGTACAGCCGGGCACTGGGAGGTAAATGACTCCATTCAGGCACAAGGAGCCTGGAGAAATCATTCATGACATCAAGTGCTGCTTGATCCAGTCTAGCGCTTGCTTGCTGACAAAGCAGGCTTTGAAGGCTTCCATAACGGAGAAAAGACAGTCGAACTTGTGTTGTTTGTTCCCTATAGCAGCTGTGTTACGGTAACCTTGGAGAGCTTCCAGGTAATAAGTCGTATAAGCCGTGGGCAGCCTCAGTTCAGCTGTGCTCTCGACTCAGTTGCAGTGCTGAAGGCAATCACAGCTTACTACATGTCATGATAGGTGTGTGGTAGACACTCAAGACTACAAGACATAAAATCAATTATTCTATCTAAGCAAGAGTTAGTCACCTAGATCTAGCTCTCTGATGAGCGACTGGAGGGCTACGACGTACCAGAATTATATGTGAATAATATGGGCTTCCTCAATGCTCGAGCGATCAATATAGTACGCGGTTGGAAGAAGAGAGAGAAAAGAAACTCTGATCGGCTGACATTTCCTCGCAGCCTGCCATGAAAGCAGACCTAGGTATATCGATGCCCTCGTTTTCAAACAGCCTGTCAAAATGCGTCAACGATGGTATCACATTGTTGACGCGCTCCTGCAGGATCAAAAGATGGACCTATCTGATGCGCCAGTAAAAGAAGGTGAACAAGGCGCCATTCAACGCCTGCATCATATTCTGGCCAGACGCGCCTACATTTACACCATGTGGGCTATCCCATACATCGCCCAGTCTCAATTATAGCCATCGTAATAACTTACACCCGGCTCCCTCGAGTCCAATCCTCTCATCCTCTCATCGGCATACGACAGCGCCCAGTCTTTGAACTGATCAAGTTCGAATTCTCCTACCCACCCTCGCCTCTGGAGGTCCCGAATGGCATCCACAGTCCATGTCACGCAGCTCTGCTGCGGATCCATATTCTTAACTGGTAGACGAACTCTCTCAAAAACGGTATGAAGTCCAGCATTCGACACCCCGTCTGGTACCTGTCCAACGACGATACGCCCGATGAGCTTGGCACTGATAGTAGGATCGTCGTTTTCCTTGACTCGGAACCACCAGTCCATGGTAGGGTTCGTCATTCGGAACGTGACGGGGTCGATTTCGGACGCGTCGGTGGCTTCAAAGGTGTAGTAGTCCCGTCCTTGGCTTGGCTCGGACATGACGACGATACCCCAGTGGTAAGCCTCATAGCCAAAAGTTCGCCGGGCGTTTCCAAGAGAAAAGCGATCTCGATGGTACAAAGCCACAGCAACTAGTCGTACCATGGTCGTTTCCGAAGGTGGATAAGAAGCTAAGACGGGCCTCTATCGGCGATATGGTCTTTTGGCGGATTGCGATTTTAATGCTTACCAGTCCAAGCGCGTATATACGTTCAAGAAAACTCTGAGTACCAAGAAAAACAAGAACAGGCGGATATGAATGACAACAACTACCAGTGTCGCCAATCCAGTGATATCAGGCTCCTTATAAGTGTGCAACGTAAGCGAAGACCATGCCGCACACTGTATCAAAGTATGGGTCTATTCTTAATGCCAACAACAGGATGCTATATTTAGAAGCCCTCGCGAGCCACTTTTAGGGACTACATGTGTCAGTCTGACATATGTATCTTACCGCGGGCCGGCCTCTTCACCCGGCGGCTTCCTCAACTCGCCTCACAACCGCCGGATCGCTGTTTCGATGAAGAACGATTGGACTCGACCTACGGGCCTAATAGCCGCGCAATCTGCGAACCTCGTCGTGTGGTGGGACTGTAAGCGCCCGCGCTCAAAGATGGAGCGCTAGATCCACCACGCCTGAAACAGTTTTTGCCCTCTGACCCCTTGAGTGTGGTGGGTGTGCATTTGCCCTCAAGACAGGGCCAGAGACCACAGGTCTGTCAGCTGACGACCTGCTCTTGCATCCAACCAGGCTGCTGAAGAGTCCGAGCCCGGGCGCTTGTAGGAAACACCATCGCGGGCTGAAGTAGCCGGTGTGCCCGGCTCCGGCAGCCTCATCCAGAGAGTCTGTTCTGCCGTGAGCTCCGTCTCGTAGCAAGGGAGAACAAGACGAAGGTACTCCTCCCAGTCTTCACCCGGAAAGTAGTTATAGTGCGCCTTGGTGAACTCCCAGTATTCCGGATACCATCCCGCAAACCCCCAGTCAATGATGGCAGCGACGCGCCCGCGCCTCACGATGATGTTTCTTGGGGCCAGGTTTGCATGGGTAAAGTGAATCTGATAGCAAGCTGTGTGCACTTTGGCGACTTCCTGGCCAAGGAATTGTGCGACGTCTTCCATGCGCAAGTGCCCTCGCGCCAATGAATGGAACTCGTCATGGTTCAGAGGGCCAAAGGACCGGGCTCCGATCCGGCAGTCATAGGCGGGTTTCTGAAGAGCCGAGGAGACCATATCGTGCGCTGGGGGTTGAAGTTCGCGGAGACAAGACACGTGCTGTTTGATGTCGGCGAAAATGGTGTTCCTCTAGTCTATCGACAGGCCGCTCCAGGCGCTATGCAGGGTGTCGCCTCGGACGTCCGCCATCTCAATGTAAATGGAGCCATTTTCTTCGGTATGAACAGCGTAGATCCTGGGCACCGGAATCGTTGTATGCGAGGCGACGTATTGCATGGCCTCCACCTCGGGGGGGTCGCATGGTCCCTTGACGAGGCGATGCCAGCTTACTCTCACTGTAGAGGGGCCAAGGGGACGGAAGAGAAGTCTGCCAAGCCAAAGGCGCAGTCGCAGTGGGAAGAGAGTTCCAATGGATAGACCCATGGATGCGGAATCTTGAGACGATTGGGAACGGGACTAGGGGAAAATGATAATAAGGAAGGAATATTTTATTGAACAGGGGGTTTATCGGGCTAAGTTGGCAGGAAATCTCGTGACGCCTAGGGATATATCTATGCTTTCATTTCTAAAACATAAAAACGATTAATTTATGATTATATTAGTAGTTAAATAACTTGATTGCAGATTAAAAGTCTTCTAACTTTCTAAAAGTTTCTAATAATATAAATATAATTAATAATAAATCTAGCTGTAAGAAAGTTGTATAGCTGAGGAATTTAACATGTGATTAACTTAGCTGTCTAAATATATGACATTCTAAAATCACTGAACTTCTTATTATATTAATGCACATTGCCTGCCCCTTTAATTCTGGAAAACTGTTGCTAAGCCAGTTTGGAGAATATATCAACAACTGTTAGAATCAACTCATGTGTGGTGGATGCAGCGGCGCGGTAAAGTTCCGGTCCGTTCCGAATTTCCGCATGCCGTCAACTTCAATGGAACTTCAACAGCTATTTAAGTTAAGGAAACGTCAACATGTTAAAGGGCGACGGCTGGAATATAAACATCTCAATCCATATCGTGCAGCATCTGCCCAAGACATCTTAGATGCCTGTAGGTCCAACACAGGAAAAGTCCCGAGTAATAGAATGCTGGAAAACAATTCACCGAAGCTGACTGGAAAGTTCCTGGTGGTAAGTCGGAATTTTACGCTACTGGCCGGAATTGCGATCAGCGGTGCGGGGAATGCTACAGTAGCACCAACCCTCTCAGCATCCGACATTGCCGGTATGACGCTTTATAATAAGTAAGCGCTTGTTCAAGGTGAGGGGAAAGATGTATTGCCCCAAATTCACAAGTGATCTTTCAATATTCTTACAGAAGTGTTGAATTTATTCGTTCTTACTACTGTTGACTGTGTGGCTTCATCAAGTCAAAGAACCCTTTACGAGACCATCAAGATGCCTCAAGTCGAGTTCAAAGGCGTGGAGGGCAAGCCAGTCTTCGGTAAGCGCATTCAGTAAAACCAGACTGACTATAAGCTAATCAAAACTGGTCAGTTGATACCGGGCTTTTCATTGGAAATGAGTTTGTCGCCGCCGCGAGAGATTCCAAGATTGAGATCCAGAACCCTACCACCGGCAAATTCTTGGCCTCCCTATCAGCCGCCCAAAAAGAGGATGTCGATTCTGCCGTGGCATCGGCGCAGAAGGCATACAAGGAGTCCTGGAAGTCCACGCTTCCCGCACAGAGAGGTCAGCTTCTCAACAAGCTGGCTGATCTGATCGAGCGAGATGCAGATGAGCTTGCTAGCCTCGAGGCATTGGATGCGGGAGTCATCTTCCGTGAATCTAAAGGACTTCACATTTCAAATGCTCTTGAAACGCTCCGATACTTTGCGGGCTGGGCCGACAAAATCACCGGCCAGCTTCTGGACATCCCGCAGGGCTATGCCATCACCCGACGCGAGCCCCTCGGCGTCTGCGCTGCGATTGTTCCATGGAATTCGCCGCTGTGAGTACCTGCCCGCATCTCTCATGAGCTGTCACTAATTATGGCCGCAGCATGATTACTATCTGGAAACTGGCCCCTGCGCTTGCAGCCGGGAATGTCCTCATCGTCAAGACACCAGAGCTAGCGCCCTTGTTTGGCCAGAAGCTGGCCAGCCTCATCAAAGAAGCCGGATTCCCGCCAGGAGTTGTCAACATCCTCTGCGGCGACGGAGCTGTGGCTGGACAGGCGCTGGCCGAGCACCTTGGAGTCAAGAAGATCTCCTTCACCGGCAGTGGCCCCGTCGGTCGCCGGATCATGCACGCCGCCGCCGACTCAAACCTCAAGAAGGTGACGCTGGAGCTCGGTGGCAAGAGTCCATCGATCGTCTTCAAGGACGCCGACTTTGACAATGCTCTTATGTGGACGAACATCGGCATCACTGCCAATAACGGGCAAATCTGCGCAGCTGGATCTCGCATCTACGTCCACGAGAGCATCTACGACAAGTTCCTGCTGGCCTTTGCGGAGAAGCTCGTGGGGGCGAAGCACGGAGACCCTCTCCTACCCGAGACGACCAAGGGCCCGGTCATTAGCTTCAACCAGAAGCAGAAGATTTCGCAGTACATACAGCATGCGAAGGAGTCTGGGCTTCGGCTGCTTGCTGGCGGAGAAGAGCTTTCAGGTGATGGGCACTTCATTCCCAGCACGGCTTTTGCCGACGTGCCTGAGGATTCGCGGCTCATGCTGGAGGAGATTTTCGGTCCTGTGGCAGTGAGTACTTTTATCATGTTTATTCGTTCTGAAGCTGACAAAATATGTAGTCCATCGCCAAATTCAAAACCGAAGCGGAAGTCATCGAAAAGGCAAACAGCTCCGAGTACGGCCTAAGCGCTGCTATCTTCACTAGGGATATCAGCCGCGCGCAGCGAGTGTCTGAGGCTTTGGAGAGTGGCCAGGTGACTGTCAACTGTTGGGCAATCCTGCATGCGAATGCACCGTTTGGAGGCGTGAAGCAGTCTGGATTTGGTAGGGACATGGGAGAGGAGTCTCTAGATGGATGGTTGACGACAAAGACGGTGAAGTACAACATTCTCCCGGCAGATGATGAGTAGATATAGTAGACATGAGTATGGCGAATGAATGCAATTCAAGTCTTTTCCGTGTTTAAGGAATTATTTATAGTGTGGATACATGGGGACAAAACCGTTCTGGTAGGGTTCAAGTGGTCATGGCATAAGATGCGGTTTTGGTAAGTCATAATTCTAGGTATATATGTTTGTTTCTTTTATCACGTTTGTCTTGAGTTTCGAATATCCACCTCTGTCACTCACTCGACTCCGAACTACTAATCCAGAGTACCTGAACAAACATCAAACCCGGGCTCTTTGCAATTAGAGCAATCCCTTCCATTCTGTTATGCCTGTTTTGGATTAGAGTAATGCTGTGTTGGTCCGTACCCACCCATTAACCATACTAGTACTAGCTCAAGGGGTAGAACTCTCGGCTGAGGTTGTTTCACCGCGCTCGTCTCCAAAACAACAAAGCCGCTAAGCTATCATCTTGCCATCACCGCCTCGACGCGCATCCACCCGCCCCGCAGAGCCGGCGTTATTTCTCCACTTGTGGATAGGTCAAAAGACGGACATGGCTGTCTCCGGTCCATCCACCGCCGCCGCTTGGACGAATCTCCAAGCCCACGACTCCGACTCGGATGAGGACGACAACGAATACGACTATGAGCCCGAAATAACCCTCGACTCCATTAAGCATAGCAAGACAATCAATTTCTCCATCGCTGCTACCTACACAAACTGGAGACCGCGAGAAGCCTTCCGCGAGCTAGTGCAGAACTGGCAAGTCCCTTCCCGATCCATCCACCTCCATTCCACTCCCCGCCAGTCACTGTCTAACCTGTACGCACCCATCTAGACGAGACGGAATCATCAGGTCTTTCCACCTGGCCGATCGAGACTTCTGCGTTATCCGCGACGAAAAGACCTCAGGCCGCGACACCGATATCATCTACAAAGTACCCCGCCTCGGCGCTGACGGCACCGAAGAATGTCTCGGCTACATCCGCTTCAAGTGCCACGATGGCGAGGGCACCATTGACATCTGCAACCGATCTGCAACCCTCCAGCCCCAGCACCTCGATCTTGGCGCCACAAGCAAAGCTGGTGATGATCAGCAAGCCGGTGCCCATGGCGAAGGCCTCAAGGTCGCTCTTCTCGTCTTGATGCGCAGCCAACAGAACCATAGCGTCAGATGCCGCTCAGGTGGCTTTAACTGGAGGTTCAACTTCACTACGCGTGGGCGGCTTGTCGCTCGGCTGAGCCGCATGTCGCCTGAGGGCATTCGCAAGGCCAAGGACCAAGCCCAACGCCTGATTGCGAAGACCTCGCTCCCATTTGCAGTCAAGCCAGACGAGGACGTGCAGTTCGTCATTGGAGAGGGGCGCAAAGGCCGGGATGAGCGGGGTTTAACCACCAAGCGGAGCGCAGTCAAGCGGGAGATGTTCGACGAGTGGACGAAGGCTGCCTTGTTCCTGCATGATGCCCGCGATGGAGCCATCATCTCAACCGAGGTTGGCGATCTTCTCACAAATGTGCCACTTCACAGAAACATCTACCTTAAGGGTCTTCTACTCTATGAGTCGACTCCCGCACGATCGACGAGCATCACAATCCACCCGCTCAAATTTGGCTATAACTTCGCCTCCGGACAAACAAACCGCGAGAGGCATTCCGTTGCTAACGCTAGTGAAGAGGCGAGGTCCATTCTTGCCATTTGGGGCCAGGTGCTGGCCGCAAAGCCAGAATTGGTGGGGGAGCTGAGCGACATGCTCAATACTGCTGAGCCTCACTACGCAGACGTCTCTGGAGCGAAGTGGCATGTTAATTTTAGGATGGCGTCTCGCCTAAAAGAGTATCTATTCGGGGAACAGTTCGTGGGCAAGTGGTACTACTGCAGCAAGGACAAGAGCAAGGTATGGAGTCATTAATGCTTCAAGGCCTCCCCTTTTGCTAATGTCTTATCCAGAACCCTAGGCTTGATCATATTATCCAAGGCCTCGGATGTGAAGGTGTTGAGTTGATAAAGACGTACTGGACCATCCTGCGCAGATACAACCTCGTCCGCACCGCCGTGGAAGAGGAACGTCGGCGCTTCACGGCCGCACCACCAGTCGTAGCCCCGCAGACTACCTTCGTTACGTCGGTGTGCCGCCTCCTCCGCGCCTGCATCCAGGCCTGCCCAAAGACGAACGGAATGGCCGTCAGCTTTATCAAAGCCGGGCAGCTCCACCTCCAAATATTCTTCTCAGAAGCCGAGCAGTTGTTTCGGATCCATGAGCGGTGGCTCTCCTCCGACGGTGCCATCGGGGAGCTGGGCCTGTCCAATGGCCTGGTGGAGGCTGACATCATCTTTCATACCGTGAAAAGCCTCTTTGCTGAGGCGATTGAACAGCTGCCGCGTGAGATTTTTCTAGAGGAAGATAACGCGAGGACGGCAGAGTGGCGAAGGAAGTTAGAGATCAGCCGCGCTGAGCAGCACCTACTCAACTATCTGCGTATCGGAAACTTGAGCATTGACATAGTTATAGGGCGCCCGACGCTGGGTGTGAAATGGGCTGTTGATGGCCGATGGAACGTCGATACTGAGGTCGAAATCCAGTGCCATCGAGCGTCTCGGTGCTCTCAGCTTCGAGACACTCTATTGATCGCAGAAGACGGTATGTGTCTCGACCCCCGACGAACTACCACTCCGTCTTCCTATCTGAACTTTCACTCACGTATTTGCTACAGCTCGCTCAGACAACATGGCTTGTATTACGGAGCATGAGCCCGTGCAACAGACAGGCCAGAACGAGATGGCCGTTCCACAGCCTTCTCCTTGCCGTGTCAGTCGAACCAGGCACCTTTACGGGGAGCACTATGAAAACGACTTGGAGGAAGGCGAGGAGTACTTCTTCGTGCTTGTGATACCGACAGATCCAGGTTCCATTGTCAGCGTGTCCGACATTCAAACTTCGGCTCGGCAGCCCCCACCCCCTTCTCCGTCGCCGGTTGTGTCATCGTGTTCGACCGATAATTGCAGCGTGAAAGTGCCTCAACCTACCAAAACGGCAACCCCAAAGGCGCGAAAAACCATTCCCGGCTCACGACCCAAAGCTACTAATGCCAACGATATCAACGGAGAAGATAACGGCGCCATCGTCAACGGTGGGAGGCGGTCGTCGTCACCAGCACCGGAGCCGATAACGATCGACTTGACGTCGCCGCCAGCTTCTCCCTCTCCTGCAAAGGAGCCTGCCACTCCCACTGAGCCGACTCCGGGTAGAGCACCTGCGCCGACAGGCTCATTTGGTAAGATGTCTCCCGATCTGCTTGGTCTGCTCTGCTCGCATACTCACATCCACTTGTAGCCCTTGGACCACGTCTTCGAAGTCTGGACATTTTCAAGATTGATAGGGATCGATGGTACGAGGCCGAGAGCTCTGACAAGGTGCGGGCGGTGATTGGTATTGTGAAGGGAGAGAAATCCTTGCCAAAAGAAACTAGGAAACGCCGAAGGCTCTGACCCCAGGTGGCGAGTAGCAACAGCACTGCAATTCTAGCCCCTGCAGAAGAGACCGCCTTATTTTTAGCCCCCAATGAGACGTTCAAATGGAACTTTAGACCAGTGCTTCCACTAGAACAATTATTTACAGGATGGGTGTCAGACTCTGCAGTTGACATATTCGTAGGCATAATTCAGCCAAGCTGCAAAGAATCATGTCAGTTACAGAAACCAAACTAAAAAAAAAAGAATTCGTGCACTATTTAGCCGGGATGACTACAATAATCTTCTCTTTCTATGAAAGCTAGCGGGTGCCAATTATCAGAAAAGTTCGATTATTTAAAAGACATAAATAATACAATTCACAGAACAACAACAAGCTGAGAATCCAGGCCAATTCCCAGTTAATCACCATTGAACCTTTCAATTTCAAGTTATGGGGATGGTTTGGCTCGACATGCTGGGAAGCGAGGAAACTACCCTGGACCACTCTAGATTGAATGCGTCTGCTATTTCTTTTTGCACATCAGCTGGCTAAAGGAGTAATTAGAGCAATTAACTTAGCTAAGGATTGTTCTAAGTTTCTCATTTTTGATCATGTTAGTTAGTTTGTGGACATGATGAGCTTAAGTGAGAAAGCTGAAAGCATCTGTTTAGAAGACAAATGTAATAATTCCTGCCCGTATTCTTTGATGGGCACTTGAGAATGATTAGCTCCTTTCATAATAAGAGAATGTTAGATAATAAAGGTTCTTGGGTCAGACGCTTTGAATCATAGATATAGGTCTGGCTATTCTGAGTTGAACAATGATACTAAGGAAGAAGATATTTTATGAAGGTAGTAACCAAACCGGTCTATATAATTATCTTTACGAACGCAGGCAATCATCCAATCATCTGAGATCCCTCGTGGCTTAGTTGGCTAAAGCGTCCGACTGTTATTACTTGACTATCGGGAGATCGGAAGTTCGAGCCTTCCCGAGGGAGTCCCTCAAATTAATCTTTTTGCATCCACCGCGACCAGAGAAATTCCAAATTAGTGGGGGAACGAAGGTTACTGGCAGAGGCGCCAGGGGTACTGTTAAATCACGATACGCACACTGAGCTTGGACCGGGCTATATGTTTTACAACATTAGATCGAAATGGAGGTTCTATTGATGTATATGGGAAGACAGTGGACAGGACGTTATAAAATGATGGTTAGGTATAATAAATATGAATGAGTTGAACTACTCGCGTCTGGCGCGTAAGAAGGTGATGTTGATGTAGTGACTGTATTCGAGGACACTATCCCAGTGTCTCTATCTCTATTAATGCTCTATTCGTACCGGCCGTGGTTGAGGTGAGAAATCTATGTAGTCTATATCTTGATGCAAGCGAACGTAATCGCACTCTAAAACTTCGCCTTGAGGTCCCATCCCATGCGATGGACCCTTGCCGCCATAATGAACACGGTGCCGGCGAAGCAAAAGATGCCAGCAAAAATCTTGATTCCGCGCAGGCCGTTGGGGCCGTCAATGATGGCACCGTTGATGGGGTTGGTGGTCAAGCCACCAATCGACGAGATGAAGAAGACGATGCCGGTGCGGAAGCCGATTTCCTGGCCGGGTGAGATCTGTGCGACGAGAGGTGCGATGAGGGAGACGTATGCGCCGGAGCAGAAGCCGAAGAGAGCCGCAAAGGCTATGATTCCGGCGGTGGTGTTCGCGGGGATCCAAAGCGCGAGGATCCAGAGAGCAGTCAGGTAGCCGACGAGGATGAAGATGTTGTACCGGCCAACTCGGTCGCCCATGACGCCGGAGAAGATGCGGCCAAACAGACTGGCAGCGTTGAGAATGGGGATGATGTACTCGATCAGGCCGACATCCACGCCGACAGCAAGGGCCTGGACGGGGAGGTAGTTGATGGGCACGTAGATGCCGTACGTGAACAGGAAGAAGCCAATGACGAGCAGCACGAACTCGGGCTCGTGGAATGGCTGGAGGAGCTGCGCCTTGGTGATCTTCTTGGGACGCGGCGGGTGGAGAGCGCGCACCGTCAGGTTGGCGACGATGAGCAGGCCGAGGATCAGAAAAGCGCAGATGCGCATGGCCCATCCGTAGCCGACTTTGACGATGAGGCGGGTGACCATGATGGGGAATATGACGCCGCCGAGACTGGAGCCCGTGGCCAGGATGCCGAACGCGGCGCCGGTGTTGGTGCTGAACCATCCGTGAATGGTGTTGAGCGCTGAAGAGTGTTAGCGTGATGGAAAGAGCGGGATCAAAAGATGTTGTGTTTACCAGGCTGGAAGATGGCAGACACTCCGAGGGCAGAGCAGATGCCCTGGGCGAGAAGAATCTGGTAGTACTGGCTGCTGAGCGAAGTCATCATCAAGCCGAAGACGTGGAGAAAGGTCCCGGCTAGGATGAGGTTTCGCGGGCCGTAGTGGTCATAGGCCATTCCGATGAAGGGGCCCATGCCCATCATGATGAAGATCTGCAGCGACGGGATCCACGAGATGGTGCTGGCCGAGTAGTTGCTCAGAAGGTCGTTCTGATAGTATTCTTGGAAAGCGCCGACACCTGGAACGAATTAGATCTTGAAGATGGTGGCAGAATAGAGCTGATGCGTACTGTTGATCCATCCAAAACTGCAGAACGATGTACACCAAGCGCCGAGCACAACCAGCCAGGCCGTCACGCCGCCATCGGGTGCATCACTCTGCCACGCCGGCGGCGCAGCCTCATCCGCCTCGGGCTGTTCCACGGCAGACGACTTATCGGTGTAGTCGTTCTCTGCGTCTTGGCCCGCGGGCTGCAGGGTCATGCCCGTCATGGTGGAGTTGGCCGACGACTCCAACGTCTCCTTGTTGGGCGGCTGAGCCGACGATTCGGAAATCTCCTTGCTCGACATGATGGAAGGTGGGATAGAAAGGAAGGGTGTGTGGAAAGCTTCACTGGAGTGGATGCCGAGCCAGTGTGGAAAGACAAGGAACTATAAGTGAAGGAAAGACAGTTCAATTAACCAAAGGAGGATCTTGGTGAATCTGGACAACGGCCAATGGGTTCTCTCGGCTCCGAAGGGATTGACAAGACTAAGTTTCCTTGGGGCTCATCGATTGGGGGCTCCGGGGACAGATGAAGGGCGAAATTCTCCATCGCGTCTTCGCTCTTCGGCCGGATTTCTGTCAGGGGGGGGTGGGCTCCTTTCGGCTTCGGAGCACAAGGGGCACCGATGCCGAAGAACCAACAGACGGCATTTGAGCATCTCCACAGTGGGGATTTCCGGTAAGATGGGATGGATGGATGGATGGATGCAATCAAGGGTATGGGGGTGAGGCTTTGCGGAATGGGCGAGTTTTGCTGCGTGGCTTTGATCGGTGGATTGGACCAGGGGATATCGTAGATGCTCGACGATGCCTACGGCGGGAATATCTACGGTAATTGTGTCCCGCTAGAGAAGGTAGTTAGCTAGCTAGTGAATTGACTCGGACAGCCATCGAGATGTTCTGCCGCTCGTTAGTGTGCCAAGGGTTTAAGGAGGGAAGCACCCTTGCAAACGGGGATAAGAGTCAAAGAAGTCAGGGAATAACACCAGTGCTACTTTGTAAGTTCAGCAATGAGCCTCATCCTTCGCAGCTAAGCATCCTAGATCTTCATCTCGCTCTCAAATCATACGCTGCAAGGTTTGATACTGAGGCCATACCGGTCAACAGCTGTCCTTGCGATGACTCCCATTCGGCTAGCGCCTCGGCACGACATCACACCAATCACCCTCCGCTCGCGCGATGGCGAGATTATGCGCAATTTGGCACTTGGGCGTTGTCCCCCCCACTCCCGTATTTATTATCCCGAGCCCAACACCGGCGCCGTCTCGGCGTCGGTGATTAAACATCTGCCGACGCCGAAGCCTTCCCTTGACCATCCCCGACCGGCGCCGACGCGGGCACCGACTCTCGACAGACCACTGCCATTAACAGCCCTGTAAGGCGTCCTCCGGAACACCGTAACACTCCCCCAATACCATGTCCCGCCAGTCTCGGTCCCCGTCGACGAGCCGCAGCCGGGTGGAGCGGTCGTGCGTCATCTGCCACCGGCGCAAGGTACGCTGCGACAAGCAATCGCCGTGCTCGCAGTGCACCCGCGGCGGCAACACGTGTCTGTACCCGCAGACCGGGCCGCCGGTGCGCCGGGTGCGCAAGACCACCATCACCGACGTCGCCAGCCGCATCTCGGAGCTGGAGCGGACCCTCGTCTCCGTGTCGCGCGAGCAGGACGTGTCGCTGAGCTTCCGGCCGTTGTCCAGCGCGGAGTCGCCTTCGTTGGGGAGGCATGCTGAGTCGGATGCTGGTGATGAGAGTCGCAACGATGAGGTGTTGCTGAAGAAGGGGTCGTCGAGTCAGTACTTTAACGAGGTGCTGTTCTCTCGCGTCATCGAACAAGCAAGTCACATAGCTACACTCGGAAACCCTGCAGTGAATGTCTTGGCTAACAGAACTAGGAACATGATGTCCGCTCAGCGTTATCAACGCCAAGGAGCCATTCACCACAGCCGCCCACCACATCGCCATTCAACCCCATGGGCATCCTGTCCAGCAGGTGCTTTGCACAACCCCTGACTGCCTATCTCCCGCCGAAGCTGGCCGCCATGCACCTATGGAGAATCTTTGTAGACAACGTCGACCCGTGCTCCAAGGTCCTCCACATTCCCACCGACGAAATCACCATTTACACCGCCATAGACAACCCGGGGAAAACATCGACGGAGGTGCTGGCGTTGTGCTGTGCTGTGTACTTCTCCGCAACCGTTGCCTTGGAGCCTGCCGAGGTGACGAGCACTCTCGAGGGTGACAAGTACGCGTGGCTTCATCGGTTCAAGATGGGTGTGGAACAAGCCTTTGCACACAGCGAGTTCCTCGACAATCCTACTGTGGTGCTGCTTCAGGCGGTGGCGATCTACCTGGTATGTCAAACTTACAGTCACCGCGATGGATTTCTCATGCTGACAAGTGTTGACTGCTGCAGGGCGCCGTGCGAGTCCACAACTCGGGACGAGGTATCTGGACGCTAAACGGTCTCATGATCCGCGCTGCACAGTCCATAGGCCTACACAGGGACGGCACAAAACTGAACCTATCCCCCTTCGAATCCGAGATCCGCCGTCGTCTTTGGTGGCACCTGGTCGCCCGGGATGGCAGAGCCGCCGAAGACCATGGGCTGCAAAACACATGCCGATCCGCCATGACGTCCGGCGTCGACCTGCCTCTCAACCTGGAAGACACCGACCTGTACCCGGAGATGACGCAGCTGCCGCCGCCGCGCACCGGCTGGACGCGCATGACACTGTCCCTGGTCAATCTCGAAGTTGCGCGGGCTTGCGGCCGGCTATTGCAGTCCGGGCTGCCTGTCGCCGGGACTCCGCGCGAGCTGTTCCGGGCTCAGGTCGTCGACGAGGCCAAGGTCAGGATGGCCGAGGTGATCAAACGCTGCAACCACGTTATCCCGCAACAGCGAATGACTATCAAAGTGTCGCGGTTCATCCTCCGGAAATTCGATCTCGTCTCGCGCCAGCGGGAGATGATGAACTACTCCGACGAACAGCGCTCCCTCGCCACGGAGGAAAACTTGCTCGAAGCCCTGAGCATCCTCGAAGAAGCAGACACCATGTGGGAGGACGATCTGCTGCGGCCGTTCCGCTGGTCGATGCGCGCATACCCGCAGTTCCACATGATGCTGTACATCCTGTGGTACCTATGCGTGCGGCCGCAAGGTCCCAGCACGGGCAGGGCGTTGAGCGCGGTGGAGAAGCACCTGGAAAAGGCGCAGACGACGGATACATATGCGACGCATGAGTCCAAGTGGGTGGTTCTCGTGGCGCTCAAGTCGAAGGCGACGTTGATCATGCAGACGGCGGCGGATAAGTCCAGGGCTGAGGGAGCGTCTGTGGCGACGCAGGATGTTGATGATCCGATGGGTGTTCTTTCTGGGATGGAAGTTGGGCAGGACGGTGATGGGTTACACGGCATGTTAGATTGGAGGGCGCTCCTGGAGGATTTCCAGTTAGATACGGCAGATCTGTCGATTTTGTAACCTATAGCCTGGACTATATGGGTTGTATATTAGATAATAGACTTGTATTCAATTGCATTCAAGCCAACACATGATGTTACGACACTCTTTAGCTGTATCTTATCTCGTACTCCGTTTCATAGTGTCAATTCATTTGAAGAATAGTATACCTTGGGATCTTCGGAAGATCCTGACGATATGAAAAGTGCTAGCTCACACCGGTAGTGCTTAGTAGATGCCGCCTCACCCGGATATCTAACGCGGGGAACAACGTCATGCGGGGTAATTACTTGGACATGGAGATTCCGGCCGGAATCAAGACCGGAATCGAGCGGAATCCCCACTCGAGTCTGCCATGCCTCATTCTGTAGCCGTTGATGGCCCACTAATTGGAATAATATGACTCTGAAGTACTCCATCCGAGTAGAGCCTCCTTGACATAATCAAACTGTCCCTCTTCAGCTAAAACCCAAAGTTCTCGTAGTCCTTTAAAATCTCGCCCAGTTCCGGAAAGTGCACGGCGCGAAAATCGCCCTCTAGAAATTCCACAGCCTGGGAGATGTCAAATCCTGCCGGAAGTGCGGTTCCCAAGCCCCTTTGCATGGAGGCCTCGTGCAAAGGCGAGAATATTGATGAGAATATGCCTTCTTGTGTGGGGACCATGTCAAGCGAATGCTCCTGACTTCCACCAAAGCCTTGGCAGGATACTGTGGAATCATGATGTGCATTGGTGTCGGAGAGAGAAGGGTCTACTGGGACTCCTTGTGTGTCTCTAGATATTGATGTTGGTCCTGGTGTGACTGAGCGGGTCGGTGAAGGTGGCAACTCCTGGCCCTGGGCTTGAATATTGTCCACGACATCCTGTATGCCTTGCAACTTGTCCCCGAGCCTCCGTGTGATGGGCGACTGCGCTGATAACTGTTTCACCAAGTCCATTGCTTCGACGACGTCCTGTAAACAAGAAACACGTTGCTCAGCAACTGTAGAGCATATGATGAGTAAAAGCGACGACAACGCCGTCTCCAGAAAGTGATTGAAGGTCCTGTGCTGGGCGTGGTAGATATCCGTCTCTCGAGCCAATCCAATAAGGATGCGTATCGTGTCCTGGGCGATCTCTGCCATGTCGTTAAGGCTCGAGGGATCGAAACTGCCCGGCTCAGACTGCACCGCCGACTTCCTGTGGATGACGGTCCGCATTTGGTTCGCCCTGAGATGGAGAAGGAGGCGGAGCTTGTATTCGCCACGGTTGTCTTTCGCTGGGTCGAATTTGTCGTTGACGCCGCCGAATTGTAGCTTGGGTGGCAGGTTGTGCTTCCATTGCACCACTCGAAAGTTGAGGAAGTCTCGTGTTGAAGCTGATGTTGCGGGTAAAGATAAGGAGGCGTCGAGAATGGATCGTCGAACCTCGGATGCGATGTTGGAATAGGCAACCATGTATTTCAGGTAGGCACTCGATAGCGAGTCATCCTTTGGTCTCTTAGTTAGCTGTGAGTACCGAGACGGAAACAGGGCAATTGCATACCGTGAAGCTGGGATGATGATTAATGTCGGAGTCCTGAACGGCGAACGGCAACCCCGTGCCAAAGCTCCATCGTCGATCAAGCGTATATGCCGACCAGTACAGCTTCTCTCCCACATCTTGAAGCAGCTCTGAGGAGGATCCAGCTCGCATGTTGTCAGAGCCGTGGCATGTCAGCTCCTGCAGCAGACGCATCACGATGCCTATTCCTCGCCAGGACAAGACTTCCCTGTCACTTAGAAAAAAGTAGATGCTCTATATGCAGCATTAGCAGAGGACTACTCTCGTACTGGGTGCCAGAACTCACGCATAAAATCAACACTATCAATTCTTCCTTGTTAGCCCCGTTCAACTGTGTCCTGCCAACGGCGCCCGCGAAAATTTCCTCGGCTGCAGGATTGGCAATGTCGATGGCTGTAGGATCTGCCAGAGTTGATACAATTGCGTGGATGGTGATGGCCATGTCTTCTATGCGCTCCTGCTTGCGGATCCTTTGCGCTCCTCCCGCGGCGGTTCGAGAGACATTGCGCTTGACTGCCATGATCTCTTGCCTCAAGATGTCAACGTCGAGAAAGGGATATTGCACACCAACCTCTTCCTCGTAGAGGAGCAGAACCTTCATCCAATATTCGGCATCAAGAGCCGCGAGCACGCCCCCGGGGGATCCAGTACGCCGTTGGTGGATCAGATGGCGCATGGACTCAGCCCCAACCAGCGTCCTCCGGCCTGGGGGCGACGGTGCATCAATCTGTTCGGGGCTCAAGGCAACAAGACGCTTCTCGGCAAGACGGAGATAGTAATCAGAGTTGTCCAGCATGGGCGGCTGGGCTGAAGCCGTGAGCTCGACTCTCGGCCTTGGGAGATCAGCCGTCAGATCTATGCCTTGTGAAGCCGAACAGCCGGGGTCTTTTTCTGCAGCCTCTTCTGAGCTTTGCGTGTGAGTGTCGATGCTACCGACAGGTTAGGGATTTAGAAGTGATGAATGGCATGAAGGCATCTCACGAGGTACGACGGGCCGAGCGAAAGCGCGTATTGCGTTTGTAGACACAGGCGACGTCGCTTTCACGGCATCCTTTGCACGGCCGCTCGCCGCTGCATTTGATCTTGCGGCGCTGGCACTTGTCGCTGGGCGGGGCGAATGCGCGGTCAGCAACACGACTAGCGACGGAGGAACGGGGAGAGGCCACACCATGCGACGCGCGTGTACGGGAAGCGCCTCTTCCTCAGATTGGCCATTTTTGGCGACAGCTCGATAGTGGACATTGTGTTTTCGTGTGTGCGGCGAGGTTGAAGGGATGTCGGCAGAGCGAAAGACGACGGACGGCTGCCCCGGATATTGAATGCGGGGAAGACGAGGGCAGCCGCAGCGGTTAGTGTCCGCACTTGTTCCCATTTCTGGGCCCGTCCTTTGACAAAGCCTAAGTTAGAACTTGGCTGTGCTTGGATCATTCTTTTTTGCACTGGTTGAGAACCCTGCTCGCCTGCCTGGTGTGCAACCATAAATCAGCGCCGCTATATAATAATAGAGTCCCATCCATTTCTCTCCATGTTCCAAAAGAGCACGCCCTCACCTCGAAATGGCACCACAGAATACATTACCACCGGAAATCCAGCTCTACATCCTAGAGTGGCTAATGGAACCGCACCATACCTCAAATGGCTCCAGAAATCCTCTCTCTATCTACTCTTGTGTCTGCAAACGCTGGCAATTGATTGTGGAGCGAAGAACGTTTCGCCATCTCATACTGCATCCACCTGATATTCAAGACTTCTCACGCCTTGCTCGTCCCCACCGGAGGGGCTACATCAGGCATATTCTCCTGGAGATTCCCATTGAAGATGCTAATGGTAGGAGGCCTTATAACCACGCCCTAACAGACGACGAGAATAACGTCATTTTCACGCGGGCAGTCTGGCACCTTTGGGAAATTCTCTCCGCTTGGAGGAATCACCGCCTCACAGTTGAACTCGGCATCGTTTCATCATTCGAGATAAGAATGGAGTATGTCGATCACAGGAATATCTGCAGAGAGTATTCCAGATTCCTAGAACAAGGCTCCTCCGAAGCTGCCCTACCCGATCCACATATTGAGCACTTGAAGAGCTTTCAAGATCCTCCTACTGATCCATCGTGGTTGGATGTGTGGAACTGGCAGAAGTGGAGGTTCTTAGGAACCACGCCGCTCGAATTCGACTTTGGCAAACTTCTGGATGGGGAAGATCAAGATACGCACCATCTTCCCAAAGCAGAAATCATCGCGCGCCTCCTCATTCGTCGGCGATACTTTCGGAATATCAGTGCAAAGGCTCTTTCTCAGATATTCAAAGCTGCACCTTGTATTGAAGTCATTCACGTTGAGCGGTGGTGCTATGGCCGGAGAAGAGACGATGCACAATGGGATATGGGTATAGTATTTCTCACTCCTGGAAGGGATCATTTGCACTTACATCCTATAGACTCCGCATTGCTCGGATATAAGTTACCGCCTTCACTAAAGCAATTCAGCTTCTATGAAGAGTTCAGTACTGTATACCACCAGCGACCAAGGAACATGAGAATACCACGATCAAACATTACACTACTCAAGGCCATGGTTGAAACCAGCCGCCACCTTGAGCACCTCTCTATATCTTTCGCCATTGATGCCCGGGACTTCTTTTCGCCTAACGTACAACTAGACTGGGGGTGTCTGATAACTATCGCACTGACATCGGATGTACTAGTATCCTGTTCAAGTCCTATGGTCAACGAACTGCTTAAGTGTATAGCTAAGGACGCAAAGAAAATGCCCAAGCTCAAGATACTTGAAATTTGGCACTGCAGGATTGGAGAGGCTGGTATTTTCCGATATGAGAAATCGGATCGGTCCAGCAATATCATCTGGCAGGGCACTTGGAACTTTGACATGTCGAAGCAGGTGGAACAGGCGTGGCACGAGGTATTTGTCGAACCAGACGGCGGCCTGTATAAACTTGGCGTAAAAGTTGTCAGGCTCTCACCTGAAGAACTCGGGAGTTTCGGATCTGTCTTTCCATACCTAAAGCTTACAAAGCATATCCTTCATGATTCCTCATGGGCACAGGTTTAGGACTCAAGCAATGCAAAAAGATCAGCGACTATGCAAGCCATTATTCATGTTTTATTATGGAGTGGAGGAGAAGTTACGTGAAGCGGCCGGGAACCAATGCTCTCGTAGTCATTAGTAGTTCGAACGCTGGACGACAGACTAGTTGGAGACGGCATGGTAGTACGGATCTAAGGCGAGGGAGTGAGCCTAGTCCCTGCGTCATGGAAATAGAGACCGGAGTTGGATTCAATTGTCTTGCAAACACCATTCTGCTTGCTTCGACGAAGAGATATCTGACTTTTGTTATGGACCATAATCCATAATGCTCTTTCAGAGAACGTAGCCTTAGCTTGTTTTGTACTCAGCACGAGGTCATCATGAGACGGTGACAGCCATCAATTATCGTAATATTAATACTCTAGCTGCGAACCTCCATAACTAACTTGCTCTGCTCGTAGTGCATGGGATACCTGTTAGGTATGGACACCGGGAGCGGCAGGCATCATATTGAATGTACCGCCAGAAGTATCTCCGGTGAACTGGGGTGCGCTTCCCGAATTGATGTTCACATGTCCTTTGCCAAGATGGATCGGTTGGATTCCATTGCCGTGATTGTGAAATACGTGGCTCGGCGAAGGCTCCTCCTTCAACGTCGGCGGTAGAGTCTTGACCTCTTCCAGGGCTTCCCCCAACGCTGTGGTTTTGTCCTCGTCGACGAGAGGTGGTTTCGCGACCTTTCCAAGACGGCTGAGCAGTTCGATCATGGCTGTCTCGAGCCTGCTGCCGCCATCGACAGCTTCACGATACCGTTCAACCCATGGCGTAGGGTCATCAGACGTCACGGCACCGAAAAGCTCCTCGAGACGCCGCGCCGGGATCAGGCACTCATCAAAAGCCTTCTTCATCCTCAGATAGTTGTCCTTGTCGTCCTGCGTCTCCTCGTCTGCCTTCTTCTGCCGCAGTTGCAACCTCATGGATGAGAGAATATCCGAGACTAGGTGGAGGTGTTTAAAGACGACTGGGAATGCTTTGGGAAGGTTGATATCGTTTTGAATGTCGGGGAAACACTCGATGGTTCCATAGATTGGGGAGAGAACTCCACCAAGCGACGAAATTGCCTTGTTTGCCTCCGTGCAAGGCATTTTGGGATGATGATAAGACCGTTGGGGTAAAATGTAATCAAATAGACAAGTAATCTGCCTTGTCGACTAAAAACGTGGGCCGAGACCCTTTGATCTGGAAGAGCTCAGATGCCTCACAGGTCGTTAGGCATTTCCGCTGTCGCACGAAGAGGAGAGTAACCAAGGTTGAAAATGAGGGAACGGGAAGGCCACAAGAGTAGGCTGAGCCGCTGGGCTTCAGCTGAGGGACGGATTATTCCACTTCACCAGGATTAGGCGTACCAAATATCCACACCGTCTGGAATAGAAACAGAATGATAGGCCAACCAACTATGCGAACTGCATGAAGGATGCGGACGCCTTGATCAGCTGACGCGTGAAGGGACCAGGCCACGAATCACAGCCCCCTACCCCAGGCAGCTGCGCCATTTAGCCAAGGGAGCTTTTCTGAAGAAAATCGAGACAGTTGCACCCACTGTAAAGTCTGCGGAATACAGACAAGAGGCTAGAGGAGAGACATCGTCATGTCGTCGCCAGATGCCGGTTCCAGGATCGTCAGAGCGGAGAACAAACAGGGCGGCACGCAGCCGCTGCACCAAGGCGATGGGAACCAGGGTGTCATCGCGGGCAACAACGGCAGCCAGACCATCATCCGTTCTCAAAATGTCTTCAACAGTGAGTGGGGCCTCTGTGAGAGCTTTGGGTGGGCATGTTAACGAGGTCTCTCTAGTTCCGTTACCGTCCATGTCGCACATGGCTGAGTTGATCCATGGAGGAGAGGACATTTCTAATCAATCACCCAGTACGCTTTGAACCAAGAAAGACCCATGACCATCAATTGCTAATACTGGAAAGGCGCCGCTGCCATCATCGAATGGCTTATGCTCCAGTCCAAGGTCGACTTTCGGGGCCACCACGCATCGCTCGTAGCTCAGATAGTACCTGGAACTGGCTCATGGATTTTCGACAGCAACGAGTTTCAGGCATGGAACAAGGGATCGCCTTCATCACAGTTTCTATGGATGTATGGGATTCGTAAGTCAGCTTTATGTTAAACTTGTCTACCAACCTAACGATGAGCTTCAACAGTTGGGTCTGGCAAAACCATGCTTTCGTAAGTATTACCATCCGGCATCAACCCAATATTGGAACAAGAAAAGGCTAACGAAAGGTCTTGATAGCTCCCTCATCATCGATTCACTCGAGAAAGGTTCCAGTGACGACGACAGCACTGCGTGTATATACGTCTATTTTCAGGAAGTGCAGGACCACGGACCAATGTTTGTAGAAATCTTCATGAGTTTGTTGAAACAGCTTCTCCAGCAACAAAAGTCAGGCGACGCAGTGGAGATGCTACAGTTGAAATACAACGAGTGGCGTCACCGGAAAGTCTTTCCCGCACCTGATGAGTACCTCGACATGTTCCAAGCACAAGTGGCCAAGTTCACGACAGTTCACCTGGTAGTGGATGCTTTGGACAACTGCCAGAACTCTTCCAGAGAAAACACACAACAAAAGATCCAAGCGGCGCTGAGGGAAATGCCAAGCAACGTCAAAGTCCTCGTCACGTCGAGAAGTGGGTGGTTGGATAGTTGGGACCTCAATCCGGACCAGAAACTACACCTTGTGCCAAACCGCGACGATGTTGAAAAGTACATCAGAACTCAAATCCGGAGTAATGATGTTATTCAGCAGTTTGTAGCGGAGAAGAAGAACCCGAGCTTCGAAGACGATGTTGTCGATAAGATTGCCAAAGAAAACAGAGGAATGTGAGTAAAGCAGCTATCCCTTAACAGCATAAGGAATAATGCTGACCAACTGAAGCTTTCTCCTGACTAAATTGCACATGGAATGTCTTGCCGAGCAGAAGACTCTTGGAGACATCAAAATTGCACTTTCCAACCTCCCGAACAGCATACCCAGCGCGTTCGAAGCGTCGATTCAAAAGATAAAAAGACACGGAAAGCCGGAGAACATTGCCCAGCATGTTCTTACATGGACTGCTCTCGCTATTGAGCCGCCAAACGCAGACCAGATTCGTCACAGCTTTGCCATCCCATACAGTAACCAGACATTGAACGAGGATTTTCTCCCAGCCGAAGCCACCTTGACATCTGTATGTGCAGGGCTGGCCACGATGGACTCCAAGACAAAGATGATACATCTTGTACACGAGTCCGTTCCGAAATATCTGCGGGACCATGGAATAATACCGCAGAATGCTGACATGGAGATGGCGAAGATGTGCCTGAGATATCTGTTATTCGAGGAACCTCCGCAAGGCGTAGACCGTCCACTTCTAAACTACGCCGCCAGCCATTGGATGGACCATTTCATCCGTGGAGAAGAGCATGTCGACGAGGATGCCCAGGTCTTGGTTCTTAACTTCTTCAAGGATAACGCCAAAGTGAGGACTGCATTTCAGGCTATGGCGGGGACGGATAGTTCCCCCCGGCGTGACATGACTGGACTCCATGCAGCCATATACTTCAATCGTCACCATTGGGTTGAGCAGCTGATCAAAGAGGGTGTGAAGATCGATGCTGCATGTTCAGATGGTCGGACTGCCCTACACTGGGCCGCGAATTCTGGTCGAGGGGACCTTGTCGAGCTGCTCATACAGTACTCCGCCGATATAGATATTCAAGACCGGAATGGCGACACCCCGCTGCATGTAGCAGTCACACGTTCGACGATGAACTGCGAAGATGTCGTGCATAAGCTCGTCAAAGGCCACGCAAAGCTAGACATTCGCGGCGGCAAGGGCTTCACGCCGCTGACATGGGCGATACGCTATGGGCCGTCCTCTGTCGCAAGTATCTTGGCGGAGAACCAGGCAGACGTGAACGCAGAGGACGACCAGGGATGGACCTCGTTAAGGGAGGCAATTCACGAGGGTCAAGATAGAATCGTCGATATTCTACTGAAGAGAGGTGCAGATCTGAATCGTCCCTCAAGTGATGGATGGACTCCTCTCCGACATGCGGTCCAGAAGGGGAACAAGTCGATGGTTCGGCGTCTCTTGAAAAGGCACGCGGATGTCAACTTTCGCGACACCGAGAATGGGTATTCGCCACTGAGATGGGCTATGGTTTACAAACACACGTCAATCGTGCAGTTGCTCATTGAGAAAGGGGCAGACGTCAACGCCAAGGCCAATGACGGATCGACACCGTTAATCGAGGCTGTCAAGAGCAGAGAAAAGATGGTAGTCTGGATGCTGCTAGAAAATGGGGCTGAGCCAGATGCCCAGGATGCTGCTGGTTTAACAGCTCTGCACCATGCCACCGAGGCACAGGTCAACTCAGTCATATGGTTGTTGGTCACCAAAGGCGCCTCGACCACGCTTCGAGATACCCACGGACTAAGTTGTCTAGACTTGGCGGTGCAGAAGAACGACTTTTCGGCGGTATGGTTGCTCTGTGAGCACGGTGCTAAGGCAGACGATGTGAATGAGAAGGGGATGACGGCCTTGCACCATGCCTTATGGCTGGGACGCCTTGACATGGTCCGGTTCTTTCTCGATGCGGGCATCAGTGCCGATCTGAAGGATGAGAACGGATTCGCTGCTCTGCACCATGCTATCGCGAAAGAACACAATGAAATTGCTGAGCTTTTGATATCTAGGGGCGCCAAGGTTGACATCCCAGATGGACTGGGGTCGACAGCGCTTGGTGTCGCGGTAATCACCAAGAACCTGACGATTATGGACGTCCTGCTCGACCACGGGGCGTCGTGTGAAATTCGAAACAAAGAAGGAATGACTGCACTGCACGAGGCCGCCACTCGAGGGTTCAACGACGGCGTACGGCGACTGATTAGTAAATCCGCAGAGCTGGACATGAAGGACACAAAGAACGGCTTCACAGCTCTATACCATGCGATATGGCATGGCGACAAGGACACGATAGGGATCTTGTTAAAGAGCGGTGCAGACTTCAACGTGCAGGACAACAATGGGAGGACTCCACTGATGTTTGCGGCTCAAATGGGAAAAGAAGATGCCGTAGCTGTCCTGTTGGAAGAGGGCGCCAGGGTGGATGTGCAGGACGCGGGCGGGTGGACGGCGAAGGAGTATGCAGGAAGTCACGGTGGCATCAAGTTACGCATTAAAGACGAGGCTTGGAAGAGGAGAAAGTTGGGGTGATGTAGATTATCTTGTAATAGAATGCATAACTATTCGGGTTTCCGATCGTGGCCAAAGTAGAAAGACCCCGCAAGCACGTCGCTGTTGATCTGCGGACCACGCCCAAGGTTGATGTTCTGGTTCCCATTCCCGGCATGGACTATCTGCGCGCCCAAAGCCGCGTTACGGAACGTCATAACTGGACGAGGCCGTTCCTCAATTTGAGCTGCGCGTGCTTCCGCGACGAGGTCTTCAACCTGCGTCCTGGTCGCAGTCTCGACGGTGCGGTGGAAGGTCAAGACCTGCAGATCCGCCAGAATCCCCGCCATCAGGCTCTCGACCTTGTCGGCCTTGGGGATCGTCTGCAGTGCGCGGCGGTACTTGTCCATCTTGGACGACGTCGTCCGCGGGATCACGGCATGGAAGATCTTGTCGAGGGCCGCGGCCTTTTCCGTGCAGGCTTCGAGCACCGACGCCGCGGCGCGGTTGGCTTCGGGCTCGTCGGTCAGGCCATCGAGCACGGCGTAGAGCGTGTCTCTCACGAGTGGGAGTCGCGCCGCTACGTCGCGGAAGGAAGACGGCAGGCCGGAGGCGCTGGAGTAGGCGTTGTACACTTTGAGGGTTGCGTCGACGATGGCGATGATGCCCGAGACAAGTCCTATCACTTCGCCGCCAGACATGGTGGTTGACTTTGCAAGTTTCTCCGTTCAACTAGATCAGGCAGGTCGAGGCAAGTGAGCCGATTTTCCCGTTCACCATCATCGTTGGGGCGCAGCTTTCCCACCTTGTCCACCTTTGCGCATAACGGCGACCAATCCGCAGTGGTAGATGTCACACGGAATTCGCCCAAGCCTCGTTTAATGCAACTGCAGTAGGACGCCTTACAGAAGCTGAAATGAATGTGCACCTAGGCGTTCTTTTGGCCCCCAAGCATAGCGAGGAACTGATCAGGAAATCAGGCTGCGCAAGACATGGCTTGCCAGGCGGATTGCGTGTCTGCAGTCGTGCTGCGGGGCTTATATTCGGCTCCAACTCCTTTTCTTTCTGCTTTCCCACATCGCTGTGGTCTTCTCTGCAATACTGCCTTGCGAACTTCCTGCGCGTCCAAGAAGACTCACGGACGGCATTCTCTTTCACCAGAACAGCAACCGACAGTTTTCATCGACTGGACCCATTGATTAACTCCTCCTTGGCACACGGTTGATCTGTATTCTAGGACGTCATTATCTCAACAGGATACTAGACCGGACGTTCTCGCAAAACCTTAGCCATGCCGTTGATCAGGAAGCCAGCACGCAGTGCAACCGTTTCAGACGCTGGCTCTACGCATCGTGAAAGGCCAACTATAAATGTATACACAACATACGTTGACGATGCCAACAGTAGCGAATCGAACACCGACGCGGCTTCGGACAAGGATGATTATGACAGTCTTTCGCCTTCCGAACAAAGTGAGCCTTATGGGCCCTCAGCGAGACTGACGCCAAAACCACCACGGCGCCATCAACAGCATACCGCCAAGAACCTCGCTGCCAAGAAAGCCCCGCCTGTGTCTCGACCGACTCCGCGCGGCGAAGCTCATGGGAATGCATCTTCACGCCGGCACAGCAGTCAGCAACAGGCACCGCTGGCACCGCTAGCACCGCCCAACAATGTGAATCCCTACGCCTATCGCCCGTACGAGGCGGTTCCTCCGCATGGGAACCATATGGTTCCTTATTCAAACACAATGAACATGCAACGGCCGCCACCGCCACCACCACCTCCACCGATGCAGAATGGATACCCCGGCTACTACGGAGCCTCGTTTCCGCCGTCAAACCCGCAACAGCCCCAGCAACCCCAGCAGCCTCAGCAACCTCAGAATCCATACGCACACATGCCTTTCTCCATGGGACCCGATGGGTCGTACACTATGTACAATGTGCACGACCCGGGTTCTAATCAGTCGGTACCTCCACCACCGAACAGGGCATATTCCGGACCTTCCAATGCATTGTACCAAGAACCCTCTAACGCTCTATACCATCCGGGCATCCAACCTCCTCCGCACCCACAGGTACACTTCGACGTACCACCGGACCATTTAACGGGCCATTCTGATGGAACGAACATGACACACGTCCTATCGGCGCCAGAAAGAAGCCAAGGGGACTCGGACACTACGTGGGAACTGGCGACAAGGCTTACCAAAATAGAAGCCGAGGCTAAGTCACGTAAGAAATTCGAGGAGAGCATGAGACAGGAAATGGAATCATACAAATCATGGACGTCAAGGAACCAAACGACCTCAGTAGAGAGATTGTAAGGGCTAGAAGGGAGACCGAAGCGGCTGTAAAACAACGTCAAGAATTGGAACAGCAGTGGACGGAGCAACTGGACCGGTACATGGAAAGGGAGAGGGCTCTCATTAAAGTGGAACTGACAGAGAGATCCGTGGCAGAACAAGAAGCGAGAGAAGCAAAACAAGAGGCGGAACAAGTAGAGAGAGAGGCGCGTGACAAGGAGGCCAGAAAGACTCTTCAGGACCAGCTCGAACTGCAAACCAAGAGAGCAACAGAGGCTGAAGAGGAACGCGCCTGGTTGACAGCCGAGATACGAGGTGTGCAAGCCGAGATGCAGACCATAAAAACGGAGATGCAGACCACACAAGCCGAGATACAGACCATACAAGCGACGCAGATGGAAGAAGCCCAAAAGGCAGAAGCCAGGTTGGAGGAGAAAGCGGCTGAGAATCCTCCATCGCCGACTCTCCTTGACATCCGCCGCAACCGCACTCCTCGCGCACCAGTTACGCCTTCGTGCGATGAACTACCGCCACCAGTACCAGACCCTCCTTCTATGGGTGCGCACCTCACCGACGACAGCGAGACCAGCGAGACCAGCGAGGACAGCGAGATGGACAACGTCTCGGATGTCAGCATCGAGGCGGATGATGGCGAAGAGCGCCGAATCCTGCGGCTTTTGCGAGAAGAGATCGTGAAGCCGATTGTCTCTGCGATTTCTGGCTTGGAAAAAGGCTCGATGCTTGGCGGGATGCCGTATCAAGCGTCTCCCATGTTTGCGCCGTACTCTCCGTATCCGCAGTACCCGGAGAGAGGAAGCTCGAGGTATAGAGCCCCTTCTTCCTATACGAAGACGGAGTCGGATGATGATCGATCTATCGCATCTCGTCGTTACAGGAGATCGAGTCGGCGAAGCGAACATCACGGCCGACGTTTTCGGTCACGAGTTGTTGGTCCAGATTTAAGCCGCGAAGATGAGGCGAAGTCCCCCTCACCTGCTGCTCGGATCGAGAGAATCGAGGAGAGAGCTGTCCGCGAAGAAGGGCCTGCGTCACCACCGACCCCGGCAGCGACAGTTGTTAATCATCACGAACCTACGAAGCCTGTAGAGTCTACTCCAGAGATCAAGGATACGCGAGAGGGAATTCCACCGGACGGAGATGACGATGAGTTCACTTGGGTTGACTCTGACGTTACGGAACAAGCACCTGTCAGCAAAAAGGCAATAGTTCACAGCAGGGAAGCGGTTCAAGATTCTAGTGCAAACGAAAAGTCGGATCCGAGAGCGCAACCGCCAAAGATCGTCGTTCAACGCACGAACACCAAAGACGCAGTTGAAACACCACTAAAGAAGCCTCGCGGAATCCAACCAGACGAAGCGCTCATCCACCTCACTAAGGATCATGAATTTGAGAACCATCGTCGCAGTCCCCAAGACTTGGACCATCCTCGCAACACAGGGCGATACTTTAAGGCTGACTTCAGGGACCATATGGCTGTGCCCGATGTCTATCGCAGAGGGTTTGAAGTGCAAGGCAAGAGTGGGCGCCATGGGCACGGAAGAGTTCAGTTACCGGTCATGCCGCATGTCTTTTATCCAATGCCGTATTTCCAGCCGACTTATGCGGGGATGCAGTCGCGCGGTCGGAGGCGGAGGGGAGGCGACGAAGATGTTGACTGAGGGACTCGGGAAGGGATATGAAGGGGAAATTATGTATGATGTAATGATTGATGAATAATTAACAACATGTTCAAAGATACCAATCTGACTTCCGTTCAACATCATCCACAGTGACTAACTAGGGGGCGAGAACCGTCTCTTCAACTGCCCCCAGCTATGCTCATTATACAGCTCCTGGACCTTCTGACATGTCTTCAGTGACCAATCCGTAACACCCAGCATCAACGAACTCTCAAACATGAAAGCCATACTACCACTTCCGACCTTCTGCGGCGCCAAGTCCGCATTAGTCGCTTTATCGAACGTCTGGGCATCCGGGCCGTGAGCACCCATGACGTTGTGCAGCGACGCACCGCCAGGCTGGAATCCGCCTTTCCCCGCGGCTTTGGCATCGTAGTCGCCCGATATGAGGCCCATAAACTCCGACATGGTGTTGCGGTGGTACCACGGCGGACGGAACGTGTCTTCCGCGACCAGCCACCGCGGCGGGAATATGACAAAGTCTGCAACGGCGGTGCCGGCGATGGGGCTCGGGGCTGTAAGCACAGTGAAGATGCTCGGGTCTGGGTGGTCGTAGCTGATGCTGCCGATGGTGTTGAACCGCCCCAGGTCGTACTTGTACGGGTAATAGTTGCCGTGCCACGCCACCACGTCAAAGGGGCTGTGGTCTTGCCTTGCGTCGAAGAGGCGGCTGCCGAACTTAGCTATGATGCGCCAGTCTGACTGGTCGTCGTCGTAGGAGGCCACAGGAGCTTGAAAATCTCTGACGTTGGCCAGACAGTTGGATCCGATCGGTCCCAGCTCGGGAAGCTGGAAGTGACCCTCGAAGAGCTCCAGGATGTACCCACGGCTCGGGCCTTGTAGCAACTCAACTCTGTAGCGGATTCCCCGAGGAATCACAGCGATCTCTCCAGGGCGCACAAGCAGTCTCCCAAACTCGGTCCAGATGTCCAGTGCGCCCTGTTGAGCTACTATCAGAAAATCCCCATCGGCCGAGTAAAAGGCCTGATTTGCATCCATGCTCCGACCGGCGCCATACACATATAACGCCAGGCCGGACTTGACGGCCGGGTCACCAGCGCCCCCGATGAGTCGGAGCCCAGTTACGAAGTCTGCCTCGTCATCGACATCAAAGGGATCCCAGCGCAGCTGATTCGGGACCTGCGTAAACCGCGGGACGCTGCCGCTCGAGGGAGAGTCACAGAGTTGTGTCTCGGACAGTTCAAACGGGCGATGTGCAGCGGCCGGTAGAATCCGGTACAGCCACGACTGGAGATTGGAGTGCCTCGGAGCGGTAAAGGCAGTGCCCGAGAACTTCTCCGCGTAGAGGCCGTATGGTGGCTTCTGAGGGGAGTTGGCGCCTATGGGGAGCGCTCCGGGAATGGCTTCGGTTCTGAGGATTGTCAGATTTGTTATTTTGCGAAAAGGAGGACCTCAAGTGGCACACACTCATGGTAGCAGCCAAAACCATTCTGGTATTGGTACTTTTCAGCGACTTGGAAGTCGGATGAAGGCATGGTTAATGCTGGTGACTGGAGTTATGGGAGAGAGTATCAATAAGGGCGAGCAATGTGTCTAAGATCAATTCATCGGTAATAACACGCAAAATTAGACGGTGCAATATGGAAATTCCTCTTGGATCAATTGCCGCATCTCGGTCTTATGAACAAACGGATTGTGTCTTATGATTTCATTTCGCAGCCATCAACGTTACATCCACACCCTTCAACCGCATTCAGCATAGCGCTCATGGAATCGGCACGGAATCGGAATCCCACTGACGGAGTCGGATTCGGGAGCATCACGCCCAAGAAACAACTTGCGCAAAGTTACACCAGGGCATTTCCCCGCTTCATGCACTGTCGACGGCAGAGCCAATGGAAACGAGTTTGTTTCGAATGTGACCTCGTGTCACCAGCTTCAACGGCAGCATAAGATGCTCGAAGAATCCGCTTCTACAGCTTCCGTCACTCCTCATCGACAAGCCCATCATGTCTAACCAAATCATCTACGCCGCCGGCGTCGTGGCCATTTACTTGTTGATCAAGCTCCTCAACGCGACCAACTCGCCCAAGATCAAAGGCATCCCCGAGATCCCCGGCGTTCCCATCTTTGGAAACCTCTTGCAGCTGGGCACAGATCATGCCCGCGTCGCGCAGAAATGGGCGGCCAAGTACGGTCCTGTTTTTCAAACGCGTCTAGGCAATAGGGTATGTCTTTCCTGTAGTTCTTGACTTGATTAGTTCACAGTCTGACCATACTGAAGCGCGTTGTCTACGTCAACTCGTACGATTCCGTCAAGCACATCTGGATCACCCATCAGTCTGCACTCATCTCTCGCCCCATGTTCCACACCTTTCACTCCGTCGTCTCCTCATCCCAAGGCTTCACCATTGGAACTTCGCCATGGGATGCGTCCTGCAAGGCTCGCCGCAAGGCTGCCGGCACTGCTCTCAACCGGCCCGCGGTGCAATCCTACATGCCCATCTTAGACCTAGAGTCCACGGTGAGCATCAAGGAAATGCTCCAAGATTGTCAAGGCGGTACCAAAGACCTCGATCCGTCCCCATACTTTGCTCGATTCGCTCTTAACACGTCCTTGACACTTAACTACGGCTGCCGCATCCATGGAAATGTTGACGATGAGCTGCTTCACGAGATTACCCACGTAGAGCGCGAGGTCTCCAACTTCCGATCCACCAGCAACAATTGGCAAGACTACGTTCCTCTACTACGTCTTTGGGGCGCCCAGAACTCTGCAGCGCAGGAATTCAGAGTTAGGCGTGACACGTACCTGACGAACCTGTTGAATGGCCTCAAGCAGCGCATCGCAGATGGAACAGACAAGCCGTGCATCACCGGAAATATCCTGAAGGATCCTGAAGCCAAACTGAACGAGGGTAAGATAGCCACCAGCCTGTCTTCTCCATTCAGACTAACTCAAGTAAACAGCCGAAATCAAGTCCATCTGCCTCACCATGGTCTCTGCCGGACTAGACACAGTTCCCGTCAACCTCGTCATGGGCTTGGCCTATCTTTCAAGCCCCGAGGGCCAAGCCGTGCAAGCCAAAGCCCTCAAAGCCATCGAGGAGACTTACCCAAATGGTGAGGCTTGGGAGAAGTGTCTTGTCGAAGAAAAAGTGCCCTTTGTCACAGCCTTGGTCAAAGAAACACTTCGCTATTGGACTGTTATTCCTATTTGCCTTCCTCGTACCAGCATCAAGGATATTCCTTATGAAGGGGCTGTAATCCCAGCGGGCACAGACTTTTTCATGGTAAGCAGCACAATTTTGTTACTCCATCTTGAATACCCAATCTGATTGATCTCTCTGTCAGAACGCCTACGCGGCAGACTATGACAGTAAACGCTTCGACCAGCCCGATCAGTTCATCCCGGAACGCTTTCTCAACGACAAGGAAGGCGGCACACCCCATTACGCTTATGGTGCAGGATCTCGCATGTGTGCTGGGTCTCATCTCGCCAACCGCGAGCTGTACACGGCGTACATCCGCCTGATTACAGCTTTTGAGATTCTCCCGGCCAGAGATGTAGCTGACCGGCCGGACATGGACGCCATCGAATGCAGCGCCAACCCGACTTCTTTGACTACGGATCCCAAACCTTTCAAGATTGGGCTGAAGGTGCGGACTGAGTCCAAGTTGAGAGATTGGATTGCGGCTTCCGAGGAGAGGACGGTAGATCTATAGAATGGAACGTGATGTACACAACAGATAGGTATAAGCAAAGTGTACTTATGCCTGGAGTTGTTGTACTGGGGAGGTAAAATGTGATTGAAATGCTATACAAAATCTAAGCCAACATTCAAAATATAAGCCATGATTTTCTTCCATCTCCTAATTGTACGACAAAGTGATCAGACCGGTAAGAACTCCTTTGCGCCATGTTGGCTCATGCACGACTCAATCTCGGGATGACTCAATGAGTGTGTCGTGACTAGTCACCGTCTCTTAAGGACTAGTTGAGATCAAATTAACGGACACAAGTTGGATCATTGGTACTTGAAACTGGGTATGGCTATCACAACCAAGAAAATGACGAATGATCCTGATACTAGGGAACGTTAAACATGAAAGTAGCCAACGACTCAACTTTACTAGCTCGCTATTGTTGACTATTCGATCAAAATTGAATACAAAGCAGCATCCTCTCTAGGACTCTATTGACTTGGCAAGGCGTCGATAATCTTGTCCCTGCATTCGCCAAACCCCTGAGCCTAAGAGATCGCCAACGTTCATAGGGCAACCTCTCACGGTATGGTGAGCGATCATCTGAGGAAACGACCAGAGCAGGTGTCGGGCGTTGGATTGTGTGATAATGAATGCCTCTTGAGATGCTTGAGCTGTATTAAGGGAATTATTTAGCTCTTCGCCATGGAAGAAATGGGAATGGCATGACCAGTGCAAGAGGAAGAAAGAAACTCACCCTGGATGCTAACTTCAAGGTCAATGCTGAACGCTTCCCTCAAATTCTGAGGCTTCAGATACGACTGCAGCTTCGTCTAATTCTCAATTCCTTCAGTGCGGAATGCCTCAAGCGCATCAGCAAGGACAACCCATGGGCTGACACTAGTTCCAAAGTTCTTCAAGTTGAAAATCCCGAGGGGGACACATTCCCAGGCTTTAATATCTCTTGCCGATCAGTCATTCATCAATACGTAGCCAAATATGTAGTCCTCGGCCTGGGATATTGGTACCGGTGAGCCCAAGGTGTTGCCCTTGCAGATGAACGCGCCTCGCTCCAGTTCAATATCGAGCCGTTTGCTAGGGTGGTAGATGGGCGTCTTGTTCTCATCCAGAATTTGACCCCAAGGTTGTCGCACTGGAGTTCCAGAGTCGGCAACAGACGAGGCACGGCCGTGGTAGCCGACGGGAAGATGGGTATAATTCAGCTGAAAGGCGTTGGCAACGCTGCGGAATAACACACTAACGTTGTAAGTGTGGTGCTTCCTAGCGTAAAAGTCGGTGTAGTCGCCAACTCGTAGGGGAAGATGCATCTGCACGCGAGACAGCGGGATCAAGGCTTTGGCTCGCAGCTCGTGATTATCTTGGAGGCGGCCCGCAACCGGTGTGTCGCGAAGGAAAACCAGACGGAGGTAGTCGCGTACTTTGGCGTGCAGAGATCGCCCAAGCTGAGCGAAGTCGTTGAGGGTTTCTTGGTTTCTTGGTGGAATGCCTCAAGGACGGACAACAGATCTGGCAAATCCGAGAACCCTCCTCCGTGGGCGAAGACTTGAAGATCCAATGCATGGTCGCCAACTGCGACGGCGGGAGGGCAGGCTAGGAGCTCTTGGTAGCTAATGATGCCAAAGGGGAAGTTGTTGAGAGAGAAATCTGTCCCAGGAGGAATTTCAAGAAACAATCAAACTCAACAAGCGTGTAGCTGAAGTTGACCTTGGCAACGAAGGAGTTCAGGTGACCTGCAGCGATGGGTCATCCTTTGCGGGCACCATTCTCGTTGGTGCAGATGGCGTGCACATCCGCGTGAGAAACGCCATGTTTGAGAAGCTACCCGAGACCAAGTACGGCAAAGACATCCCCAAGTATTCGCGACAAGACGAAGAGGAGTTTGTCAAGCGGAATTATAATGTGCTAATCACTTCTACCACTAAGTTCGGCTAGGTATTCGATAAGCGCATTTAGTCGACGTCGACGCCGCTTCCCGAAGTGGCTTTCAAGAAGTGGTTTTCCCGGAGATTTCTTCTTGCTGGAGACTCGTTTGACAGGGTCAGTCATTTCCACAAGTCCATCAGAACGTTACTGATGATTCTTTACTTAACAGCTGAACCCAATCGAAGGTCAAGGCGCAAATGGGGCCATGGAGTCCTGCGCTCAACTCTTGAACGCCATATTATGAACTAAGGACCGTCACGACGGCAGTTTGACTGGACTGACTGATGACGACGTTGAAAACAATTTATGACGACGTTGAAAACAATTTTGGAGACCTTTTTCGGTCGACCTGGTCTGTTCCAAGCTGATTGGTCGGTTCTTAGTCTCGGGAAAAGGCTCGCCACGTGCTCGACATGGGATGGGGCCATCGGTGTGGTCGGTACTGCCGCTCGCAATTTTTATTCGGTTTGGGATCTCCGTCGCTTGGGATACATTGGAAGTTCCCAGGCCATCAAGGCGGCGGTATCTATTGTTGACGGAGAGGCTCTTGTTGAGTCTGGTGCCACCTGGGCTGGGCTGTGGTACTGGCGAGAGGATAAGATTGCTCACATCACGCGGTTAAAGCAGGAGGCCTAGACAAGTGGAGCGTCAGCTGAAAGTTGTCAAGACATAGTTGTGGAGTCGTGGACCCGAGAAAGACTGAAAGGTGAAAGGTGACAGGCGCGGCTGGATGCCTCATTATTAAACTGATCCCCCGGACATGACTGCGCTAAGCAGCTAGATCCGGGGAACTCTCTGGGGGAGGCCGTGCCCTGTAATCCACCAATTGGACTCTGATGGTGGAGCTTAGGTCCTTCGTACTCCGTGTTTTACATGTCAGTTAGCTACATTGTACATTCCCTTGGCGTCGCTGGCTCTGATTTGTGGCCGTTCATTTGCCCGCTTGCTGCACAGGGAGCTATTGAACCATTGGCCATTGAGGAGAGCGGGGAAGAAACCAACCCAACATTTAGAGACAATCGCAGCCCCTGCTCCATCCACCGCAGCCTCGGTTCGCGATTCGACCGCATATAAGACCGCCTTGGCGAGGCGCACCCCGCATGAACCCCAGCTGCCTCATGACTGGAGCGGCATGGGGAAGCCAATCAGGCCATATATTCGCTTGGGTCGTTGCGTCTTCGGAGTCGCGTGCGAAAAAAAGTGTTAAAAAGGTCCCCGTCGCGCTCTCTGTCGATCAGTCTGCGAACTCTCTTCCTCCTGTACACTTCGTACTCACCGTCGCAATGAAGCCCAGAGTCTATCAGTTCCTGGTTGGCGTGTTTGCGTCCTTCGGGTCGCTCCTCTTCGGCTATGATTTGGGTGTTATTGCCCAGGTCATTGCTTCTGAGTCCTACAAAGAATTGTTCGACGTCACTGGTACCGACTCTTCCACGTAAGGCTTTTTCCATTCCTCTTCCTTTCAGTCTGTTACTATGCCTCCATTTACTTACCCGTCGCAGCGGTGCCGTGGTCGCCTTGTTCACCGGCGGTGCCTTTTTCGGCGCCTGGTGGGCGTCTCCCACGACAGAATATCTCGGTAGACGATGGACTATCAACATCGGCAGCGTCATCTTCATCGTTGGAGGAGCTTTGCAAACCGCCGCGCCCAAGATCTCCTATCTGATGGCTGGACGTTTCCTCGCTGGTCTCGGCGTCGGATTCCTGACCATGATCATCCCGCTGTACCAGGCCGAGATTGCACACCCGTCCATCAGAGGTGCGTACAACCAACTCTCCTCTACTCAATCAGTACAAGGCTCTGCTTGCTGACTTCATTCCAGGAACTGTCACTGCTCTTCAGCAGTTCATGCTTGGCATCGGCGCCCTCGTTGCGTCATGGACAGGCTGGGGCACCTTCAACATCTACACCGACACTCGACAGTGGCGCATCCCCTTGGGCGTCCAAATCATCCCTGCCCTCATCCTCGGCGCTCTCATCTTCCTCTTCCCCGAGTCTCCTCGCTGGCTCATCGACAACAACAAGCCCGAAGAAGGCCTCAAGACCCTTGCTCGCCTGCACAGTAACGGCAATGAGGATGACCCCTGGGTCCGCGCCGAATTCGAGCAGATCCAGGATAGCATTACCTTTGAACATGAGAATGAAGCCACGTCTTACAAGGAGCTGTTTACCAACATGTCCTGCTTCCGCCGTCTCTTCATTGCCTGCGCCCTTCAAGCATCCATCCAAATGACAGGTAACACATCGCCAGCTCCGGCAAAATGGAATGCGCTCCCTGCTAACGTGTTGCACAGGTGTCTCCGCAATTCAGTATTACTCCGTTACGATCTACCAGCAAGCAGGCATTGGACCTAGTGATGCCCTCAAGTATCAAGCCATCAACTCCATCATCGCACTCATCGCTCAAGCCTTGTGCATTGCATACATCGATCGTTTCGGCCGCCGCTGGACCCTCATCTGGGGCAATCTCTTCAACATGCTTACCTTCATTATTGCTACTATAATGTTGGCCGTCTACCCACCTGGCTCCGGCAGCGCTGCTCAGGGTTGGGGTTTCATCATCGTCACTTGGGCATACAACTTCTCCTTCTCTGCCACTTGCGGACCCCTTTCCTGGATTATTCCCGCCGAGATCTTTGATACTCGCACGAGAGCCAAGGGTGTGTCTCTCGCAACCATGACCTCTTTCGCCTTCAACACCATGATTGGCCAAGTCACAGGCATTGCAATGGAAGCCATCGGGTGGAAATACTACCTTGTGTTTGTCATTTGCAACTTCACCAACGCAGCCTTCTTCTGGGCCATCCTCCCGGAGACTAAGCAGCTGCCCCTTGAGGAGATGAACTACTTGTTTACTCACGCGCCGTGGTTTGTCCCTGGCACAGATAAGAAGCAGTATACGGCTGACTACCAGGGAGACTTGGAACGCAGGGCAGAGAAATTTGACAGCAAGGCAGCAGCTGAAGGCATTGAGCATGAGTAGTTTAGTACAACGGTGTGAAGGCGATGGCTGTAGCTAGCTTATGTTGGCAGTAATATCGAGACATGATTACTGACAGAGTTATGCTACGTTGGCAATGTAACAATGTGAAATTTGAGGTTACTGCAATTTTAAACGACTTAATTAATAAGAGCTCAGTTAGTCGGCCTGATGAATATGCAGAAAGTGAGCCCATGTATAATGTTATAAAATTTAGTCAGAACCAAGCGAATAAAGCAACTGCGTCGGCTTGGTTGTAAAGGCACTATCTAGCATCGAAGTGAATTCATCGCTCTTGCAGCCCCATGCTATCGGCTTTAGCTACGGGTACCGAACCAAGCCTTGAATCCATACTCCCAGCCTTGTTATGGAAGCGTAGACCTACGCTATATGCGAATCGTGGTTGTTCCCCCTCTCAGCCAGCATCTGAAAGCGGCTTGGTTCTTCTTACTCTCGCGAACTAAGCTGGCGATCTGTTCTTGAGATAGAGATTCAAGAACAGCCACATAATCCGTGCGAGCGAGCTTCATACCGTACGCCGGCGCGTTCGAGTGCTTCAAGACCGACAAGAGTGCGTGAAATCTTGGTCCAGTCTGCATCGAGAGGAATTTCATTGCCCCGGTGGTCAGGAGCCAGGCGGCGCACTCTCTTCGTATCAGGCGCCAGCGGATCTGGGGTTCTCTGCTCCTCTATGGGTAACAGATCAGATTGCTTCTTGGGATGGAGACTTATACTGGACGGGTGAGACAGAAGACTGTCCATGTCGATGATATCCTGAGTTGAGACGAGTTCAGGAGATTCGTCGGGATCATTACCGTCCGGCCCCTTCGTTGTACATGGCGGGACAAGCACGCTAGTGCCCGAGCAGGTGCCGTCCGACAAAGGTAACCCACTCTGGGGTCAATGGTTGCGACTGGTGCTATTCCAAGGCGTTAGGGTATTGACAAAGCCAGGCGGAAGTTCGAAGTTACTCACCCTTTGAAAGGTGATGGGGCTCTCAAAAACCATCCAACCTTCTTTACACATTAACAGCTTATCATAAGGGATTCCGTTGCTGTATCCCAGACCTTTGTTTCACCATATAACCCCGATGCAGTAAGCTTTGAGTCAGGTGATATTATGACTGATAACACGCGATGGCCATGGCCCTCAAGCGTTCGTTGGATGGATCATGTTTCTGCGTCCCAGATCATGACTGTCTTATGGGTTGACCCTGATATGAGCCGCCTGCCGTCACTAGAGAAGGCGACCGATGTGACTGAGGTACCGTGGCCCTCGAGCATGCGTTGGAAGGCCCCCCATCGCTGTATCCCAAATCTTTATTTCCCTGACCCCAACCTCAAAGGGGAGGCCTGACCCTAACCCCAATGCTATAAGCTTTGAGTTAGGCGAGAATGCGACTGATGACACTGAATTACCACAGCCTTTGAGCGTTTGTTCAAGGGCTTCTTGCATCCCAGATCTTGTCTGTCTCATCGTGTGACCCTGATGTAATGAGCTTTAATTCAGGTGAGAATGCAACCGATGAAGCCTGACGGCCACGGCCCTCGAGAGTTTGTTGAAGGGATCTCATCATTGCATCCCAGATCTTCACTTTTCATCGATTGACCCTGAAGCGAGTCGTCTACCATCACTAGAGAATGCAGCCGACCTCAGTGAGTTACCGTAACCCTCGAGCGTGCGTTACAGCGTCCCAGTCGCTGCGTCCCAGATATTGACTGCCCCATTGTCCGACCCCGACGCGAGCCGCCCGCCGTCGCCGGAGAACGCGACCGACCTGAGTGAGGCGCCGTGGCCCTCGAGCGTTTGCAGGCAAGGGTCCCAGTTAGGACCCACGATCGGTTTTGTCGTTATCCAGCCAATATGTTCCTGAAATGTCTCTCTAATAACGGTTCTCTCTGGAGCAAAGACAAGCGCTGACGCGTAGAGTTGGAGGGGTGCCTGGTCAATTACTGGGCGGTAGTTGAGGATGAAACGCTTTGCGTTGTGAAGAAACCGTGAGACTTCGGCACTATCATCGGGCTAAGTAGTGTCTTGGAAAATACCGGCGTATGGCTTTGGAAGTGACTTATATGAATCAGGCTCTGCAACGCGTCTATGGGCCCGATGCTCTCCGATATCCTGCCAATGAGATTGAACGCTTTAAGCCAATGGAGGAAGTGGCGCTGGAGGAATTGGAATGCTTGGTATCCGTCATAAAGCTTAACTCTGCTGCCCTTCAACCGATGCACCTAGTACAGGCACACATATTGAACTTCTGATGGTAGGCAGCTGTCGATCTTTCGTCTGTCGATGTCCTCTCGAAGTTTTCTGGGTATTTACAGGCCACAGATATCTTTGTTGAGAGAATCGTCCTTCATAAGCAGATCAAGACATCTAGTCACCAGCGTCTCGTGGCTTGCCCTCTCGTCAACCCAAAACTGGCATGTCTTGCACTCGTCGCCGAGGAGAAAGTCCCGGAATGATAGGTGAAAGAGTTTCACGGGAGCATTTGCATCGGCCGGTATATCCAAGACTGAATGAAGTCGAAGAGGCCTATTGTCGATAACCGTCTTATTGATTCCCAGCAGGCAAGATAAAAAGCGGAATAGCCAGCTTGACGAGTTTCTTGACATTCGTTTGGCCGGGCCGATCTGAAGGTAGACATCCGTCCGGCGTGACCGCGTTGTTGTAATCGAGTCGGATCTGTTCTAGTTGGAGCTCCAGGAATGCTGATCTGTCATGCGCGATGCTTGACTCGGGAATGTCATGGAGGATCAGATCTTGATACTTGCCATGTATACTCTGGAAGCCGAGGCGAATGGGGAGCTCTGGCCTGCTAGTTACGAAGAATCTTAGGCCGACTGATGCCAGGCACTTTGCTATGAGGACAATCTCCCTGATATCCACTTCGCGGTCACACTCATCGAGGGCATCGATCACAACCACGATCGTCTTGGGAATCTCGGGGTCCCGTCCAACCTCCTTCAGCGGTTGTAGAATAAGCTTCTCGAACCGTTCTTTCATATCCTTGTCGGCAATAGAGTGGTCGGCCTCGATCGCGTTTCGAACGTGCTGAGCCAGGCGAGGGTGCTTGTGGACTAGCTGGACGGCGAGGCTAGTAAAGAACCGTGCTGCTTTGCTACGACCCCCTTCGCCTCTTTTGAAAAGAAAAGCTGGAGCCAAGTGCTCTTTTGTCTGCCAGGCTGAAGGCCACAGTACGAGAGATTGTAGACCTTCCAATGCCTGCCATCCCCTGCAGCCAGTATATTCATTTACAGTCTATATCGCCGACCCATTTCTTTATTTCATCGAGGATCTCGACTCGGGTATTGGGTAAGCAGGTTAGATTTTCTTTTTCGGAGTAGGAGTCGAAGGACACTCCAGCGGCAATGGGAAGGTGGCGCATCACTGCCATCTGAGTGGTTGTGCTAGTTAGAAAGCCGTGAGTCATTGAGGTTGGGCGAACGAGAATCATGCTTTTTGTCTCACCGTGGGCCCTGGACTTCGTTCTTCAGGTCTTTTCCTACTTAAGGCCCGTTAGCTATATATTATATCGAGTTAGACAAGGGAACTAACGGGATACAATTACATCAACTGTGCGCTGTGTGGTTTGAAGGTGTCTGGTTGGGACGAAACGAAGAAGCTCCTTCGCGTAGGCAGCCGCAGTCGCAGACGCATACCGCTGCCACCGATCGTTGTTATGCGAATCGGCGTAGTCGCAGATTCCCCTGATCACAAGGCAGGGAAAGTGGTTCATCAGACCAGCGGCCGCCATCTCGAAGCAAAGGCACTCCTCTCCTGCAGATTCAGAAATCTGGTCCCGGGTAGCGGCATCATTGATGAGTGTGTTTCCAGAAGCGATGGTTCCGTAATGGATCTCTGGATCGGTTGTGTTCCGCTGATGACGCTCAACCTCCCCGGATGGATCGCACGGGGCACATGTATTGCCGCCAGCATGTTCGTGCGAGGACTTGAATAGCCGATCGTTCTCTGGCCCCTGATGAACGAAGCCGTGGGCCTTGGTCTTCATCTTAGGATTGGCTTCCCACATGGCTTGAAGCAGATCTGGAATCCTAGATTCCGCGAACTCGTGCTCTGCCTGCAGGTTCGATAGCGCGCCGAGGAGGACCGGCGGGGGATTGCTGAGGGAGCCTTTCCGCTCCCATGTCTTATTCATCTTCGCCTTTCCTAGATCATACTGGATGACCCCTCCCGCTCTTCCATCGGGTTGCCCGACAACAACATCACCGAGCCGGATATCCCGATCCCGATCAGGTCGAGCCATGCCGCTGCCGATTCCCACCAGCAAACCAGTTCTAATCCGAGGTAGGGAAGAGAGAAGGTTTGAGGCCGTAGTCGCCGCGGAAGTCAGTCCGTACACACCAGCGGGAAGCGAGGCTATGACGATGTTGTGCTCGCCTATTCGGCCCCATGTGTACGAATTTGTGTCGGACTGATGTTGCTCAAAGCCTTCAGGTGTCCCATGCCGATCATCGAGGAGGGCCGTTGCTGCTGCACGCTCGATGGGGAGCGCAGCAATCCACCCTATGGAATAAAGGTCCGGGCTGTCTAGTACGGCCATCGTGGAGAGCCTCAGTCGATTCTGCGCGGTCTCGAGCTCCAAGGGCGGGCCAGAATGCTACTCCGAGAGACAGGACGATTATGAAAGAAGACACGATAATATGATGGCTGTTGGGCAGAGTTGGACAAATGGAAAGTCGGGCAGGAAATGCGTGATCAGTGATCCGGCGAAGCTACCCCGCCTCGACTTCGTACGAGCGCGAAGCTGGCGGTTAAATGAGCACCTCTCGCCCAATAGATAGTCTATCGTCTCATGCGCCACAATAACTAATCATGCTTGACTGTCTGTTTATTTCGTCTCCGCTCCCGCATCTTTCACCACTTCGATTGCAAAGATGATCGCGATCGCGTGTATGCACTCGCTCATCTCTCACCTGACGTCCGGTTCCAAGAACCTGGGGGTGAAGGAGAAGACCTCCCTGGATTCTGTGTTTCCTACAAGGAAGAACCTGAGAGAGTGTACGCCATGTTTGGCCGGTACCTCGTTGAGTCCGGTGTTCTCCGCCCCTCCGAAATCCTTCACCTGACAAACCAGCATGCCGTGAGGCATCATCTCGCGGGTGTGTGTTCATGGGCCTCGGACTGGCGACTTCTGCCGGCTAGAGCGGATATTGCACTAGCCGTCGAGAAGGAAACTGACGTTGCATTGGCAGCCAGCTTTGAGTACGCAGACTCCTGGCTAACTCTGCATTATGAAAGTGGGGTTTGGATTATCGAGATCATCATGGGGACCTTGCAAAGATTTCCTAAGGATCCGCAGCCCCCGGATGCCATCGAGTGGCTTCAGACTACCCTGGAGGTCCCCTCTTGGGGAATTGGTGCCGGATGATGCTGGCACGGAGACCCAAATCAGAGCCTTCCAAGATCTGATTGACATTCTTACTCCGGAAACAATACACCTCGATGAAGCTTGCGATGATTTCCTCGAACAGAGCGATGTCATCGATCTCCTGTTTTACGATGGTTGGCTTGCGGAGGAGCCTGCGGAGGTTTGGCAGACTTGGAAGAATTCTGATTACAGCGATGGCTACACATACGGCTCGCTCGAGGGCTACTGGCCCGAACTCTTTACCAGCTTCATGCACGAGCTATGTAGGAGCATGAGAGATCGCCGGCTTTTCGTTACGGACCCTGACATGAGTGGACACCACTACGACCTCTGCAAACACGACGAGGACAACAGATGCAAGCGTCCTCGTTTCGGCATCGGGCCCTCCCACACCAAGATAGGGGATTGCATTGTCGGCTGCGGAGGCTTCAAGTGGTACGGTAACACGTGGAGGACGCTCGATCCAACCGACACGCACGCATGGATCCTACGTCCTGAAGAGGACTATAGTAACGGTCAAGACGAGGAAATGGTGACGACGACGGGGAGGCGGTTAGATTTCGGTTCGTGGGCGATTTTCGACTAGCAAGAGCATTGGATTATCATCTTCTAGAGAAGGGGAGGTCCGCTGGTGATAAAACTGTCCTTTTTGATGAAAGTCTATGTGGCTTCACGCTAATTCTGTTTTGAAGTCGTTCTCATCAATGTAATAGGACTTGGATTGTCCTGCACTCCGTTGCAGTGGCTCACCACATAACCCATACCGCTGGATTTGTCTTTGTTTGTATGCAGTAAATGACAGCTCACTCGGTGATGAATAATTTCCTGTCATATGTGCCATACTCAATGGGCTTCGAGAAGCCACTGTAGGTCGCTGTTAGACAGCCTAGATATCCTTGGTGGCTTGGTCGCCACACAACTCTTCTTGGCTCGGAAGAGTTCTTGCCACGGCGTTTCATATCTCTCTATACGGATTGAATTGATACATCCGGTCAGCTTTGTATATTCCGACGACCCAGTAGGCGCTTTATACGTTTCTTGAAACTTATGTACTTTGTGATCCTTGACTTAGTCTTAAACGTGACGAGTTAGTTTTTGGAGTTCTGGCTCGATATGTAGCCGTCTTGGGCATTTGGATCGACCACACCGCCCCAAGAGAAGACAAATAGAGGAAACCACTGCGTTTGTAACTTGCAAACAACAAATGATGGGAGGCAAGCCATAGCGCTGGGCTTATATGCCTATCGGGTCTTCCTTTTGTCGCGTTAGCGGCCGGCCTTTGAGCAATAACCTGCGCCTCATTGAGCGATACTGAGTGGGAATAGCTTGAATTACAACTAAGCGCAACATTTTGAAAGGATATGAATAAAAAAATAGATAAGTGCTAATACGCGTAGCTTATTACACTAATTAAAGAACGGTCCATGAATTATCTTCGACTTGGGGAAACTGATCCCCGATGCAGGAATAAATTGTTGACGTGTGACATTCTTTGTAAAGCAAAATTCACGATGTGGCAGCTTTGGTTGTCATGTAAGCTTTTCCGTCGTTCCAGACTTCACTGCGCAGAGGGGAAGGGAGCACTGCATGCTGAACGTGGGTCACAACTCGCAACTCCGTCACAAATTCTGAGACTTCGCAGCAATGATTCTAGTCAGTTCTGGAAATATAGGGCACTAGGACCGTGCCAAATCTCACAAAACCACACGTATCGTTGCACCATCGGCAGTGCCTAATAGGAGCATCGATTGCGGTCAAAGGAAAGAGCCTTGGCGATACAAAGCCTGTGTGGTTCATGGATCATAAACGTCCTCGAGTACGAGTGCCAGCCTTCTTTTCGGCGCCATGGACAAAGGGTGACTACTGACTAGCCTACTACGTATTGTAGCCACTTCTGGTATCATTTCATCACAATAATTTACAATCGCACTGAATCTACCAGACGCATCTAGCGTCTCGGCTTAGATCATTCCTTCCCTCCTTTGTAGCCTCAAGATGCTATCCGTGCTGCCGGTCTGGCGCGACGCAGCCTTGTCCGAGCCGTCGGTCGGATATTCATCGATGACAGGCTCTTCGGGATACTTGCGTCGGGACGGCTCTCCACCTTCTAAGCTGCGTAGCTGGTAGCCGTGAGACGTCTTGCCTGGGCGCCAATTCCTGTCAGCTCTCGTGGAGCTCTCGCCCTTCTTGGACGTCTTCTTTGAGGAGAGACCGAGGATGGTGAGGAGTCTGGGCAGGTAGCGGTTGAGGAACGGCTTGAGTCGCATCATATTGTTGCAGATGATTCCAAAATTCAGCTCGACTATTGACCACACGCCTGCCTCGGCTTGCTTGTGGGAGAAGTCGGCGCTGATGGCCAAGATCCTAGCGTAAGGGGCTCTTGCGACAGAGGCAACCAACACACTGTAAATCGCGTGTTAGCACGGTAAGCTCAGGGAGAATGGCCGAGATACATACGCTGATCCAAGGCAAAGAATACCAGCAACCACTAGCTTCTGCCGGAACCTAATCTGGAGAGAGTATAGTGTCGGAAGGGGTAGAACAATAATCGCCAAGTCGGTGAATATGTTCAATGCTACCTGAGCGACAGCCAGGTTTCTCAGGCAAGTGCCGGATCCAGCATCGACTGGATTGCAAGGCCCAGCAAGGAGAGCCGTAAATGTGATTGTGTAGGCAACGAGGGAGCCGCTGATGGCATAGACGCCGATTCGGAACCATAACGAGGGACTAATGCGAAAGAGAACGATCAAGATGGATAGTTTCGTGAAGGTCGGGCTCCACATGTATGTTAACGTTGTTGGGAGTAGATACTGCCTCTGCCAGTCAGTGCCATTGTCAAATCGGTATCGCAACGACAGCTTACGTTGTTGTACTGGATGGCATCCGCAAGTGTGATGTCCCAAGCATGCTGTCCCCAGCCGTATTGCATGCAGAAACAAACGGAAATAAAGAAACCCAACGCCGTGCCCCAAGCCAGGGTAATCAGCACAGCATCTACCTCCCATTTCCGCACAATGAGGCCGCTGGTGACGTAGCGAAGCACCATGGAGACGGTGGCGAGGAAGTAGGTGACTCCAAAGACCACGATGGTCGCCATCTGCACGCTGGACCATCCCTGGTTGAAGTTGGACGTGACGCCATCGGGCGGCGGGACCGCCGGGGTGGTGTAGATGTCGACGTCGGCCATCATTGCAGGCACTTCGGGTCGACTGCGTTAAAGAGTGTTGGGCGTCCGTCGTCAGTTCCGAGGCATCGGGGGGTCAGCAAGAAGCGCCGGCCAACGGTTCCAGCGGGCACTTTGTTGGTTCTTTGCGACGAACGATTAATGAGCGAATACAGGACCCGAGTCGCTGGGAAAGCCAACAAGGTGGTTTAAGAGTGCATTGTGAAGCGCCGTTGAACCAAGGATCATGTCTCGGCAGGTCTGTATCCAGGGGCCGGTAGTATCAAGGCGATGTGACAACGGCCCACTGCAAAACGGCCAGGAACATGAGCAGCGCGAGAGATCGCCAGCGCCTGAATGGAAGGACGAGGCGGTGTTAAAGTATCGGACAGGAGTGCCTAGCTGAAAGGATTTCTTTACGACTATTGCACAGTTCCAAGTATGTAGATACTGGCTGCTGCAGGGCAAGGAAACCTGAATAAATTAAACTTTCCAGCTCGATTGGTGTTATTCTCTTGTGTTTTATGTGAGACCCCCGTCTAAGCAAAAAGCCCTAGTCCGAAGCCCTGATGTCTCAGTGTTAGTGGCTCGTGTTGGGCCAACTTGGAGGGCGAGGAGCTCAGGCCAGGGTTCCTAGGACCAAGGGACGAACTACATACTATTCGTGTAGTAGTAGGAAGGATACGCATCCCGGGGACGCGGAACATGGTCCCGTCTCGGGAAAAGTGCGGAGATGGCCCAACGTTGGCTACCCGTCTGGGAAACAAAGGCTGAAGATCTCAAGAGAGGCTAGCGACCGATCCTACTTGGCCTAATCGCGGCCCGGCCGTCGAGCTAGCTTGGGCTCGTCTCAAGGATAGGATGGGACGAGGGGAGCTAGATTCATTCGTAGGGCTTACGTCGTGTCGTACGAACTCGCCACGGCCGCTGTTGGCTAGCAGTTGGCCTGCATCATATACCAAAGGGGCTTGCAGACACCATGCCATGTTAGTCATTTCAGGATGCGGCTGGACCAGACAGACTGGGGAAGATGCAGCTCAGCCTTCTCAAGTTGTAGAAGCCGACATTCATTGAGCAGTCGGCTTTGGCCTCAGTGCACCCAGAGAGTCGAAATGTCCTGTGGGGAACCTTGGCAAATGGGTCGATTACATTAGGTAAGAAACTCGGGCCAGTTCGCAGTCCACGCACGGCAACGGCGTACAGGGTCTCTAGACTAGCATGCCTCTGCTGGCGGCAATGCCGTGTCGTGACAGGCATCTGCTACGGCGTAGCCATTTGTGCATCCACCAGCATGGATGGCGAGGGAGAGAACTAGGTCCGGACACATACATCCCTAGCTCGCCTAGGAATATAAACTTTGAAGCAGCATGACTTGCGGTGAATCTAAGCAAATATTAGTTAGCTACCAGCAAGGGCAGCCTTGTCGCTATTCCATCGAGCGGAAACACCATCAAGTCCGACGTCCGCATTGGACAGATATATAATGCTCTCCACTCCGCTGAAATGACTGCCAGCAACCCAGGAGTTCCCAGAGAGATTCAGTTTCCCTTTGCCAAACATCCCCAGCTGCCTATTTACGACTTACACATATCCTCGACGTCTCCAAAATGACACATTCCTTGGTCAAGGGCCCCGCCGCCCCTCGTTGCGTCTTCGACTCGGACAAGCCGCTGCCGGGGACCCCTGAAGACATCACCGTCGAGTGGCTCTCAGAAGTCCTCGATGTGCCCGTCAAGGACTTTCAACAGACGGGTGTTTCCCACGGCACCTCGTCCAAGGTGTTCCTAGATCTCGTCTTTGCCGATGGCGTGGAGACGGAGATCCCCACCCGCGTCTGCGTCAAGGGGGGCTTTAATCCGGCTCTGCGCCTGGTCTTCCCCGAGATGTGGGCTACCTACCGCCGTGAGGCCGAGTTCTACTACTACATCGCTCCCCTGACGAGCATGCTGCTGCCCAAGACGTGGTTCGCCGGCACTGACACCGTCAATGGCCAGGGCCTCTTCATCATGTCCAACGTCGCGGACGAGTGTACCTTTGGCACGCCGCTGGAGCCCTGGAAGCCCAGCCAGGTGGAGAATGCCCTCAAGCAGCTTGCCAGTCTGCACGGCAAGACCTGGAACACCAAGGAGGAAAAGTACCCCTGGCTATTTGGCACCGACGGGAAGAAGCTGGCAAACCCGGTGCGTACTATCGTTCTCGCTCTGCTGAAGCCTGAGCCCTGGGATGTTCGTTTCTCCGAGGAGTGTTGCCCTCCGGTTGCTGAGGCTTTGTTGGACCGAGAGCGCATTCAGCGAGGTTTCGAGGCTCTTTGGAAGCACGCCGATTCGGATGAGAAGTTCTACTCGCTCATCCACGGCGACAACCACGTGGGCAACACCCTCATCGCCAACGACGGAACGCCGGGCTTCATCGACTGGCAGGGTCTCCAATATGGCCCCGCTATTCTTGATCTCGTCTACTTCCTCACGGGCGCCTTGACCGTTGAAGACCGCCGCGAGCATGAAGGCGCGCTGGTCGAGGCCTATCTCGAGGCCCTCCACACCGAGGGAGGGCCTAAGCTGTCCAAGGCTGACGTTTGGGATGACTACCGCCGCTACGCCATGCAGGGATTCCTCTGGGCCATGACACCCAAGGGTATGCAGCCTGAAAATGTTATCTTTGCCATTAGCGAGCGGTACTCCGCCGCTATTGTCGACCACGGAACTCTGGAGTTGCTGGGAGTTTAGACTCATGAGGCTACGAGAATATGTAATTGGCAACGGGGTGGTCTTATGTACAATAGTTGAGTCTCAATGCAAGCAATGAGCCACGAATACAATCTCTTGACAATAAAACTTGGGTCGAGAACGCTCACACTTGACGTCGCGCACGTGTACAGGAAGAGAAAGACGCTTGTTCCGGAGCAGGTAAATTCTCCCGTGCCCTTGTGCCCGAGCTGCTTCAAGTCATTGGTGAAGCTGCCCAGGATACAGGCCACCAAAGTTTCAGTGCGTGTATCACCAGCCGAAGTTATCCTCCAAATTTGCATCCAGAACTGGGTCTGAAGAGTGAGACTGAGGTCTAAAAGATGGAGTTTTCAAGCACTTAGATTATCTACAAACTAACCAAAGCTAGTCATTTCGAAGATCTTCTACTGAAAAGAGCCCATTCCTATGTCGATCAGGGCCTGGTTGATCATGGCGATTTTGCGCTCGTACATCTCGTCTGCCCCCAATCGGCAGAATCAGCCCCGTCATCCATGATTGACTGTTCCTTGCGAGGATGCCACATTGCGGATCGCTACGGGAAGACACCCTGCTTTCTTACTTTGTTCCCTGAGAGCACTTCCGAGTCAGACTTCTGCGTTTACATGCGCTGTGCTACGCTCCAAAGTGGAACTTGTCGAACTAGACACCTCAGTAACTATCATGGATACTATATTTTGCGAGAAATGTAGATATTTCATGCATTGCAACTACAATAAAGCCATTCACGGCTTAGGTGATGATAGATCTGTCCCTAAGGTTTTGAGTGCCACTGACACGGGGTGCCGGCTCTGCCAAGCTATAGTAAATAAGTTCGAGTCCTTCCAGCTAGACCTTCTCTCACTCGCTAAGGCAAACGGTCAACGAGCTGTGTTCCGCTTGTTCCATCGGCCGTACTGAATTTCAAACATAGGCTCGCCAAAACGTTTGGACAGAACTTTCTTGGTTGTCTTTATCTCGAAATCACAGGTCGAAACATGTGGCGTATGACGGATGGGTCGGCAGCAAAAGCCTCATGTGGTGATGATAACACAGGCTCGGAACCCGTTTCACGAGGGCTGCGAAGTAGTTGCGCGCATGCATACTATGATACTAGAGCATGACAACTGCAATCAAGTCGACAATCCTGGATTCTGGTAATAAGGCATCCTGTGAATAGTACGTCGATCTAGAAGAAGGTATGCTTATCGTTATATGACTGTTTTATTGTTATGTATAGTCTAGTGTTGAAGGGTGTCTCTGACTGCGGTGTAATTGCTTCACTTGGAGCGGTCGCCTTCCTCGTGGAGCCAAGCCCCTTATATTAGGTCACGTAACTTCAGTCTATTCCACTCCTGTCTGTAGCACCCGTTGGTTGAACCGGAAAACTGATATATCACATTCAATATGCTCGTGTAGGTCGGGATTGCGCTGTTACGCGATTCTTTATATCACTTTATTAGATAACTCATCACCTTTTACTACAGCTTGCTACCGATTGTATTGAATGTCGGATAATACATTGAAAAAGCAAGGTTTAGTTTAGTACTACCATGATTAGGATGATGATGAATGTCAGGGAAGCTAGTTCGCTCTTAGGCTCGTTCTTCAAGTTGCGGGGAAACAAGTATCCGAAATGTCATTCGATGATGTTCCCTCTGAGAGAGTTACAAAACCTGTGACTTAACAGGAAATCGATTCCCCCACCAGGTGCTTAGAAATCCCAATAGTTTTAGAGTTTAAGGTAATTCTTTCCCATTTGCGGCAGGCTCGCTAGTTTCGTCAACTTAGCACCCCGATGTCACTTTAAACTTTTAATATTATACTAATGACAACCTATATCTTACTAACTAGTTTAAGAATCAATTAACTCTCAACACCAATTCCAATAACCGAAAGTTTAGAGATTAGCTATGTATCCGCATTTAGGATAACGGCCTCTCTAGGTTCAGGTGTATAACCCTCAAGCCGTGACAAAAGTCAAACTAGCTATCTTAAACTACTATGCCTACTCTAATCAACGCCTACGGAATAAAGAAAGAAAAGATTATATGGATGGTAAACTTGGCCTCCTATATTGGCTACATGAGAAGCTAACTGGCGGCCGGTCTCGATCTTGGAAAAACGAGCAGCTAGTCTAGACCTTCGAAAATCCGCAATATGAGAAGTGGCTTGAAGACCTATTGGATTTGGTTCGGAGGCTTCACTGACCATTACCATGGCCGAAAAGCAAGAAAGTCTGCTGAGGCAGCCCGGAGCTTGTTCAACGCCACGACGTCCTTCATCATCATTAAAGTAGACGCAGTTCGGGTAGCATCAGTGCTACAATAGCTCAAGCTTCCAGTCAAATAAGCTAGCAGTGTTTCTTCCACTACACCCAGTGTCATAGATGGTGAGCTCGACATATTATGATTCATGGAGAACGACTGATGTCAATGGGGATGTGCCGTTTTGCTTTAGGGTAGATACATCACCCACGCAGCAGCCCCCATCAAGATGCCTGAGCGAGTCACCATCGTCATGTCCTTACGACCCGATGACCCAGCACTCCTTGACGAGACCACAAACGCCAATGTGTGAAATAAGTCACACCTCACAGAACTATACAACCAGTGGACTACCTACCGCCTCACAACGTCCTATCGCAACGTGCTCGCATTGCCGCGGATGCCTTGAGGCAGAGATCTCTGGACAACATTGCCAATTCAACCCTCAGCGCAAACGAGGGCTCTGTCCAGTAGAGGCTGTGAATCTGACGGAAGTGGAGAAGTGCTAGACCTAGAAGTTGTCTCGTCTCAAGCATGAGGGGCGCAAGGCTGGGAAATTACCCCAGCCTTCCATCCCACGCCGCAATGTCCGCTTCCGGCTGATCTTAGCGAGAAGATGCGGGAAGGACAAGCGGCTGATGCTTAGCCCACATCCAAGCTGCTTTTTCTCACACAGGTTGTCGAAGTGGATACGACGATGTCTCGCCGAGATAGAAGCTGGACATTGTTTGTGTCCTCAGTGAAGCGGACTACAAAAGATCGTTGTATCGAAAGAGGTTGGACAGAAACTGGAAGCTTCATGCCAAGGATGTTCAGTTCTGTTCGCATCGGGCTCTGTCACGATGGCGAGCACGAGACGGCCGGGGAAGGTGTGGAGACCCATTCCTCTCCCCTTCACCAGCCAACTTTTCGCAAAGCAGAAGTTAGCACAGCTTTCAAGAAGACGCATGAAGGTGTCTTTTCGCGCGATCCTCGTCTTAAACAACGCTAACCTTTGCGCGATGAGTGTTGTAAATGTGGTGCCGGTGCGGTTTTCTTCTGGCCCGTGACAATCTCCATGCGTCCTCACAGAGCCTTTGTTCGAGATTCAGAATCATGCTAGGGAACGAAAACTTGCCACTCTCTTATATTTGAATCCCACTGGGTACCAGCAACATGTTTAATACTGTCCGACTTTGCGTAGCCTGCGGTTAAAAAGATGCGCAGAAACGGGTTCTTGGATCTGAAAAGTTGGGACGTCATCAAAAAAAAAAAGAAGAAGAAACAAACGCTGGATTTACAAGGCGGCATTGTAATTTATCTCACCAGGTCACGCGGCCAGATCGAGACGTCCCGTTGTCTGGACACATCCTGGCTTGGGGTGAAGGTTTTCGATCGTGGCTCCGTGGATTCCGCTTGTGGTGGAGACGCAAGCTACAGATAGTGTAAGTTCGATCGGGGGGTTTACGCCTCCAAAGCTGGTCGGGCTTATCGAGGCCGGTTTTTCTGTTTCATCGGAGAAACTGGCCTTGGTCCTCGTTTATTAAGACCAACTGTCTCGCGTCATCCTCCCAGACGAGCCGAGTTTCGCCTTCGCAGGCAAGACCTAACCTAGTGCAGGTGTCGGACGCATGCAAACGTGACAGAGCCGTACTGCTTCTTCCCGTTGGCCAGTCTAGTGTTGGAAATTATATAATCAGCTTAGATGACCCTCCCTGTCTAGGTCACTTGAGCTGTTGTCGAGATGCAGGCCCGGCCAAGCGGAACCGCTCAAAACCTCGACGTTAGGTCCAAACCGGCTCAGATATCTGTAGCTATCCGGTTACGGAAGCTCGCCCAGTGACGTGGTATTGGGTAGCGATACTGTATTTAGCATTTGCATCCGGGCAAGATCTGCACCATGATCGAGGATGCAAGCTGAGACACCGCGATTGGTCTCACATAATTAGATTTACCCATCATGCAGATTCTAGAAGTCTATCGCGTTTTCCAGATGCCGTTTGTGCCGAATAGCAGGCTGCTCGTACTAGTTAGTATACCGGAATGTTCTGCCGCAGCCACTGACAACAGAGAACGGCGGAGCAGTTCCTCTCGATGAATCATTGGCTCAGTGAGGTAGTTATACGATTAAGTTTGTATGCTGATCGTCATCACATCTAACTTAAATCAGGGAACCAGGGAGCAGTCCCTGGCCATCAGTTCCATCCCAACACTCACAAATGCTATGGTTTGCAGCCCATGCGACTGGCACTTCCTGCGGCTAGCCAGGTCAGCCGTGTTCCAGGGATCATCAACGCTTTTGATAGGAATAGGACCGTCTGGGGATAAAACGGAAGACCCGATAGTCCTCATGTACGCTGGCGACGCGATCATCCTCCCAGCTGGAGCGGTGCACTGTTCGAAAGATTCCAAAATGATTACAGGTACATTAGCGGGTATTCAAAGCCTAACTTTTCCCCTAAAATGCAAACAGTCTAATAATTTGAGGAAGCTGGCTCGAACAAATGGACGAAGGAGTCAGCAAGGACAAGGAGCTTCCCTGGGAGCCGAAGCTGACGCCATTCCTCTGGCCGAATGGGACGCCGTCCAGGGGTCCAACCTAAGGGCTTGAGGAGGTAGCTTGCTGTAAGAGTCAAGGTAATCTGGCTCATTCAAGCCAATACGCGCTACCATCGCAGTTGTGATGGCGACCGTCACGGGTATAGGGCGGCATATTAGGTTTTGTTTCTCATCCCGAAGCTAGTTAGAGTAGGTAGCTGTACCCGTTGCGTCGCCTGATCCGTCATGTGAGTAATCGCAACGGTGAAAATCCTTGGATGGTCTTCGACGAGACCCTCACTCTGCCCTGATTTCAAGCGCGTCCACCAATACAGGCCCGTCTCTCGGCTCACGTTGATTATCGACGTAGCGTCGCTCTTTGCATCCCTACCGGAGGCAGCGATACGGGAACTCCATGTCGGAAAGGCCGATACAAGCCATGATGCCCAGAAGGTTCTAGCACCCGGCCAAATTCGGGGTTGCGAGGTATGCAGACAGGAATGCACACTCGCTTAACCCACATTCCTACCATCGGATGCGGCCCACACCGAAAGCCTTCTTCCCGAACCTTTTTCTCGGGCCCTCGACATGTGTACTGAACAAAGGAGCGTGAATAAATCTTCTTCGTATAAGGAGATGGCTTTCGCCGCACGATCTGCAACAACCTCACCATCAAACTACCTGTCAGCTTCAAAGACATCACACCACATTCTTCTAAAACACCGAACCACCTTTCCTCAACAACCTATAAAAACAACATCCACCTCACAAATGAAGCCTATTTCCTTCATCTGCGCTTGCCTAGTGGGCAGCACTTTGGCTGCCCCCTGCGCTCCTCTTGTACCGCGGCAAAAATCCTCCATCGAGGCCATTCCCAAGCGCGAACCAGGTCTTCGACTCCCGATCCGCCAGCAGACCGACAAGAGCACCGTGCCTCCTCCTCCTCCTCCTCCTCCCACAGTCCCTCCTACGGTCGGGACGCCTCCTTTTATTCCCCCGAAGTTTCGACTTCCGATCATCAAGACTCCCAAGAAAAAAGTGTAGCGTTGTTGTATTGGAGCTTTGGGAATTTTGGGTCAGCCTTTTGTTCTGTTGAGTTTGCTCAATGAGGAGAACGTCAGCGAAGATTGAATTGGCATTGACTGGATGGAGGTGACGGGGAGGATAATTAAATTAATCGAAAATAATCATTCGGAGTGGACTTTGTTTCTTCTCGTTTGATTACAACCTTGTTTTCTCTTTCCATTTATTCCGATTTGAGTTCTTTACAGGGGCATCATAGTCGACATTTAAGATAAGATATCCTAATCAGTAATTCATCACACATCACTTTAAAAAGCCCGTGTTGACCCTCATCATGTATATTTGAATGGTTTCTCCCCAATCGGAAGAATGTTGAATAGAAAAGATCTTTGGACTACTACGATTAGGTCCATGCATCTTGATTTCGTCGTACATAACAACCCATACTCACAAAGCTGGCTAAACTGCTTTAGCACTATTTTGGTGCACATTTCCACGCCAAATATCCTCTCAATATAAGACTAGTTGACATCCTAAACTTCGCCAGCCTTCATATCGTCCAGTTCGATCTTCTTGGCCACGACCTGATCCTCCAAGTTGCACACATAATCCTTGAACTGGCGGGCAGGTACGCGCTTGTCGAACATCTCCTGGATCTCGGCGTAGTTGCGACCCTTCATCTCGGGGAGACAGTAGTAGAGATATACGCACATGGGCACGGAGAAGGCGAAGAAGATGAAGCAGACTGGAAGAAGCTGTTAGAGGAATTGTCATTTTTCCGGGAGGGAGTGCACTTACTCTTGCCACCGAGGTTCAACTGGTCACTGTTGATCAGATATGGCATTACCTGGAGAACCATGCACGAGACGGCGGTGGCTGCCATGATGTTGATGGCGTATGTCTTCTGGCGGAGCTGCATGCTAGGAGTCTCTCCTCCGACCGAGTAGGCAGTGGCACCGAGAGTCATCTGAGATTAAACAGTTAGCAGTTGTCAAGCGAAGATCCGAAGATTCACTAACCTGATACAAGAATCCCCAGATAACCATAAAGGCCACGGTGGCGTTGAGAGCCTGCGGGCTATTGACGGTGCTCACACCACCGATGATGAGCAAGCCAGCCGTGATGGTGATGATTCCACCAACAATCATGGGCCGGCGACCAATTCTGTCAACCAGCGGCCACGAGCAGATATTTCCGAAGAGCTGGATGGCAAAGGCAGCCTGAGCAATGCCCAAAGGATTGCCAACGCCGGCAAGACGGAAGTAGTAGGTCAAGTAGCCGCCGACGAAGTTAACACCAATGAACTGTTGAGAGATGTACACCATGCAGATAATCAGAGTACGTCGGCCGTCGGGGCCCTTGAAGCACTGCATCCAGCTGCCTCCGCCAGCCGTCTCCTCCTCTTCCTTGCGGATAGCTAATGTAGCCACGGCGACGGCAGTGTCAGCATCGAAGTTCGGGCCGTTGAAGCGCATGTAGGACTTCTTGGCGTCTTCAGGGCGTCCGTGGATGAGCAGCCATGAGGGAGATTCGGGGAGGATGGTCAAGCCGAGAAGAAGCAGGGTCGGAGGGATGATCTGGGTGATGATGGGGATGCGCCAGGACATGTCGTCGGTTCGGTCGGAGCAGGCGTAGACGACGAGGGAGCTGAGCCACTGTCCGATGACGATCATGGTGTTCTGTTGCATACTATTTAGCAAGTTATAGCTGCGTTGTGGAAAGACTTGGATGCTTACGATGAGAATCAGACAGGTTCCTCGGAGCTTGTTGGGCGCCATCTCGGCAACAAAGACAGGGCCAAGGGAGTGTCCCAAGCCAAAGCCAAAGGTGCCCAGAAGCTTGCCGCCAAACAAGGTCAAGATGTCCTTGCTGAAGTACTGGACCAGAACGCCGGCAATACAGAGCAGGCCAGCGACGCCGATGGTCTTCTTGCGGCCGACAATATCGGAGATGAAACCCGTTGCAAAGGCAGAGACGAACAGGCCGACGGTGGTGGCGGCGTTGAGGATCTGCTGGTCCTTGGCAGACACGAGCAAGACGCCGTTGGCGACGTGGCCGAACCGCTCCATGAAGGGCTTCACGGCGAGGAGGTTGCCGACGGTGCTGATTTCGTAGCCGAAGTTGATAGGGAGCATGAAGATGATGAAACCTGTTGGTCAGTACTCGGTCATGCAGTCACTCGGGCGGGCTGGAAGACTCACAGAAGCCTAGAACACGGCGATTGTCCCAGATATCACGGAAAGTGACGTTTGGATTCTCTTTGACCGCGAGGGGCTGATGCGGCGCCTCGACATGGTTCGTGTCGGTCTTGGTATCTTCGGTCGCCATGATGAAGAGCCGGGTCAAGGTAGAGTGAGTAGTAGACAAGGTAATAATGCCGAAAGGCGATGAGGGTAGTGAGCAACAATCTCAAACCCCGGAATGTGGTTTCCTGTGAGTCTATATATCCTCAACTCGGGAAGTCTTGTGACGCGAAAGATTCAGCATGGCTCAGGCCACGACGCTTAAGCTAGGCCCATCAACACAACTAAGAGAGGTCTGGTTCCCCACGGGGACAGGCACTTGCGGGGTGTTTGTGGGGCGCTAAGGTGGGCGATGGGATGGCTATGATTTCCAGAACTAGATGGAGGACACACCACGGCAGACTCGCGAGCGAATTGGGCCTTGTTGGCGAGCGGCTATTCCTTCTTGGAGGAGGCAGCCGAAGGATCTGAACGGTGTGGACAGGCCTCACACATGGCATCACGGCTGTTCGCAATTGCCGTCAACACCGAGACGAGAGAGCGCCTGATGCAGCTCGCAAGGATGCAGTCATCCCGGCTTTCAGTAAATCCCAGGAACCCAGCTGCGACCATGCTTCTTTGAGACGCCCAGTCGTCTCGCTTAGCCCCTCGCAGCGGCACTCGGGGAGAAACCTTGGCTCATCTCCGGTAGATCATGCCCGCGCTTTACTCAACCGGGACGCGTTTTCGTGGTGTTGCAGCTCCACACGTCGCTCCGACAGCCGCGCAATCCCCCGAAGCGACGATCGACTCCCCGGCAGGGGTGTATATCTCCATGCAAATGGTCATAGTCGATGCGGCTGGGCGTCGGTATGTTTGTCATTCATTTGCACGTAATGTTTCCGTTGCTGCATTCGGAAGTCTTAACCACTTCGTCAGACCACTACCTCGCAGCCTCACCTACGAGCCCGTCTTGGCACTGCATCAAGTGACTTAAGACCAAACATCTAGTATTTCCTGGCTTGGTTGCTTCTGCGAGCTTGTCATTCCCGCATCTTATTCGTTTCCCTCTGTCCGAAGTCCTTGGTCTTCTCATAGTCTAGACCGACCTTATTCGCCGCGGCAATGGCAAAACATCTCGACTTCACCATCCCGGGTTCTCTCCCCAAGCCCGTCTACCAGAATCAAGTCTTCGGACGCGACGAGGTTCCAACCCATCTCCTGCCGGTCAAGATCCATTCTACCACTGGCCAAGTCTCAGCTCCCGATTCCCTCCTTTCCGCCAGCTTGACAGACTCCGTTGTCCTGACCAGAGCCTCCGCCTCAGACCCAGCCCCTTCCATCGTTGCTGATTTCGGTGTTGCCGTCGCAGGCATCCCCTTTATCAACATCTCGGCCCTTGGTTCTTCCTCTGGACACGTAGTCGTCGACTTCGCCGTCTCCGAAGGCTACCCCGGAATCAAGTTCCAAGACGGAGACGGTCCCTATCCCTTCTCAGCCGGCGCCGATACCAGCCGCAAGGCTCGCTTCCGCGTGCGCCATACCGGCTTCCACGATTCCAAATACATTCAGGGCAGTCAGCGATGGATGAAGATCACGCTCGCCTCGCCGGGGCCATGCTCCGTGACCATCTCCCGCGCCGGCTTCATCCCCGCCACGTCCAACGTCCCCGTGGACCGTCTACCGGGTCAGTTCGAGTGCTCCGACGCGAGCCTAACCGAGCTTTGGGGCTATGGAGCTCGAACAATCCAGCTTAATTGCGCACCTGCTCGGACGATTCCTCCTCCGTGGCAAGTGTCCGAAGATATGGGCGTTTTGATAGATTCACAGCGGTGCAATGCGTACGGATGGGGCGGTGCTTGGTCGGATTACGAGGCCGAGTTTGATGGACTTGTTATCGAGGGAGGTCTGGCCTGGACTGTTCGCGCAGGTGGTGGTATGCCCGGTATCTTGTTTCAATTGACCGTTACCGACAAGGGCGCCGTCCTCGAGATGTGGTGGGGATACTATAACAAGCCGCAGACGACGTTGGTTCCTGTTTTGATCTCGTCAGTTGAAATTTTGACGCCTATCGAACTGAACAAGTGGCATCGCTTCAAGACTCGTTGCGCAGGTGATGAGCCATTCGTCATAGCCATTGACAATGTTGAGATCGCGACCTTTCGCCAGGGAAACATCAAAGCGTGTGAGTGCAACTCGTCATATTTACCGCTCATGATCTCTTCTGACCATCCACAACAGCCGGACTAGCCCTTCTCGGAATCTCCGTCACCGCCTCTAACTTCCCCTGCGTCCCAACTGGATCAGTTGGAATTGGAGCTGGCGCGGATCAAGTCTGCCGCTTCAAGGACATGCTCATCCGGTCTGTCCCCTCACAAGACATACTCTACGCCTCGGGGCTCAACACCTCTGCCGTGCTGTCCGACTTTGGCGTTGGATGGAACCAATTCCCATTCATCTTCGATGGCGCCAAGCGAGACCGCTACCCCTGGACCGCGGACATCATCGTCGGCGGAAAGACTCTGTACTATTCCACCGCCGGGACCGAGTATGTTCGTGGCAACATTGTTGCGTCGATGCTGCGCTGCAAAGCAAGCAAGAAGACGCCTGGTCTACTGCCCGGTGGCGCTCCGCCTGGTACTGACTTCAATCGTGCAAGAGACGATAGCATGTTTTCCATCTTGTCTGTCAACTACTCACTGTACCTGATCCTGGTGATTTACGACTACTGGACCTTTACGGGAGACGACGACTTACTTCAGCTATGCTGGGACAAGATCGAGGGATGTCTGGCCTATTGCCGACAGCTGGTCAACCAAGATGGTCTGATCAGTGCTACAGGGATAGATGGTGAGTTGTCTCTCTCGTGATCACACTCAACTACCCGCTAACATACTAAAGCCGGTGACTATGACTACTACAACGGAATCCAAGAAGGCGTGTCCACCAAGCGCAACGCTATCTACGTTGCTGTGCTCCGCGCTTGTGCCAAGATAGCTGCATCAGAAGCCATCGGCGACTCCAAGCTCGCTGCCTCTCTCCTCTCCAGTGCCGATGTGAGTGCCAAGGCCGTTCTGGAAAAGTGCTACAATCCTGCCAACGGCTACTTCAACATCACCGATTCTCGCACCACCGGCTTCCAACAAGAAACTCACGCCTGGTTGTTACTCACCGACATTGTTCCCTCTGAACTCAAGACCCAGATCCTAACCCATTTCTCGTCCCTTTGCACCGCATCACACAACTCTGCCCCCCTGTCATTCTCTCCAGACACGACCAACCCTTCCCCTCCACCCGTCATCTCCCCCATCATGTCGGCAATTCACATTGACTCAGCAGTCCATGCTCAGGAGAAGCACTCCATTGTGGAGGATCATCTACGGCGAGTGTGGGAGCCCATGATGGACAAGTCTAACGAGCACTTCACGGGCACGACGTGGGAGTTTATGACGGCCGAGGGCAAGCCATTCAAGGGCGACTTTTGTTCCTACGCCCAACTCTTCAGCTGCGGTCCCACATGGCTTCTGAGCGCACACGTTCTAGGCGTAGAGCCTCTAGCATCGGGGTTCGGCAAGTACAGAGTGTGGCCGAAGTTGAGGCTTAGCGGCGTCAACTGGGCAAGAGGCCGAGTTCCGACTCCAAGCGGGTCCATTTTTGTGGCATGGGAAGAAACGACTGGTGGCTGGAGATTGAGCGTCAAGGCGCCCAGAGGCCTAGATGGCGTTGTTATAATACCAGACGAGATCTGGAACCGCAAGACGGAGATGGTTGTGGGAGACGGCAGCGGACAGGGTAGCAAGGAGCTGGTGGTGGGGTTGGACGGTACTTTGGAAGTGACAGTGAAGTTAGGTGTCATGGAACAGGTTGAGCTTGTGGAGGTTGGAAAGTGATAGATGAGCTGCCTGGAAGCCCCTTCTTTTGGGCCTGCCGACCTCAATGCTTCCAGATATAGGAGAGGTTCTTGTTTCGGAACTGGCATTATCTTTCCATGTCAAAGAAGCTAGCTTGCGGTTTGTGAAGCTGGTAGCCTGAGGCGCTATGTAATTTGAAGCTGTTACTCGTTGCGGAAGCTTGCTTCCTTGTACATCGCGCGGCTATCCCTTCTCAAACGTGTGTATAGGTCTTCCACACATTGCGATAACAGCTTGCAGCGGGAGCAAGCAAATCACAATGCGGCAATTAACTAGAGCATCTGTTTTCAACGATACCAACAAGTCTCCTCACATCACATAAGTTAAGGCACATCCTAAATTGTCTAGTGATTTCCATGCAACCCATGTCCCAATCTCATTGTCCATCGCCCACTCCTTCATAAATCTCTGTTTTCCCAGGCTCGGTTGAATGCCTCCCTATCATCTTCAAACTCGGGATAATCCAGATCACTCTGCACGTCACGTTGCCGGCGCCAATAATCTTCATCTTTAACAGGAATTTCACGCTCCCACCGATCGCGAAAGATGCCGTGCTCGCTGATTGCATCGTCCGGATCAACTCGGTCTCGATTCATCTTGTCTCCTAAGATGGGGAGAGGGGAAGCAGATGTTGGAGTCAGAAGAAAGTTGACCAAGGCATCGAATTGAGTGTCGAGAAGCTTATAGATGCGGTAGGTCACCCCATCACGGTCCGAGTGAAAATAAATGTCGTTGCACTTTAGAAATCAACGTTAGACCACTGTCCAGGGCATATAAATTCGAAGACATACATCAAAACCGGACTGTCCTCGATCAAAGAGTACAACGCCTCCAAGAATGTGGTTCTCGGCCCAATAACCGACCATGTCGGCAACACCATCGGGATACTTCTCCTTCAACTCATAGTAACGATGGTAAAATAACGTCACTGGCGGAGGCAAGTTCCTTAAATGTCTCGGGAGCGGGGATGCGCGTGGATCTCGCTTTGGCACCCATGAAGTAATGCCATCAGCCTTATGAAGGCTCTCGTCCAAGTTCACGAGCATAACAGCGATTCGATGCACGGCTACGGCCACCATCTCAATCAATCGCATCTTGAAAGCCTTGGAGCGAATAGGTGCTTCCTGGAATGCTTGGAGAAGCTATCAAAGGTCAGTAGAAAACATATTAAATGGAGCCCAAACGGAGTCCTACTCTGTCATCGAACATTATATCAGCAGGGCTAAAGGTATCGCGATAGCGCCGCATCTTCTCAATCACGCCGGAACATACTGCTGTATGTTCCCAGAGCGGATGGTCTATATGCAGGGGCCCATAGTATCTGTCGCGGAATACCTCTGGAGTTGGAAGACCATCGAGAATCTGGGCGTATGCAAATTCCGCAACTGGTGTGGAGAGGATTCTGGAGATGGCGTGCGAGAAAAGCTCTCGGTGGTCAGATGATAACTTCTGGATGTCAGCCATGTCTGTCATGTCGGGCATACATAATTGTATTTAGATCGAGCTGATGAGAGGAGAGGAGAGTTCGTTGAATGCGGAGAATCAGATCATGTTGGGCGTCGAGAGGACCTCTGACGTAACCTGTTGGGCGGCGCCTGGGCTTTTGGAACAGCCAACGGTGACTCGTTCGGAGTTGGAAGAATGTTTCGCCTGCAACCTCTGCCGGCTGAAGTTGTCATCATGGCCTCGGTCGCAGCACAGCACATCGACAAGCTGGTGGAATCCACGAGGTGTTCCGATTTAGACGAGGTTAGCGATTTTGCTCTGAGCGTCTTTCGAGCGGGTGCCGCGCGAATCGCCAAGCTTGAGGAACAACTACCAGGCAACCGAGCACGTTCCAGTACGACTAACAGAAGAAAGAAGCGAATTGTGTAACGACCAATCCCGGCAGTTGAAATGTGGCGTGTCGGAAATTGCTACGATAAGGATCGCGGGAACCAAATTGAACCGACTTACCGAGACTGTGTGATTGGAAAATATGGACGAATGCTCGGTGTGTATCAGGAACCTCTCCCATTTCAGCTATTTTCAACCGGGATGAGACCAACCGGCGTGGCCACGTTTCTCAGTCTAGCAGGAAAGTGACGATTGTTTATTGAAACTGGCGTCCTCTGGGTTTGGAATGAAATACATTTACTATGGCTTTCGCCGTCAAAGTTGCGACTTGCACCCTCGATTCCGTGTCGGGTCGTTCAACATTCCGAAAACCCGGAGATATGGGGATAAGAATACGCGTATTGTCGCATAGAGAAAATTTGAGCCAATTGTCTAGCATTTTCAAAGTCCGCTCCGCTACCCAACCCCAGTTCCTACTGCGGAGTTTGTATCATGGCCCGTGTACGAATATTGGCGAAAATGATAAAGAGGCATTGAGAGTCTATTTGTTGTTGCCAGCACACTCCATTCATTCTCTCGATAATATTCGCCTACAAACTTCACCTAAAATAACCATGGCAGACACGATGAAAGCCTGGCAGTACTCGACTGTTGAGGGCAAATTGGAGGATTGCATCTCGCTCAATGACGTCGCGAAGCCGAACGCGTCATCTCTCGCCAAAGATCAACTCATGGTCCAAGTCATCAGCGCATCGGTCAACCCCATCGACTACAAGATGCCCGAGTCAGGACTCATCGGTCGCTTGATGATTTCCCGTCCCGCCACTCCAGGACTGGACTTTTGCGGTCGTGTTGTCGCCAAGCATCCGTCCAGCAACGCGTTCAAGGAAGGGCAACTAATCTTCGGCGGCTTTGCTTCAGCGGGCTCGTTGGGTACGCTCTCTCAGTATATCGTCATCTCGGAAAAGTGCTGTGCGTCCTTGCCGGCTGGCGTAGATCCAGACGATGCCGCTGCTGTTGGAACTGCCGCCGCCACAGCGTATCAATCCCTCATGCCTAAAACGCTGAAGCCGGGCGCCAAGATCTTCATCAACGGTGGCAGTGGAGGAGTCGGTACCTGGGCCATTCAGTTCGCCAAGGCTCTGGGCGCCGAGGTTGTTACGACTTGCTCGACCGGAAACGTTGAGCTGTGCCGACGGATTGGGGCCGACGAGGTCCTCGACTACAGAAAGGTGGACATTATTTCCGGCCTGAAGGAGAAGAAGAATTATTTCGACCTCGTCATCGATAACGTCGGGAAGACGGAAGAACTCTACGGCATCAGTCGCCAGCTCTTGAAGCCCGGCGGAACATTTGTGCAAGTGGGTGTGCCCGACAAGTTAACGCTATCAAACGTCGGTTCGACTCTCAAGAAGCAACTATGGCCGGCTGCACTTGGAGGTGGAGGATACTACTTTGTCCAGATGAAAAACACGACCGAAGTCTTTCAGCAAATGGGGGCGTGGATGGCAGAGGGCAAGGTCAAGGCTGTGATTGACAAGACTTACGAGTTCGAAGAGGTGCCGCTGGCATTTGCAAAGCTCAGAGAAGGGCATGTGAGAGGAAAGGTTGTGGTGCACGTTGGAGAGAAGCGCTGATAAATGCCATTTTGAGTACAATTCGTACGACGAGCTGGTATAGCTGATTGGAACTTGTGTTGTGTAGGACAGTCGATGGATATATATACCCTGTTAATTACATTGATTGAAGCTACCATGTGGAACCTTGTTGTGATTCAGTAGTGGACGGTGGCGTGAACCCAAAGCAGGCCTAGGCTTTGGGAAAGGGTTCCATCTCCAGTAATCACAACGGATGTAACTAACAAGCCACGACCGGTTTCCAGTTACTAAGCGAAACGCGGTGTCCGTCTTCTCTTTTTCCCAGCCATACCCCACTTGGTGGCACCACACTTCGCAGTTCTTAGCATCTCAGCAACCTTCAACTCTAAGAAACGCTTTTAAGAAAACCCCGAGAATCAGAATGTGCAACTAAGGCGGCGCGCGCCAAACCCCGGAAAAATGCGCGCGACCCTTCGCCGGTCCTGTGACGCATGTGCAAAGGCCAAGCATCGCTGCGATCTCCGGACGCCCCAGTGCTCCCGGTGCAGCAAGAGGAAGACCAGCTGTATTTATGCCAACGCACCCCTGACTTCGTCGCCCAACGCTGAGGATCCGTGCTCGGAGTCGTCGGGAAGTAGTACGCCTGGCGCCAGGAGCGATGACGCTGCGTCGTCTGTCGTCGGGAGGGATGCGAGTGTCACGCCGAGGTTTTCCGAGAATTCGGTGGCGCTGTTGAACCCGGCGGATGCCTCCTTCGATCCCTTTGATTCTTATCCGCCCACGCGGCTTCCTCGGATACATGTCCAACGGCTCATACACAACTGTAACTGCTGTCCTAGTCGTTCCCTCAAATACGCGACTGACCTGCCTAGTTCTATCCAATATCGCGTTCCAGTACTACCCCCTGGACCTTAACCTGGCATCAAATCCTTTCGTTGTCTCGTGGTGGCCCCTAGCCCTGGAAGACCCAGCACTATTCCACGTCTCGCTACAGACGGCGTCCCTTGACGAGGAGTTGCGGGCTCAGAACGGATTTCCCATTTCGGGCCTTCTCATGGCTGATTCCGTGTCTCTGGTGAGACAAAAAATCGAGGATTCATCATTAGCGTTTCAGGATGGGACCCTGAACTCCGTCGTCACCTTGGCTGCAATTGAAGTAAGGTACCCCTCCCACATACCGTCGTCATGCGTCGACCACTAACGCTTGATACGGACAGCATGGCAAGGGCAACGTCCAGACCACGAGAATGCACATTGATGGTGTAAAACGCATGGTTGGCGTCAGGGGCGGAATTAATCAGCTTAAGCGCTCAAGTCCGCTTACAGCAAGAATGGTGTCTTGGTGAGAATTCCAGTACCTCAAGATGGGAATGCGCCGCTAATCATTCATTTAGGGTATCTATGCTGGTCACAGGAGTCCCTCAGTTTGAAACCCAAGACGACCTTGGCTTTGGAGATGGAATTGGCCCGATCTTTCAGTGGCAGCTGGCGTCGACGGGCCCAGATCCCCAACAAAGAACTCTTGATGAACTCGAGGTCGACCCTGTCTTGAGCAATATCCTGGCCCGTCTCCGCAATATATTTCACGAGCCGCAGCTGTCACGCTTAACAAGCACCGAGCTACACGATTTAACATGCTTCGTCGTTCACAAGCTGCTGTTGCTGCCCCCATTCTTGCTTGCGGATTCGAAGCCGTCCACCATCTCAGAATGCCTTCGGTTCATGACGGTGCTGTACATGTTGATTATACACGGAACGACATATTATTCGCACGCGGACCTGGCGAACACCATGATATATCAGCTCAAGGCCCATTTACAAGTCCTGGCGCGAACAAAATACGTTGATGGTCCGTTGGGAGTCTGGATCCTCTCAATTGGGATGGCGGCTGCCACTTGCTCAACAGACGGCCAGTGGTTTACGAACCAGGCATGCACGGCGGCGATGACTCTCAATTTACAGACGTGGCAAGATGTGCTCATGCGTCTAGAGAGCACATTTTGGATGAGGCCACAGGAGGGAGAGCTTTTCCGGCAAAGGTGGGAAGAAGTTTTGAATATCGTGAAGAAATGAGTCATTTGGACAAAAGTCCCGAATCTCACCTCTACTTCAGCATCTTATCTGTGTTGACTGTGATGCAGGAACAGGACATTTGCTTATCACAGCAGCAAGATGATGGAGCTTCGGGGTCTAAGCCTAAAGAGGACTAGACTCCGCATGTCCAATTGCAAATTCCCAATTAAGAATGCCCATTTCAGGTGTCAGAGGTGCCAAACGAAAACGTCGTCTTGACACACGTCTAATACGATTACGACGTACCCGGCGCGTGTGCATTGTTCCCACGCAACAGAAAAGATGGTGGAATTCGGAGTCTAGGACTAAATAGGACTAGACTCCGCATGCCTTGCAGGGTGCCAAGGATCAATAGTTGGGGCCGTCCAACCGCCGCGGATGGATCGCGGTGTGCTGCCAGCGGAGTCTAGTACGGAATCGGTTACGTTGAACCCGGGAGCCACGACAATGGAAGACTCACGCCATCTCATCATGGCCTTTGGGATGGCCCATCTGTTCGGCAGCCGCCGGCTTCTCGTCTGTCAGATCCAACGTCTCCACACTCCCGTTGCGTTGCCATGGCTCTCATAGGCCGACTCTCCTGTTTTATCCCGTCAAAGCCATGGCCTTACGGTATATCCGGCATGCCCCTGTCGTGCTCCAATTCCGATAAAAGGTCTTTGGTGCCCAGGTAATAGCTCGAGAGAACCAGCAGAACATTTGGTTAATGCTCCAGTTTTTGCTATGGCCACGGTTATCGAAGGCAGTATCACGCGCTCCGTCGGAAACGACACCATCCTTGAGCAACATGGCGTCTCCAGCCAAGTCGACGGCCTCCTGGCAAACTTGAAAGAGACCTATCTTTCAGGCTGGACCAATACGCAGATGGCCGTCACGGTCTTCCTGATACTAGTTGCTTACGATCAATGTACGCAGTTCGAAGTCGTGAACATGGCCATGATTGCTGACACTGTTCTAGTTATGTACATCAAGCGCAAAGGCTCAATAGCGGGACCCATGTTCAAGATTCCTTTCATGGGGCCATTCGTGCAAGCCCTCCACCCAAAGTTCGACGCTTACCTCGCTCAATGGGCCAGTGGTCCCCTCAGCTGCGTCTCTGTCTTCCACAAGTACGTCCCACCTCCACCTCGCCGGTAATGATACTAACAAGTTGTCTTGCAGGTTTGTCGTCCTAGCTTCGGACCGCGACGCGGCCCACAAGGTCTTCAAGTCGCCCACATACGCCAAACCATGCATCGTGCCCATGGCGACCGAGATCATGCGTCCGACGGCGTGGGTGTTCCTCATGGGAAAAGCCCATACTGCGTTCCGCAGGGGCTTAGTCGGCCTCTTCACCAACAAAGCACTTAGCATGTACCTACCGGTCCAGGAAAAGGTGTACGCCGATTACTTCGACAAGTTCGTTGCCGCCAGCGAAGCCAACGGGGCAAGCCGATACCGTTCATGGGGCTCTTCAGAGAGATCAACTGCGCGCTCTCATGTCGGACGTTCTTTGGGGATTACATCTCCCAGGATGCCGTCAAGAGAATTGCCGACGACTTCTACCTCGTTACCGCCGCTCTCGAACTCGTCAACATTCCGTTTTCCATCTACGTCCCCGGTACCAAGTGCTGGCACGGCAAGCGCATAGCAGATGCCGTCCTGGTCGAATTTGCAAAGTGCGCTACTGCATGCAAGGCCAACATGGCCACCGGCGCCGAGCCAACTTGCATCGTCGACGAGTGGGTTCTGCACATGATGGAGTCTAAAAAGTACAACGAGCGAATCGCCGCAGGGGAGGTTGGCATTGAGAAGCCTACAAACCTGATCCGCGAATTCACCGACTACGAGATTGGGCAGACAATGTTCACCTTTCTCTTCGCGTCCCAAGACGCATCCAGCAGTGCTACCACCTGGCTTTTCCAGATCCTCGCCCAGAGACCCGACGTGCTCGACCGCCTCCGAGAGGAGAACCTCGTCGCCCGTGGTGGTGATAGAAACCGCCCCTTCGAGCTGGACATGTTCGACTCGCTCACTTACACCAACGCCGTGGTGAAGGAGCTCCTCCGCCATCGTCCTCCTGTCATCTTCGTGCCTTATCTCGCCACCAAAGCGTTCCCCGTCACTCCATACTACACCGTACCCAAGGGCGCCATGATTGTTCCGTCCTGCTACCCGGCTCTCCATGACCCAGAAGCGTACCCGAACCCCGATGTCTTCGACCCCGAACGCTGGATTACAGGCGATGCCGAGTCCAAGACCAAGAACTGGCTCGTTTTTGGCAGTGGTGCTCATGACTGTCTTGCACGCAAGTACGTGCCGCTTACTATGGCCGCCATGATTGGCAAAGCTGCGTTGGAAGTTGACTGGGTGCACCACGCTACGAGCCGCTCCGAAGAGATTAGAGTGTTTGCGACTTTATTCCCTATGGTAAGTCCAGTATTGTTACGACTTGAAATGAGGGGCAGCTACTAACTTTACGTCTAGGATGAATGCCCGCTGGTTTTTACAAAGCGACCATGATATAATTAGCTTCTGAAACCTGGAGGTCACGGATGAGTGTGCGACTGTTCGGTTACAGGGTAGGCGGAAGTTGCGCAGTATATAGTGTAGAGTATCTATACATAGTGAAATAATTACAAGAAATACCAACATTTAAACGGAAAATCAATTCTATTAGAGCCTAGTTATATTTTTACTACTTTTGGATGGTAAATAACGCAAGGGATATGCGATTCGGCTCTTTGAGACAACAAAACCAGCGCAGTATATGAGAAGTGGGGTAAGTTCAAATAGATGGATGTGGCTTGAAGAAGCAAAAAATATGTGGAGGCACTCAAGGTAGTGATTTGACTCCTCGGTCTATCGATTTGCTTGACGTCTTGATTTTCCCCAATGTCAACTCAATACATACTTAGACTATATGACCGTTGCTACTGGAGAAGGGCCGTAGATACAACTCAATCACAACCATGGCGTTCTGATTCACCGTTGTCTCGCCTAATCCCGATATTTTCCATGTCATTATTTCACTGTAGGCTGCCGATCTCCCAATCACCACAACCTTCTATCGTCGAGCTCACTGTTTTCTACCTACTAAAATTAGAAGTTTGGGTCTTACCTTGAGATAGCATTACACAACTAAGTCAATGCACTTAAAGATAACAGACAGAATGTGGCAGTTAGGCGCAAGCCAGTAAAGCGGTGGGGCCCTGTATATAACCCAGCTTGTCAGTAGCTAAGACTCAGCCACATTGACAAAACCATATAGCTCCACTAGATTAACTCCAGCCCTACATTCCTGTCATATGAGTAGGCTTTAGTGAACCAAACCAATGAGCAGCCCCGTCTCTTCATCACAATCTCCATCCTCAGGCTCAACCTTTTGGTCCATCAAGTAGACGCTCACCACTGCACCGCCAACTGTCACTGCCGAATTAAACCACCACGGAAGACCGGAGTATCCCGCTTCAAGTCCAACTGTGTACAGAAATCCAGATGCTGCGGGGCTGAAGGCTCGACACAGACTCGCTGTAGAAGCTGCGATACCATTAATCGTTCCGAGATTCGTCATGTCTGTGACCGAATTGATCAACAGGATGGCGTTGGCAGGATATGCCAGAGCCCCATAGGAACATCTCAAAAGAAGAATCGCATATACTCCAACCATTTTCAGACCGTCAGGGAGCAGAACTGCGTAAGGCGCGAAGAAATACAAAACCCAATACGTGAGGGCCAACCATTTGAACAATTTCAGAGACCCTGTTCGATTGACAGTGAACGGGAATAAAAAGGCTGTAGAGAATAGCGAGTATACGCCTTGAACGGAAAGAATAAAGCCCACTTCCTTACTGTTCATGCCGTATCCATCGACAAATTTGAATGGCCAAGAAAGCTGTCTGTCGGCTCGTGTTTCGGTACTCAGAACCATGGGGAATAGCTGGTCAAAGGTCATGGTATGGCTAATAAATGTTAATTGCCAGTGCAAGCTAGGCTTACTTTGGGCACTTACAACGCGAGAATTCCATACGAAGCAATGTTCAGGACAACCTGGCGATTGAAGACCACTCGAGGTTTCTTTGAGAACCTTGAATGGACTTGAACACTCGGCAGTGGTTGTGCGATCCGAAGAATTCCACTTGGTTCAGGCTGAGCAGATGGCCTCTGCTGATCATCAGCTGGCTCAGAACCTCGAAGTAGCCGTGAACTCTTTGAAGAGATCCAGTTGCCAAACTCTAGTCCAGGGTCACGACGTGAAACCCTTGGGTTTGTTTCTTGCATGAAAAGAGCTCCGAGCAAAGCACCCACAACCAGCAGTATCGCGCTGAATAGATTTGGCAGGAGATATGGCCAACGATCCCAGATAGAACCTTTCGGGAAAAGGCTCGGGTAGCTGATACAAGGTCTAGCCAGTGCTCCTCCAACCATAGGGCCAATTATAGATATGCAAGTTGTCAGTTGAATGCGATGTGAATACAGCACAGAGGGCTTACCCAGTACTCCAGACCAAAGGCATGATCATGTATGCACGAGCTGTTGGGGGATTAGGAGTTTTCTAACAATAATAAAGCGGACTTGTATTCACCTTGGTGTTCTTTAACGGTGATGATTTCACCTACAACTGTTTGCATGACACTGATGTTCCTAATTATTTCAATAGGAAATTAGACCCATGAGCTCGAGCTAAGAAAAAGGCATGCACAAACCCGTTCAGGAGCCCTGCAAGGACACGAGAGAGCAATGCAGTCCAGATACTTGGCGAAAGCCCTAGGAAGACCATGCTTATGGCTGTACCAAGCAGAGCAATGATAATGACGGGTTTCCGGCCCACCTTATCGCTGATTCGACCCCAGAGAGCCCCAGTTGAGAACTCAGCAAGGGCAAACGCGGTTGTCATCATGCCAGCATAGGTTGAAATTTGATTCGGATCATCGGTTTCATGGAAATCTTCAATCATGAAGTAGATGTACGGGAAAATCGACGTGAACGCGATGGGCTCACAAAGTCGACATAATGCTAGGGCGAGCGGTGGGTCAGCTTTGTTTAGTCTAGCTGTACGATCAAATCCCCTTACTCGGACAGTCGCAACGTTTTCGCTCTTCTTGAAGCAAACATACCCAAAACAAACATCTGGCGTGCGGGGAATGGCGGTGGACATTCTGTGGTTCTTGTGCTTGGTGGATCACTTGGTCGAACCATTGCAGCGTTTGCGTTGCAGGTCAATGAAGCAGATAGGCTCGGCAGTAGACAAAATCAAGTTTAGTGTGTAATTCAATTTATGGTTATGCTTTTGAAACAAAGACTTTCTTTCCAGTCACAAGTTGGTGAGATTCAGAAGAAACGAGAAGGAGGAGGAGTCAGACTGAAGAAAGGAAATACCCTCAGGTGGGTCTCACGTTGCAATCAGCGGAGGAGTCTCGTGACACCGCTTCATGCACTTGGACGGTCAGCTCGGCCCGCAACTCCGCGATGTTTATCAGTGGAACCTCGGCCGGTTTATCAATGGCCCTGTACGAGTCGCACTAATCTGCAGAACAAGGAGTGGGTGTGCAGGTTTGGTGAGTTATTCAGACGAATTTACCGAAGAAGAACCAGATGGGTGTAAAGATGCAATAAGCTGACTCTCGTTTTACTGGTGACTCGAATAGAATGCGACCATTCATTCCTGGCCATGCCTGGGAGGCCAGTGGGAGAGACTTTGTGCTTCAGACTTCAAGGGTCCACAGTTATTCCCGCTCCAACCGCCGGAAGCGTCCCGGCAATTCCCCAGAATCCATCCTATCATCTCAGGCTTTCCAGCCAGGCATTCATTCCATCAATGCAAGCCCAAAAAACTGTACTCTAAATCTTAACTGAAAATGGCCATTGTGGCATATGGTACTGGGTACAGTACCCAACTGGGTTTATATTGTATATTTTGCATCTAACTTTCGTACTGTAAACAAACAGGCTTTCTCGACAAATGGGATCATGGTCTTAACTATTAACCAGACGATTAGCTATTTCCGGAACCATGTTCAAACCAGGCGACGAGTATGACGAGCAAGTTCACGTACGTTGAGTTCCATCATGCCAATTAATTCCAATCTGACTTGGTGTTCCGCAAGAATACCTCGGCAGGCGTAGATGAAGGCCGCTGCCGGGGCTCGATTGGAAACAACAATTACTAGAAGCTCTTGCGTACTTGCGCCTTCGAATCCTGCTTCCAAAACCTCCCAGATGCGAGTAATGCCTTGTCGGGGAAAATCACGATTTATGCAGGCAATCCTGAAGCCCTGCCTCGAATCTCTTCTAACCTTTGGTCTCGCTGATAGAGTGTTTTACCACTCAAGTCTTCCCAGCCATATAGAACTCATCGAATGTCTGTCATCTAGTTGTATTGTCCTAGTTGTGGTCGTCAGGGCTAGAATAATGGACCTGTCGGGGAATTAGCATCCGTGTGCACTGTAAAGGGAAATAGAGTAACACATATCGGGCTGCTTGTCGTGCAGGTACCTTTCCACTTCGGGGCTACCGCCGAAATGCACTTGGCCGTCAGCCCCTCTAGAGGTCGGCGTCCATCACATAGCCAACTGCGATGAGGATGTTGCCTACGCCAGCTTTCGAGGCGCCAAACAACCGCATGTCAGAAGACTCATTGACCCAATAAGCCGAAAACAGATCGGTCTTTTGCCTAGTCTAAATGCGGCCTCCTAGTCACACCTTCATAGTTCAACGTGACGCGCACACACTCAGGCTACGGAACTTTCCGTTGTGAGGGGGTGGCGTCCCAAAGACTGTCGGGTAGGGGCTGAGACGACGCCTCAGAGAGGTCAGCAGGGAAAGAGAGCCACCAGAAAGCCAAAATGTCATATATAACGGCACTGGCTTTCGATCAAGTGCCGCCGTCGCCCATCAAACCTCACTGACACCTAGGTCATTTCCACGTGATGATCACGATCTCAACCCTTGGAAGATGCTCAGCGACAACTTCCCGGTATCGACAAACCTAAATACAGGGTCCGCTTGAGAGCATGACAGCGGCTTAACGATGGCGACAACCGAAAGGGCTATCTCGAAGGACCCTCCCGTTACCGGGCCTAATGCCTTTGTTATTGCCTGCTTTCTGGCAATCTCCCTGTTCAACTTCATCGAGCTCAACTTCATTATCCTTTCCACATTCAAGAAACGGAGCGGCCTCTACTTCTGGAGCTTTGTACTCGCGACTTGGGGAATCCCTCCGTATGCAATCGGCTTCCTGCTCAAGAGCTTTCGACCTTCTACGAGTAGTTACCTCTATGTCACTCTTATTATTGTCGGTTGGTGGCCTTTGGTGACAGGGCAGTCTATGGTCCTCTATTCACGACTACACCTCATCTTGTACAACAGAAAATGGCTGAGGGCTGTTCTACTCATGATCATTGTCAACGCAATCATCTGCCATGTCCCGACTACTATCTTGGTCTACGGCGCCAACTCCTCGAACCCAGAGCCCTATATAAAGCCATACGCCATCTACGAGAAAATTCAGATCACCATTTTCTTCCTCCAAGAAATGGCAATCTCAGGGCTGTACATTTCCGAGACGACAAAGATGCTACGACTAACGGCTATCCCTGGGCAAGACACGAACCGAAGTATGCTAAGGCACCTGATTGTCGTAAGCATTCTTGTCGCCGCACTCGACGCCCCTGTCCTGGTTTTCGAATACGCAGGCCTGTACTACCTCCAGACCAGCTATAAAGCTCTCGCCTACAGCACAAAGCTCAAATTGGAGTTCAGCATCCTTAACCGCTTGGTCGATATAGCCAAGACTAGGAAAGGCAGCAGCACCTTATGGACGACAGAGCGTCGCGGCACGATAGACACGGAGAACACCGGCTGGACCTGGACGACAGAGCGTCGCGGCACCACAGACACGGCGAACACCGGCTGGGGGTCACCAGTCGCAGGACTGCCGAGAGAAGAATATATCCGTGCACGTAACTCTTGTTTATGCGGAAGGGATGCAGCATAAATACAATTTTTCTTTAATTTTGGGTCCGGAGTTCGTGGGCGAATGGGCAGGACCTAAGCCCTCAATTAGCGTGCTGCTTTTCAAACAAAGTGAATCGCAACCAGACGCTGACTCTATGGGTTGGGGAGCTGTCGCGCCATCGGGTAGGACGGAGAGCTGTCACATCGTCGAGTAAGTCAAATCCCCGCGATACCTTGTGCGAAAGCACCAAATATTAAGAACCATTACAGCGCGGTGGGCACAGGTAAAACGAGTATGGCGGCCGATAGCTTGACTCGTATACAACCTTTGCAGGGGATAGAGCTCTATGGCTTGTTAAGAATAGACAGGGTGGCAGCGGATTAGAGGAACTGACCGTCATACCTGGGCATGCTATGACTGTGGAGTATTTCTGTCAGAGAGCAAGTCTCGTCAGATTGCTGAGCAACGACAACCTTTTCGAGAAGTTCTGCACCCTTCCTTGTGAGTCCAGCTCTCGAATCTGCCTTTTAGTTACAATTCCGATTGATCCGGGCTCAATGGCAGAGGATCGCAATCTTTTCCAACTAGTCGAGGAAACGAATCGCAAGCCGAAGCCCCTCAGCGATGAACCATGTCGGGGCGACTTGCCGGAAGGCACTTTACCCTATAGTTAGTCCGGTAGATACACATCTTAGATCATGTATTTATGACTTATCACACTACTGGCTACGGAAACATGGAAGGCGTACTCCGCTGATGCGTAATGCAACTGTGACTTACATGTAACAGGATCTGTTTCTAGGAGACTTCCATTGCATCGCGTTATTTCAGCAATATAAGGATCAGGTATAACAGCATTGAAAGAGTGACAGACATAACAAACGAAACCAAGTTGGTTTTTAACATCGCCGCTTCCACATACTTGCTCGAGTCCTGCAAGCAACGTCTTTGTGCATGCCAGTACTATAGATGTCCAATTTGCGTTTCGAGAGTCATGTGGTCGCTACCAAAAACTGCTTTGGATTGAGTTTGTCGTCCTTGAGGCTAGTCAATTGCACAGAGAATAGTGTCAACAGAGGCGAAATTGGACAATTGAACGATCCTAGTGGCCTTTGGCCCGGCGATACAGGATCACCAGGGCTGATGACACATCCAATCCCACCATGCCGGTTAGAAAAGGGGGTTGGTGGGAATAGGGTTGGATTCAGTTACAGGCGTATTGTGATGAGCGATCTAGAGCGCTTGAGCCTCTGCGCTTAAGGGGGATCTCGCGCCAAGGGCTCAGAACGTGGCCAAACATCAAACATTAATCGGGAAGATCTTATCGTCCGGTTCGGTTTTAGCACGTGTGCAGGGTTGTCATTCTCCGGACAGATGGCTGGCGGCAGTTATTTGTCAGTGCGCTCCGTTTTACGGTCTAGCTTTCCAAGGGTTTGATATGATGATCGGCGGCCTTCCTGAGATGATCACTTGGGATTGACTTACCGCCCAGAGTAAGGAACTGACAGCATGATGCGGTCAGACAGTGTCGGCCTCAAGGTCCACAACCCCTAGACGCTTGCGGTGGTGAATTCCCATTGAAATAGAACCCATTCTGCTGTTGAATACCATTTTTGTGTCCAACTGAGCCATCCAACCAGTCCTTTCCAGTCACTCTCTTTGCAACCTTTCGGAGACATTGTTTCTTCAGCCATTCTTTACTGATACTATCAAGATGCGTGTTTCTAGTCTGCTTCCTACTTTGGGAGGGCTTGTGGCTTCTGCCCGAGCCTCCCCCCACCTTTTGGGCGGTCTTGGTGACCTCGTCAACAAGCAGAGCAGCATTGCTCCTTCGGCTTGCAGCTTGGCTAACAACTGGGAGGACCACACTCTGTTCGCGGGGTATGTCTCAAAACCAATATCTTGAAAACGAGTCGTCAATGCTAATGTCTTTCATAGTATCGCTGCTCCCGAGACCGACATTTCTGCTGCCATCAGCCTCGGCCTCCACCTGCCCAAGGCTCAAATCTCCGGAGATATCACTCTTGAGCTGCTGAAGGGGTTTCTGGACGAGCCCAAGATTCGAGTTGGCCTTGGAGGCGTCACGGCCTTCATCCAGGTCGACATCTCCGCCTCAGCTGCCGTCCATGAGTCTGTCGAGTTATTTGCTTCTGCCGCACTCGATCTTGAGATCCCCGGACTACTTGAGACCCACGCCGGCGCTGCTATTGCCCTCGACCTCATCGTCAGTGTTGGTGCAGCCATTGATCTTTCGACCGGTGTCTACATCTCGTTTGGCAAGAAGGCCTTCGTCGACATTTCTCTTCTGAGCAAGGACGTCGTGGATGTTTCTCTTGAGGGACTTGTTGCCAAGGCTCTGCCCCTCGGTATTGGCGCCGAGGTTGATCTATCTGCTGAGATCGACCTGCAGCTTGGTCTCCGTCTGCGAACTGAGATCGACCTTGGAGCTGAGCTTGAGATCCCTGTCCTTGAGATCGAGGCTGGTGCCAAGGTGGCCATTTGGGTCAGCTTGTTTGACTACACTGCGGTCCTCGTTGCCACTGACGACTGCGTTGTCTCCGTCTCCGAAGCCATTGCTCTCACTCTCGGTCTTTCCATTGAGTTGAACGTGGAGGTTGGCGACGTCCTCGACCTGAGCCTTGCCCCTGGCTTGACTATCACTCTTGCCACCGCCGCTAAAGCCGAGCGCTGCCAACCCAACCGTGGTACTCCCGGTGATTTCCTTGGGAGTCCTGGAGCCAGTCCTTCCGGTATCCTTTCGGCTACTACGGTCTCTACTGTTTCAGGCGATGCCGTGCCTACCGTCTCTGGCGATGCCGTGCCTACCGTCTCTGGCGATGCCGTCCCCACCGTCTCTGGCGATGCCGTCCCCACCGTCTCTGGTGATGCCGTCCCTATCGTCCCTGGCGATGCTGTGCCTACTGTTTCCGGCGATGCTATCCCCATCGTCTCCGGCGATGCCATCCCTACCGTCTCTGGCGATGCCGCCTCTGCCACCAGTGACATCTCGGTCACTACCATTCCTACCTCCGGCGCTGGGACGACAACCACCTTCGATTCCATCATCACCACCCCTGCTGCGGTCCACGGCAACTCCAGCACTCCTACCAATGGTAAGGACGTCACTAGCACCGTTACGTCCACCCACGTCTACACCATCACGAGCTGTGCTGCCTCTGTTGTGAACTGCCCGGCTCGCTACACTCAGAAGGTCGTCACTTCCACCGTCGTTTCGAGCACCTACGTTTGCCCTGCTGGCGAGACCGGTGCCATCTCAGCCTCGACCCCAGCCTCTCAGTTGACTTCGGCGCCCGTCTCGGTCACCACCATCACCGACACTCTTACTACCATTGTGCCATGCAGTGAGCGTACCACCAGCACCTTCCACGCGCCAACCAACGTGTCCCCTCCTGCGCCTACTGTCACCATCGTCAACCGCACCACCGTCTGCCCCGCTACTGCTAAGACTGCCCAGAGCACTTCTGTTCCTCACGCCACTTCTGGCTTCCAGGTTGTGACCTCTGCTGCCTCAACTGTGTCGGTCCCTGAAGCTACCGCTTCCAACACCCCCGGCTTCGAGAACTCGGCCCCCGGTACCACGAAGATTGTCCAAAGCACTGCGGCTCCTCACGTCACTTCCGGCTTCCAGGTCGTGACCTCCGCTGCCTCAACCGCGTCGGTCCCTCAAGTTCCCGGTTATAACACTCCTGGCTCTGAGAACTCCGTCCCCGGAGTGCCCACTGGTACTGAGAGCGTGCCCGTTCCTGTTGAAACAGTTCCATACCCCGCCAACAATGGAACCATCGCGACCAGCGCGCCTGTCCCTGGCGTTCCTGCTCCCACTGGCTCTTTCACTACCCCCATTCTTTCTTCGACCCCTTCTACCGTTCCTGTCGTGGCCTCGACTCCGGCTACTACCCCGGTTCCCCCTACCGTTCCGGCGGCTAGCAGTGGTAGCATCATCCACGGAGGCCTTCTGATGGCTCTCCCTCTTATCTTGGCCCTGCTTATTTAAAGCAGTAAGTTGGAGACTCTTATTTTCGAGAAACGGACAAGAGGCTCTCGGGTTTGGGAAGTGAAAAGGAGAACCTGAGACAGCGAACTTGAGTTGATCCTGAGCATCTGCAGTAGATGCGTGCCGTGGGACTATCTATTTGTAGGCTTGTTTTAGCCTCGGGCAATATGGCAGATGAACAAAGCGACACATTAGATAATATACAATAGCTTAATTAGGTGTAAGGTCTATATATGTGTAAGAAAACATTTCGTGAGAAGTCTGACCGCACAAAATCGGTCGTTTAATATTTATACAGGATCGTTTGCGAAACCTTCTTTGTTCCCTCCGAGCCAACGTCTAAATAATGACGACTGATCTCAATGACTTATATTTCCATGTTGTATTCCTCCGAAATAATGTAATTGGAGAAGATGAAATACTAGTGCGAATAAGGAAACACTGCAGCCTGTGATCTGATCATTCAATCGCAAATTGTTTTAAGACAACGCCACAATGATTACTAGTAATGAGGTAGTCACAAATTTATAGGCCCTTAGTCATGTCGATACTACTAGTCTTTGATGTACTGTTAGCTTAGACGCTGCGGTGGGTAGGAATAAATTTTTGAAAGAATTGCTGCATATTTATTTGTGCATTCGGAAGATCTGGGCATAGTATTCTCGAAGGCCGCGCTAATTTCGTATTTATCTGCTTCTTGGCCTACGAGGTGAGATATTTTGCAAAGGTTCGAGAGAAAGCGACTAATAAAGCGAAACACCCAGGCTATTCAGTCCGGTTGCAGGCTGTTCGATGGCGCGTATGACTATGGAAACGAGAAGGAAGCCGGCCAGGGCATTCAAAGAGCAATTGAGGAAGGTATCATCAAGCGGGAGGATGTCTTCGTCACGACGAAGCTATAGAATACGTGCCATCGTAGGTCCGTCTTGACACTCCCGGCCCTTGTAAACATGACTGGTCACGAGCTAATTCGAGAATTTGATGCAGAGAGCGAGCTATTAAAGTAGCGACTAAGCAGGTCGAAGAGTGGGGTCTTGGGTACATTGACCTATACTTGATTCACTTTGCAATCGCTTTCGAGTACAACCCAGAATGCACTAGAGTGAGTCTTGAGGTTAGTAAGTGATTCCTCAAGTGCGTTCCCCACGATACGAGGATGCTAATCTCCATAATCGCAAGGCAATGGGTTGAACTTCTCAACCATTCCAACATGAGCGTCTGAAATCTCAGGACACGAGGAAAGAGGAAAGGTTGCGACATTCAACGGCTGGCTTATTATCTGGGGTGTGGTCATTGCATACTGGTGAGTACAGATATACTCCAAGTGCTACATCAAACTGCAAACAAAGGACTGACAACAAACAAGGGTGGATAATGGCTGCGCAAATTACACGAGCGACATGCGATTCCGCTTCCCAATCGGTGAGCAATATTCAATGCGAAGCTCGTCATGAAGGTGCTGACAATTCAATAAAGCCCTGTAGATACTCTTTGGTCTTATCATGTTGGTTATGGTCATCTGTAAGTACTTGCTAATTGACTGAGGGCTGGAAACGCCGCGCCCTCGCCGCGATTATTGGTTTATTAACGTGCCCTGACTTAGTTCTTCCCGCGTCTCCTCGATGGCTTGTGTCTGCAGGGCTTGACGAAGAAGCTAAGGAGGTGTTGGAATGGATCACCCCCAAATCGAGAACAGGAACGAGAACGAGCATACCAGGACTGTCAACGCAACTTACAACAATATTTTCATTGCACGAGAAATGGAAAAGAGTGCAGAAGGTGAGTTCTCCTTTGCAGAGCTTTTCCATGGCGGGAAGATGCAGAATTGGAGACGTATGGCCCTCTGTGCGGGAAGGATGGGCTGCTAGCAGCTGAGTGGGTAAGTGGATTGTCCAAAACTGATTCAAGCATACGATTAGCACTAACCAATCATCTTCATTATCCTAAAATTAACCTCTTGACGTACTACATTTCTTACGTCCTTGCGAATTCTATCGGTCTGGACCGAAAAACCCCTTTTCTTGTCGGAGGTATCAACGGCATTAAATACCTCGTGGCGGCTCTTGTCCCCTTTTAGACAATCGAGAGGTTTGGCAGGAGAAAGTTCCTGTTTCTCAGCGCCTGCTGAAATTACGAACTTACGCACACGAAGCCGCGGAGTTTCGCTTTCCGTCATGAGTAACTGGCTCTTTACTTTTTGTGGTCGTTATGCTCACGCCAATCTGTAATACGAATATCAGCTGGAAGTAAGTTCACTCACGAATGAGGGCATTCGAATTCACCGTCGGATTTGAAACTAACGTGAGCTCATCAGAACATATGTCATTTTCTCCGCCCTGAACGCACGTTTCATTCCGATCATCTATATCTTTTTCACGGAAACTTCAGGACTTTCCTTGGAAGCTCTTCAACTATGCATATTCACAGATCAATTCCCTGCAGCTTGGTTAAACTCAAGTTTCATAGTGGTACTAAATTTTACCGTTTCATCCGTATAGGGTAAATTGTGTAATTTGTTTAGGCTAACTGATACAGACAGTGTATAAAACAGAACGAGAGAGAATGCTGTGAAGCAGAATATTACGGCATGCTTAAAAAGGTACTGTCGGTGTATAAGAGTGGCATGTGCTATGCGCTGTGAGACTTGAGGTATTGACCAGTAGAGCGGTCAAGCCAGGGGAAAGTTTTGACACATACTGAAGGTTCTCATCACCGGCAATCATGTGGCTCCCACGCCTGTGAAGCCACTGCTAAGACAAATCCTGTTCTTCTTAGTAATGATGGTACTGCTCTACTACGTACACAATCAGCAAAACTTTGACACACTGCAAATGGACGTCAGTAAGATCGAGGATTGGGCAACCCTTGCGTCTAGAATTGACCTCAAGTTCAATAGTTCAATGATGTTGGTTGGTAAGAGCTTTGAGACTCTCATTAACTTTGGCCGCAGGACAAATCAACCTCCTTGCCCTCGTTGCTCATTCTGTATACGTACTCGCCCAAGGTTTATAGTCCTCAGCAGCAAATATTTGCTCCAGTTGCCTTCGACGGACGCCAATGTTGCCCCCATCAAACAAAGGTAGGCACATCGCATCATTCAAGAGCCGTGAGAAGGGCATGTTCTCGGCATATGACTTGATGCCCACGGCCTTCATTGCTTCAACCACGCTGTCAACTGCGTTGTCCGAACAGAATATTTTGGCTTCCAGCGCCAACTCCAAGCGCTGCTTGAAGTCTCCGGGACCAGCCTCCCACGCATGCAGTGCCTTCCATACCAGATAACGCGACGCCTCAGTCTTCATCTTGATGTTAATGAGAATGTCAGAGACGCTTTGTCTCTGGATGAGAGGTACAGAGCCACCGCGGTCATTCGACTTTGCGAAGTCGAGAGCGACTTCGAAGGTCTGACGCATGACACCCACGGCCATGGCGCCGACGAGGGCCGCGGAGCAGCCGAAAGTCTTCTCGACGACCTCGGCTCCCTGTCCGGGCGGAACCAGTAAGTTCTTTCCTGGCACGCGGAAATGTGTGAATCTGCTGTGAGGACCAGAGGCTGCTCGAAAACCTGCCAACTCAGGGTCGCTTAAGACTTCATAGGAGCCCGGCTCATTTGCGGACAATTCATCTTTCGTGACAACCAATATGCATATGAGAGACTTTGGATCCACTGATGGATCCTGGGGGGCGCCAGGTTTTTCGGCTAGTCGACATACTACGCACTGAAGAGCCGCACCTTTTCCATCCCAACCACCACTATTGGTGGTCCACAGCTTCATTTGTTGAGTCAGTAAAAGTGAAACATCGAAACTATGGAAGAAAATACTAACCTTCTCACCATGTATGATCCAGCTATCTCCATCCTTTGTGGCCGTTGTCTGGAGACCCTTGCCGCCTTTCTCTAACCAATTAGCTGTACCGCCAGGTTCCGAGTGAACGAAACTAGCCAAGAGATCCCCTTCCTCTGCCAAGAAGGGCTCAAGCAATCGGTTATGTTGCTCAGAACCGGCCATGATCACAGGCAAGAGACCGAGGCCACTGCCGCAGATGGTGATTGAAGTGGCTGGGTCGACTGCAAAAAGCTCCTCAACGAGAATGGCGAGATCAACGGCATTGGTGCCAGTTCCACCGAGAGGGCCAGGGATTTGCGCCTTGAGAAGGCCATGGGACCATGCTGCGCGATAGATGGGTTGGGTCGATTGAAATCTAGACTTTTGGCTCAGTTCTTTGTTGTAGATAGCGGCAGCGCCAGACAGAGATTCTTCTGCGAACTGGCGCGCGCGCAGCTGAATTTGCTTTTGCGATTCGGAAAGGCTAAAGTCAATCATTATGGTTTGTGGTTGAAACTCGGTTCTAGGTGTAATCTTCTCGGGCGGGGTGTTTGGTGATATCTAGTGTGACTGACGAAAGACATGTGTCAGACGGAAGGATCGGCCGCGCCCGATGACTAAGGATAAGGGAGGCCGAAGTGAGCCGAAAAGAGGGGAAATCCTTTAGACAAGGAACAAGTAGATGTATCATTATAAGTCATAACAACGTCATAACAGGAGCCCTGTTCTAGCTACGATAATCATCAACTAGAATCACTTGTTTAACGCCTTCATTATTCACTTCCTTATACTATAACGTGTAGCAATTCCGATTGCTAGACCCGGTCATGTCGGACAACATGACTGAGGGTATATACCATAGCATAGATACAGACCTCGATGCCTCATTCATTCTTATCATTCTAACCACGTTGGTACGGAATTGGAATTCGATGGAAACAAATTGTTAACGTACCCCTCATTATTAATCCTATACCGCCGTTTCGACCCCCGCGGAGATGTCAATTCTACATGGAGCGAGCTGACTAAAAAGCTGAAACGAGGTGTACTGTTGTATCTATTCGGCCGTCCCGCCGTCCCCGGCGATGTCAATTTTGTGCGACACCATTATGATGTCACTAAGAAAGTTTCCGCTTCAAATTTCTGCACGCAAGAGGGGCAACTTAACGTTTGCTCTAAGGCAGCTGCGCATTGTAAGCCATAAATGACAAATGCAACAGTTGATTTGTTAGCCATGTCACATTATAAGTATCTTCAATCACCGTGTGCTATTTCCTAGATTCCCAGAGCAACTCGCATCAGTACCTTCAGCATGTCGTCCAGGACCGATTCTTTAGCCGTCATCATTGGCTCCGGCCCCGGCATTGGCGCTCATACGGCCGCGATATTCGCCGAGAAGAGATTCAACAAGGTGGCACTCGTCGCGCGAAACAATGAGCAACTCAAAAAAGATGCGGCTACGGTCGTTAATGCTTCCCCGGGTCAAACATCAGTGAAAACCTACTCGACAGACATATCGGACGGGACTGCCTTGGCTGAGACCCTGAAGCAAATCCAATCTGATCTCGGCACACCGGAATTCGTACTTTTTAATGCTGCACTCGTCCGCCAATCTACGCTCTTGGAGACTGATGATGACGACATCCTCCAAGATTTCAGAATTTCGACCATCGCGTTGCATCAAGTCGCGAAGTGGTCCATTCCGCAGCTGTCTTCGGTGGCCAAGACAGATGCTACCGCGAAACCGACGTTGATGGTAACCAGCTCCCACCTGCCCGAGACGCCGCAAACCGATCTGTTCTCTCTATCTTTGGCCAAAGCTGCCCAGAAGAACTTGACTCGCTCGTTGCGGGATCGCTTCAGTGCGGATGGTATCCACATCTGCTTGCTTACCGTTGTCGGCTATGTTCGGGACTCCGATCCGATCATGAATCCGACAAATATCGCCGGCAAAGCATGGGAGTTGTACAACCAGGATAGAGAGAAGTGGTCAGAGGAAATCAGGATTGCCGGGGCTTGAGCATGTGCTACGAAGGGTTTCTTACTTCGGTAAACCTTGCACTTCTTTAACACAAATTTCAGGAACAGTAAATGGGGTTTGCAATGTACTGGGGGCCGCGGATAGGATGGAGACACTCTACGTATTCTCTGAAAAGCTGTGTTTTCTATTATTTAACCATTTGTAGTTATGTCAGAAAATATTGATGTTGCGTACCTTATGACGAGTTTCCAGGGTCTGCGAATTATTGCTTAATGACTGAAGACACGTCCCTCCCGGATAGGTCTGCGCCCAGAAAACGAGACCATCGACAGGAACGCATCTACTTCATTTTTCATCTTGTGGACAGCGCTGGCCTGTTTTCAACCTTGGCGTTCAGGGAGGCAGCAGACGACGATCGATGTCACATCGTTGCCGCGCCGACTCGGCCATAGCAATGATTCGAATTGGTTAGAGGTCGCCTGTAATTGCCGAGTGGAGAGGTCGCCCAAGTCGTTTTACAAGGTCGCGAGTGAACACCCAAGAAACGTGATTGTAGAGCCGATGCTAAAACGGGAGAAGCACTTGGGCTTCTCAACCCCACGTCTCCAGGTTGCAGTTGCTCACTTCAGTGAGAGCCAAGTATAAAGAATGTCAAGCCAGGCCGCAGCGGGAAGACAGAGGTTTAATGTGCTCGCTGAGAAGTCTGTTGGCTGTTGTCACCGCGATCAAGGACGGTGGAAAGTCCCAACTGGCCATCATAGTAGGGCCGTCATGATTAAATCTTAAAATAATAACTAAATACTCTCAATACTTAAGTAGAGGGCAGCGCAAGCTCAATAATACTCTCGGGTGATCCAGGATTGGAGTAAATATTTGCAATCTCAAGACCAGCCTCGATAACAATGGCTCGCCACTCTCCCTCGGTGCGCTCGCGCGATGCACCTAGATGTCCCAGCATCATCATATCCATGGCAGTGGCAGGCACCGAGGGCTGCTCCTCAGACAAGACAATCTCGTTAAGCAGGACCCGGGAGTAGCCAGGCTTCAAGGCTGGCTTTAGGTTCTGCAGAATCTTGACGCCGTTCTCGTCGCTCCAGTCGTGCAGGATCGAGTGGAGGAAGTAAGCGCGGGCGTGCTCAACGGGCTGTGGAGTATAAAAGTTGTGCGACTGGAGCTCGAAAGGATGATCCTCTTGAACGGTCGCGATGACCTCAGGCTGGTCTTGCAGAATCAATCTGCCGGGCGGAGCGGGATATCCCCCAGCAAAGGCGACAAGGTCGTGGCCCCTGCCGCCACCGACGTCGACAACAAACACGTCGCTAATGTCTTTCTCAAAGCCGTTGGCCAGGCGCTCGGCAACGGGGTAGAAGGTCCACCAGTCCAGGTTGCCGGCGCGGTACACAGACATGAAGGATGCGAACCAGTCAACAAAGGGCGGGTTAGCGGCCAACCAGTCGAAGAACGGGAGCGACGAGTTGAAGCATGACTGGTACGGCCCGTCTGTTAAGCCAGGGGCTTTGTAACCGGCCTTTTCAAAGTGCTCGGGGAAGTTGCGGAACGACCTCGAGGCAGCGCGATGGCAGAACAGGATGCTTTGCTGATATCTGTCCGTGGCGAGGGCGTTGGACAATTCGGTGGCTTGCCAGCCGCTTAGCTTGGAGTATCGAACAACTCTATGGGCAGCAAAGTGCCGCATGAATCGGCCGAGAAGAGGCACCTCGATGCCCGTCTTTTCGGCCAGAGCTTCGGTGCTGAGGCCATCCTCGGCATCCTCCAGGAGTTGGAATATATTCTTGTTGGCAGCAATCTCCAGAATACCTGACAGGGAGGCCTGGGGACGCAGGGTTAGCTGCCGAGACGAGAAATACATGTAGCGGACAGTTGAAACTCACCGTGGCAAAGTACAGTCGCTGCAGAAAGTCCGTGGGCGTCTCGAGCTCGGCAAGCAGCTCGCGGTTCAGATCAAGGAGCGTCTCACGAGCGCCAAACTCGTTCTTTTCGAGTGCCGCTGAGGCGGCCTGCATGCGCTCAATAATATCAGAGGATTTCATGGTTGCAAAGTCGGTTACTTAATGCGAAGGGAGATGGGCGTCCAAGGGATCATGGAAATATGCGACAACCCAAGTCTTTAATCTCTTGTTACCGCCAACCTTCAATTCCACTGCCGCCAATCTACCACCCGCACCATCAGTTCATCATTCCCCCGGTCCCGGGAGCGGAAAGGGGTCCGATATGTCCAGATACGGCAACGGTGCCGTCAACCAACTACCAACAGCCAGCAACCAACAACCAACAACCAACAATGTGGACCTATCTGTTGGTGCATGTGCAGTCTGCAATACAATCCTTGAACTTCCCCACTCACATAAAGCATCCCAGCAGTCCGATCCATGTTCCCAATGGCGCCACATTCATGGTTGCCGTTCCATCTCGACGGAGCTTTCAAGCTAGAGCTAGATGGTTGGTTGGGAGAAGGAGAAAACCGCGGGAGGTTGGGGACGTGCTGGCAATCACATCACCGTACGACACAAACCATGCCTAGACCTGCATAGATGGATGCAATGTGACAACTTTATGCATTTCCACGTAGCGGAATGTCTGCTGCTAACACGGTACAACTGTGGTTAACGGTATCAACGTTCAGTGGCTGAGAGGGGTTCGTTCATCACAAGGTACTGACCAACATGGATGGTGGCGATTGGCCTTCCGTCAGTTCCGGGAAGCTGGAATCCTTGAGGAACCTCTGCGAGTTGGTTCCCTTTGCCAGGGAGGCCATTCTGTTGGTTCTGTTCAATGGTACCGCATGAACTTGCTTCTTGTACAGCAATCCCTACCGAGCTGCTGGGACCAAAAATGAAGACTTTGCATGTTTATGAAAAAGAATGTCTGTGTTGAAGTTTCATTTTCTTTCTTGAGCGTCGCATCTTCCAGAGCCCCTTTCTGTTCTTCCCGCCACCCACATTTCCCATCATGGACGACGATTATCTCAAGGAGTCCAAGCAGACTCAGCTGAGCCTGGTCGCCTGGACTTTCACGGGCATGGCCATCCTCACAGTTTTGACGAAGCTGTACACGACCTTGATAATTTTCCGGCGACCCGGTTGGGACGACTTGATGATTGTTCTTTCCTTGGTAAGCACGACTCGGTACGATCGAAGCGGACTAACCCTCATAATTTTGGCAGCTTTGCAGTATCATCGCATCTTCCTTTGTACAGGTTTCGGTGGATCTTGGCCTGGGCTTGCATACGGCGGCGGTTCAGGCTGAGCAAGGAGGCCTCAAGAAAATGGCTAAGACTAAGAGAATTCAGATTCTTGGATATCGTGAGTCCAGACGCGATTTAACAACCATTTAGCATTTTTACTAACCAGAAAAGCGTTTAACATTCTCGCCTACAGTCTCCCAAATGTGGCCATCTTGATTCTCATCGAACGTCTAGCGGGGCGAACAGACACAATATCACGCCGCACGCTGCGAGGAATTGTTTCTATCCAGTTGATCCTCGCTGCTGTCTCAGTAATTATCATATTTATCCAATGCCAACCGACGAGATACCTGTGGGATCAGTCGATCAAAGGAACTTGCTGGAGCACGGATGTCTTCAACTACTCGTCCTACATTGTCAGCGCTTTCACAGCCTTCACCGACCTGGTCCTCGCCGTTGTTCCAATCCATGCGTTCTGGAAGCTGCAGTTGAAGTTGCAGGAGAAGTTGGAAATCACCTTCATGCTGGGACTGACGTTGTTGTCTGCAATATTCACCATCGTCAAGGCGACATACTTGCATCTGTTCAACGATCGGGTTGATCCTCGTAAGATGACTAGGTGCCCCTACTACTTCTGTCTACATGTACTTACCTGCGTTTAGTTTACAACGTGGTAGAATTGGTTATCTGGGGCCTGTAAGATCTCTGCCCTTCGTTGCTAGGTGCAACGCCCGCTAACCAGGCTACTTAGGGTGGAACAGAACATTGTCATCATGGCAGCCAGCGTCCCAACGCTGCGTCCGCTCCTGCACTACCTCAAGGGGAAGGACGCAATACGGACCACAAGTAGTTATTTCCACAGTGAGAGTGGACACAAGCGTGCCGAGTCAGTTTCGGAGGTCCCGCTGGACGACCTGAGTCGTCAGGTGGCGCAGAGAAGTAGGCGGAGCTTCGAAGTTCACAACTCATCGGAGGATTGGAATGATGGGAGCGAGAGGCAGGCTACCGCTCGGTACGAGTGAAGGAAGTGGATCGCACGGATGGTAACAAAACAGGGATGAAACGTGCGCACATCGCAGGTTTAGGGTTTATCAAATGACCAAATTGATCCTGAACGGCAAACCCTGCACCTCTTCAGAATTGGAATGGAGCGAGAATCCGCCTCCCCGGATTTCTTCCTCAGAGGAGACTCCGGGCCACCCAATGCCATCCATCACGCAGCCGAGGTTTGTTCTAGCTCAACAGCCTATTCGCAAGACGCACCCTTTCCAGAACCTGACTGCATCGGAGTATTTAACTATTACGGCGTCCTTGATATGTCTATCCCTACAACGAACAGTACAACGTATCTGGTAATACCAGGGCCAGATCATCCGATTCAGTCTACCGAGTTTCCTACATAGCCAGTGGGTTCCACTTTGCTGGATCCTGGTGGCCCCAGAACCCCTCGTGAGGAAAGAGACAACGGGACGGACCGAAAATATCCACACACGCTAGGTAGGTCAGTCCTTACTAGCTGCTCTTCAACCTATCAGCAGCAGCACCGTTCGGACTCGGACCATCCATCTGCCATCATCATGACTGCAAGCGTGCAAGTTCATGGCCCGGATCGCACCCGATGAGCCCCGACAAGTCCTGCGAGCTGACGAGCTTCTATTCTTCCGCCTTCACAAACCACCGGCTGACCGGCCGAGACAAACTGAACGAGCGAGACCATCTAAAGAAGATATAGATTAAAGGATTCATTCGAAACATTAAGTTTGATGGCACAAGTGCCAATAGGGAAACTCATGTATGAGAAGGAGACAGGTGCATAATGAAATGCGATCAAGAATACTGTGGATTCCTTGCTAGGGCTCACTTCCTCAAGCTCTGAGACATCAGAATTACTACGTAGGGTTACCCGATCAAGGTTAGGCGGCTCAACGATAACTGAGACCTCGTGGGCAAATGACAGACGTCCACGTTGGAGCGGGGTGTTTGCATGATCAAAATGCGCACAACAGCAAGCCACTTGGACGAGCCGTGACGCAACCTCCATTTTCTGCTTGCTTCCACATCCTCCCACAATGACCACCGCCGAGAAAACACAGTACGATGCCTTCGCCCCGAAATATGCTTCTATCGAAGAGCTTCCCTGCTCAAAGCTTGAGGCCCAGCTCGTCCGCATCGCCCTGGGAAACTGCAGTGGCCTCAAGATCCTTGACCTCGGCGGCGGCAGCGGCCTCCACGCCCGGCGTGCTGTCGATGCTGGTGCCACCGTCGTCGACGTTGTCGACATCTCGCCCGAGATGATGCGCGCCGGGCAGGACGTCGAGACACAGCTGGGCCGGCAAGGCTGCATCCGTTGGTTTGAGGCCGACGTGACGCAGCCGTTGGCAGAGCAAGTCAAAGATGGAGCCTTGCAGTCGCAGGAATACGACATGGTCATGGCAAACTGGGTGTTCGACCATGCCACGTCCATATCCGACCTGAGGAGCATGTGGGAAAATGTGTTTGCGGGCCTGAAGCCCGGGGGAAGTTTATTGGAGTAAGGGCGAAGAATGTGCGGGCCGAGTACATGAGTTACGGGAAGTACGGCGTGACGTTTACGGATATTGAGGAGATTCCGCATGGACTGAAATATAAAGTCGGGTGCGTGACCGAACCGCCGTTTTCGTTTGAGGCGACATCGATGGAGTCGACCTTTTCGCTTTCTGACGACATTGCTCGCGAACTTGGGCTGGTCGACTTTCAGGTTATCCGATCGGAGGAGACCGAGCTGGTCAAGAATGACTTGGAGTTCTGGGACGAGTATGTCAAGGATCCTAACTTTGTTGTGGTAGTGGCAAGGAAGGTATAAATCTGTAGTGAGGATGCCACAAGTCATTCAACAAAATGATGCTATTTTTGCAGTCTTACAGTGTCTTGGACAGTTTTGCAAGCCCGGACTACATTAAACGACTGCGTTAGTTAGCCCTGGCTGTCTCTGTGCAGCTGTGTTACCTCCCTGCAGCGGCAGCGGAACGGCCTTGATTAAGACACTCGCATCCGACCCCTGTCGTCGAGCTGTCACCCGCCAGCGCGGCGCCGTCGACTCTTATTTAAAGGGTGCACCCCCGCTGGCAAGCTAAATTAGTAGACTATTTGCCCCAGACCGCCCCAGTCAGCTGCACCCCGCTGATAGAACAATCTGACATCACTGACCAGCCGACCTCGATAATGGCCGAAGAACAACAGAGTCCCGAGACGCCTCCACTCGTTGCCGACGATGATGTGAGAATCCGCGCCTTCGACGTCTTAAAAGCCACTAACAGACATCCAACGTTCCGTAGGCTGGCGACGAGGTAATTGATGATGGCGACTCGGGCCTCGGATTGGTGAGTGCCGCCCATCGTCAGGGGCTGCTGATGTCTAATGACTACGGCCACAAAGAGCTCCGCGAGTGATACCACGTCTTTAAAATCTAGCATCTTGAGGTATCGTGAGGAAAACGGCAGGACATACCATGCATATAAGGATGGCGGTGAGGACTATCCAAGCCCGATGAACTCCAGCGACGCCAAAATGACTGACCCCTGCAGCATATGTCCTCCCAAATGACGAGGTATGGTATTCTTGCCTCGCGTTATTACTACGCCCGGCTCCCCTTGCTGGCTTCATGGGACGCTCACGGGACGCAGGTAGAGAACGAGCGACTAGGTAGGCTAAGTTCTGCAAGCTATTTTGCAAGCGTGTCTAACGAGACGCAGATCTTCAACATCACTTGTTTCTTCTCACGTTTGATGGGAAACTGCACGCTGCCTCCTTGACCAAGCCACTCCGCCGCGCGTTTGATGCCGGATGTGGCACAGGCATCTGGACCATTGAGTTTGGTAAAGTCTTGCTATCAATCACCAAGAGGGATGGATGTTCTAACCAATGTCTAGCGGATGAGCATCCCGAATGCGAGGTGCGTCACTGAAGGGTCATCAGTTGAGCATCAACTAATTGCAGGCCGAACATTCTAGGTTACTGGCGTCGATCTGAGCCCTATCCAACCAACAGCGTACGTCACCGAAACACTGAGCAGAAGCAGTATCTTTGATGATATGCTGACGTCTGTTACCCTCCTCAAGCATTCCTCCCAACGTTGCCTTTTACGTAGACGATTTAGAGGAACCCTGGGACTACTCAACCAAATTTGATTTCGTCTTTGCGCGCTTCCTCACCGGATCAATCCGTGACTGGCCCAAGTTCTTTAGGCAAAGCTTTGAGTATGGCATCCCCTCTGCTCTCATTCCCCTGTCCTGCAGGCTGCATGCCGCTGATGTTGATAATTTTCAACAGGTCCCTCAGCCCGGGAGGTACTATCGAACTGATTGACATCGTCTATCCCATTAAGTCTGATGACGGCACGGTCCCTGAGGACTCGCCGCTGTATCAGTGGTCAAAGTTGCTGCTGAGTGCCTTCACTGCCCTCGGTGCTCCAATGGACAGCGCGTTGAAATACAAGGAACAACTTGAAGAGACCGGCTTCATCAACGTCAACGTGGTGAAGCGCAAGTGGCCGCTGAACCGCTGGCCTAAGGACCCGAAACACAAGCAAATCGGTAAGTCTCGTGTGTGATGAAATCGCAGCCCAACAAGCCCACCCGAGGCACCCGATTATACTCACGCACCCCCTTTGCTGTCTAGGAATATGGGCTCAGGAGAATACGTTGGACGCCTTGGCGGCAATAAGCCTTGCTGTGTTTACGCGTTCCGTGGGACAAGGTGGCCTCGGCTGGAGCAATGGAGAATTGGAGGTCTTCCTTGTTGGAGTCCGTAAGGATATCAACAATCTCAACATCCACTCATACTGGCCCATGTAAGTCCTCGATTTTGAATATTCATGGGGGTCTTAAGATGTGGGCATGAGCTAATTATTTCTCAGCTGGTCGGTATACGCTACGAAGCCTGAATAAAGGGATTATAATACTAGGTCCGATGGAAGAGTGAAGGGCAAAACGTAAGGAGTATTAATTAGCCAAATTGACCGAACTTGTTCCTTGCACTGCCTGGGAAATCCCCTGTCACTAAAACCCGCCGTATCTCTCGCCTCGTTGTTGAGACACCACTTACCCACTCTCATGAACCGACTGTCGATCATGTCCAGGACATTCGTGTTGCGTTGACAAACTAATCTTGAAACGAGAGTCTTGAACGGTCAAGCTTGGCCCCGCACCAGCAGTATACCAACAGAATTCCAAGAGAAGGACCAAGAGCAAAGTTGCATCTTGCAGAACCGTGCTTGAATCCTGCAGGACTGCCGCTGCAACCGCCCGAACCTTTGTGTAAGGCCATATGGTCCTCTGCAGGCCATTTCCGTGCAGAAGATAGGTGTCCTGAGACGCTGCGAGTGCACGAGCAAGTTGATATTACCAGTCAGAGGCCTGGCATCCGTACTGCCTTCTCGAATTGCCATTTGACACGTCGCTGACAAGAGAAAGATAGTTATGATATACTAGCATCATAACCGTACCGGCCGTCACTACAAGTTCGTCTATGTCCCTGGAAGAAGCTGTTTAGATATCTCTGTGACCTATAGTAGTACTATATGACTTGGTGTACATAACCACCCTCAACATATTGTACATAGGGGGAGTGGTTCCCTTCGTCGCCGTCAGAGCAAAACCAGCACCGGATGAACGTAAGAGTGCTTGTTAACATTCTGAGGCTTACACTGAACATACACTGTAATCAGGCTGACCGGCTGTTCGCTTGAAGTCAGCCAAGCATGTAGCTCTCGTCTAAACTATGTATATCGTCTGCTTCATGTTTTCAAAGTCAACCATCGCTTCGCCGTCCATAATACCGTGCAAATAGCAGTCCCCGACAAGCTCATAGCAGAGTCTCGATCCCACCCCGGATACCTCCCTAGTTCCAGCTTGTCGTAGGACGAATGGTGTCTTTCCTCCTGGAATGACAAATATCTCGTCCGGCGGAAAAGTGAACACGGCATTATTCGGGGCTAGGCCCAGCTTTTCCGATTTGCTAATGATGAATCGTCTGTCTCTAGTGGTTGTTTTGATGGCTTGGTTCATGGCTCCTATTTGTTCGGGGATAACGGCGGATGATGGTGGTGCTTCATCACCGGTGTTGCGGCATTTGCTGTGTCTTTGGCGAAGTTTCAAGTGATCATTGGCCATGCACCAGGCGTCAAACAGTAGTTCATCCTTAGACGTTGCCCGCCGTAGAGTGTCCGGCTCCTGCAGGAGGTGCGAATTGAAGCCAGTATCCAGTACCGTATCACCGCAGAGTGTCCTCCACAGACAATCCTTCCAGTCAGGATTTGTCTTGCTGCATTCTTCCTCAGCAACCTCCTGCCAATGTTCAAACACTGCGACTTGGGCCTCCTGTCGGAGACTCATGAGATGTGTGGAGGCTCTTCGGATTGAGTCGACACGAACACCTTCCAAGACTAAAATTCTTGAGTTGACAACCCTCGCGTTGGCCTTCATCCCAGCACAGGCATCATAGGTATAGAGCTGTTTAGTGAAGCGGTCCAGCGTTCCTCCTGCCGCGTATGGTTCAGAGAAGTCAGGGACCCAAGAAGGAAAGGGCTTGTGTTCGTCTCGGTTAGGACCGGTTTGCTGACAGAGAGGATTCAAAGAACCGCTCATTCCGATCATCTTGAGAACTGCATCGGCGCACACTTGAGCTGGAGTTACTGAGTCGGAATAGTCAGGCACTAGAGGAAGTTGATGACCCCAGTCAGTCACTAGAGGTAGTAGTGCGTAAACCTTGTCTCGCGGGTCAGTAGCCGCTCGGTACCGGAACTGCCGAACTAAAGCCTCTAAAGATGAGGAGCCATTCTGTGACCGCAACCCCTGGAGGATTGGGATTATATCAGTATGAAAGTTCAACATATCTTGGACCCCGGGCACCAAAGAACAACAGCCGGATCGATGGCGTTGGAAGTTCGACATGCCACACAAGACGGTATGCCAGGGCATCTCAACGGGTCCGTAGATTACCGTGCAGTCCTTTGGCAGCACGCATTCTTGAACCGTCCAAACGCGAGTCCACCAGTCCCGGGATACGAGCCAGTGAGCGGCTCTCCGGGCATTTGTGAGAAATGTGTGTTGGCCATCTGGTTCTACTTGGAAGTACGGAATTTCGTGTAGGTGGTGGTCTTGGGATAATAGCTTGAAGGTGCAAAACGCATGAAATACACCATCGTGTTGCAGCGAGAGATTGTGCCGCAACTCCAGAGTTGCCGCGTCCCGATCGTCTCCGTCCCAGATACATGGTCGAGTCTTAGTGATCACAAAAGGATCCTGGTTCTCACTTGGCGGCAAGGGCTTAGAGAGTTCCTGAAGCTCCGCAACCAAAGGGCTGTCACTGTCAAGTCTTGGCAACAACGATGAGGAGAGGTGTTGAAGAAACTCATCCGCCTCTTTTATGAGCTTTTCCACCTCGTCGCTTTGCTTTTGGCTAACAGTTGGAACTGGTGTCTCGGCCTCCTCACCCAGCCAGAAGAGGCATCGAAAAGTTGACGTGTATATCTCGCTCATCATTGAAAGTTGTGTCGTCTTTTCTCCGGGGTTCGTCTGATTGATGCATATTGCATCGACCCATAGCGTTCGTTGACGGTCAGGATATCGGAGACGTTGCAGAGCAGTATGGAGGTTGTTTGTAACCGACACAATATGGGTGTTGACACTGACAGACGGCATGTTTTGTTTGGATCCCCAGACGTATGACAGCGCCTAACGAACTCGTGTCAGCAGGAATCACACTTCCTCATCAGATCTACCAGTCTATATTCCCTACCTCATATCGCGGTGCAGATAGCAGGCTGACCACCTGCAGTTGGCATTGCAGACGGTCGGTCTGAACACCAGGCTCCAGGACGAGAAGCCTGATCTCTTTCTGGAGCGGATCTAAGGGAGCGTAAAAGGGCATCTCGTTGAGATGACTGACGTAATCTTATCAAACTACGATTTTGAAACGTGTGAAGATTCAGTCAGTAGAGGATGCCTGCTGAACCCCAACTTGAGGGGGTGGCGTACGGCATAGCGTAGTTCCGCGAGACCTGTCCAATGAGCAGAGACATGATCACGAGGCGTTCAATAAGGCAGAGCTGATACAGGGGTAACATTAATTACAACCCACTACGGCAGAACCGGCCCATCTCGGTGCGCGTACCTAGGCAACACCAGATCCTTGTTTATTGATGGTTTCTCCATATGAGGGCTTGTCGCATTAGTGAAGAACGTAGTTTTCATCAGTACCATTTCCCATGTTACAGTGTCTCTGCTGACCAGCTTGTCACGAAACAAAGATCCGAACTCCTTCCATTTCTTCTAGAGACGACTCCCTACGTCACCAATTCTGATGCAGCGAAGGCATAGCCCTCGGGTACATGACAAGCTACGCTCACCATGGCGGAGCATATACCACCCGGGAAATGGCCGCATTCATTGTCTTCAAGCTTCCTCCAAAGGGAGCCAACAGTATCAATAAGCCTCGGGTAATGGAGAAGACGATGGCTATGGGAGAGTAACCACACGTAGCTGGCAACGAAACATTGCCAGCCAGCAGAACCGATCAGCCACACGCTGAGGATTTTGTTTCACTCGCACTTTATTGCTATCCTAAATCAGACCACTGTGGAATCTCCTTAAATGCCTCAACAGATTATCAGCTCTATGCCCAAGTTTCGTGGAGCAATGGGGACAGCGTAGTTCCTTTTTGAAGTGGATGCCACGACCCTCCAGCCAGGCAGGATGCCATTTTATAACATGCCGCAGCATATCATCCTGCTCGGCTTTTGTGGCTGTGCATTCTGGGCAACAAACAGCTCGAATATGATTCCTAGCGTGTTTCCTATATGTATTGGAGACAATTAGCTTGGGCATCGGATCTGTTGTGGGGCATCGACGTACGTAACAAGACTCGGCAGTTTGTAAATCTTTTTCGGCGTTTGCTTGCATTTTTCATGGACGCAAAAGTAGTTTCCTTCGGAGTTGATCCGCAGATAGGTGTCCGCACGTGGCATCCTAGTCTCTCGAAACAACCCTGGTTTGCTCGCGGAATTCAGTGCCTCTTCTGGGCTGGTGAATGTGACTCTATCAGAACAAACAAAAGAATGTGCGTGGAGAGGTTCCACGTTCTCCGGGGAATCAAGATCTCTAAGCAGGTGATTAACTCCGCCAGAACGATCCGAGCCACCAGGCTAAACCCGATTGGCCTGATTCCCCCGATCACCTGAGCCGACGAAGCTGTTGAATACAGTCACCTGTGGAAGTTCCAGATCTGCTAGAGACACGTGGGTCTCCAAGGAACTTTCGGTTGAGCGAGCACTGCTCTCATGCTCTTCGGAGGGGATGTATGTGGATAGGCCCGGTTCAACAAAACCACCCCAAGAGCGCCCAGACTCAAATGGATCATAAGAAGGATCGTCATGGTGAAAATCGCTATGACCGTATGAAAGACTCGGTGTTGACAAATTTGTTTCGTAGACTTGAGAATAATTAGTCAGGGGCGCCACAAGAAAGTTGTGAACAACATTGAGAACTGACCGCCCCGGGCAATATGGGTTGAATCCATTTCCAACCTTTCGAATGAGTCGACATGGTGATTCGAGAATCCATATAGGTCTAGCGGATATTCATTTACACCACTGCACAATTCGCAGTAGGAGCGACCGGGGAATTGTGGGTAGTTTCCACAGCCTTGACAAAGCGGTGGTGACATTCGACCCTTTGCTCAGGAACCGACAACGGCTCAAGAAAGTTGATACAAGCACAACAGGCCTTGTCTTTTTTTTTTTTTTTTTGGAATGAAAGGCCACCCTTTCTACCTTTAAGTATAGGTAGACGATGGATGGCGGCCTAAATAAAGGCGTCCAGATACTGGCGCCAATAAATTCCCAATAAAGGCGCCAGACCAGGCAGCCAATGAATCAAATTACAAAGGAGGCCTACAACCAAATGGTGGTGTTGGCATGCAACAGCCCAATGCGACCATCAAATCAGGCAACCAATTAATCACGCGGGAAAGGAGGCCTACAACTAAAGTGTATGTGTCTTACATCCGTCAAATCAGGCCTCCGGTGATTCACATGATGGAAGAGAGGCATGGGGCCTCTTGATACGCTTGGTGCCGATATTGCCTCCGGGCTTATCGTCGTCAGGGGACTGGCGGCCCACGCGTTGCAATCCCGAGACTTGAGATACAAGACTTATCAGAGACTGGCAGGAGGGCAGGCGGGGTAAAAGGCTCCCTCTACAAGTATGGAACATTTCTCGTCGAGGGGGAGGAGAGGACTCCTCTCTATTCTCCGTATTCTTCGATCGAACGAACAGCGAACAACGCCATTGATCTATGCGTCACCCCTTTCTAAAGCCCGTTAACCTCATCGGGTCATTTTAACACGGAACGAAATGTTCCGTGGCTGTGCAGAGCTTAGCACTCTTACGGCCCCCAGCATTGCCCCAGCTTGGACGAATCAGACTTCTCTCCAAACGTTCTGCCCCGCCTTGGAAACACCTAGTTTACTTCGTACCGACTACGAGGTTCTGAAACTTCAGTTCATTCTCGATTTTGGTTTGACTACCATGCCAATTAATTACAGAGGTTTACGCACCGGTTTGCCCGGGAGCTGTGTTAGTCGCCAACCCTCAAGCACGGGATGATAGCGGAAGCAAAGGCAAAAGATTTTCAATTTGTTAATGTAAGAGAACAAGAATGTAAGTATGTGCTGAATGTGCTTCACATTTGAGCCGCCAGCCGCCCGAGTTCCACCGCGGTTCCACCGCAGTTTCTTCCAACCATCCGCAACTACTCCTGCGCCACTCGCGCTGAGACTAGAACAGGCACCTAGATAGCAACAACGTCGACCCAGAAGCGAGTATCATCAGTTTTGTAGGCTGCCTTGGAGTCGATTTGGGCCTGGATCCACTCGACAGCAGTCTTGTAGTTTTTGATGTCTTGAGTGTCAGGGTTCTCCAAGCCGGTTTCGCCGTTGCGGTGGCCAGCAAACCACTGATCGTAGCCATAGTGCCTCTGGCAATCCCAGCGCGATGCAACATCGGCGTAAACATCGTTGCTAGATGAAAGAGACGATTAGTCGCCGTATCGATGGGATCGAAGAAATGATGCCGACTGTACTTACTTCAACTTCGCGCCGTTGTTCCACTGACTGGTGCTCTGCCCGACGAAGCCAGCACGCTTAGCGCAGACGCGGAGCATGGCCCAGTTGACCTTGAAGAGACCAAAATTGGCACTATCGTCAACCTTGTTATCGCCTGTGAAAAACGATTGGTGAGCATTGGAACGAGAAGACATTTCGTAAGCGAGCCTCCAGAGCCTCTAGGCTACTACACACCATAGGCATAGTCGGTTTTCATTTTCTCGGTTTCGAGCATGGCGATGGCAAGATCAAGCGTGTTTCCTCCGGCATTCAGGATAGCCTGCTTGTGCAAGCCCAAATCCGGGACAGTGTACGAGCCTCGATCGGCGCGCTCATTCAAGGGGGCGGCGCCAACAGCGACGACCAGAAGGGAAGCAAGAAGAGTTGAGAGCTGCATATTGACGAAAGGAGTGTCTGGATTGGAGAATGGAAATGGAATAAAAGAGTGTTTAAATAACTAGAAGTCGTGATCTAGGTGAAGCGAAGTGAACTGAATGAAGAACTGTGAGTTGAATGAAGGACTGTGAGTTGAGTAAAGAACTGTGTGTCAATTGCTACCTATTATATAAGCTCTTGGTTGATATTGTTTTGTGTACATTGGGAAATTAAATTCAGACCATCGGTGGAGATGATACCACTGCCCAAAAAAGAAAAGGTTTTCCCGGACTGCTTTCCCCGAAACGGATCTCTAGGCTGGCGTCGGTTTCAGGATTCAATACGGTGATGCCAAGAGCTAGGCTGGTGCTATGACGTGGTATAATCAGCGGCAATCCTTGTTGGTAAAACATGTGTCAACCAATTGAAAGACCCGGGTGTCTTCGTTCCGACTCCAAATCTGGTGCGGGTACTGATCACCTGAAACTGTGCTCATAAGCATTTGCTCCATCTGTTTTGATACGAGCCGTGAATTAATGACTCGCAGCTTCGCCACCCCGAAGCAGGAGCCAATGGTGATGCACCGACTACAAACTATCAGTCAACATGCCAAAGCTTCATTCACCGCTCATGCATCACGAATGCTCTGTTGCCAACAGTCGTCTGCTCCTATGCCTACAGTCTCTCCTAAGACATGTCGCTACCTTAGTTACCGCGCATTGAGACCCCTGACCTTAGTTAAACGAGACTGTCAGTCAGTTGCATGCAACGAGCTTTTACTTGCAACAGCCAGATCTACCAAGTTATTTCTGCAATAGCCTGTAAGCCAGCTGCAGGGAATTAGTGTTAATTGACAGGGGTGACTCTTCCTGGTTGTTCTCGTCCTTCCTTTTCCTTTGGTCTCTAACTTGTTTAAGGTGACAGCCGTGGGGAGAGTAAATTGAGCCTCCCGAGGATCCGGTTCTCTTGTTTCATTCCAAGCTATGGTGGAGCTAGCTACCAGAAGTGGATGGTGGAGAATTCATCGTGATTAGTCTAGGGTCATGGCAAGGGATAGACTTGCGGTGAAGGGGATGTCATTTAGATGGGAACTTCGAATTCACTCTTCTAAGTATTTTCAAAGGGAGTTATAAGATGTGAGTGGGTCGGGCGAGGCTACGACACTTACGTGATATCTCCGTCGTTCATGCACCCCGCATCAATTCGGGAACTGTGGAAACCGCTGCAGCCGATGTTCACGAACTTCATGTTTTTGATGCTTAGGTGTGGTAGAAAAGAGGATTTGAAATCAAGAAGCCATCAGAACTGGTGGGGTGATTGGACAATGTGAGGTGAACCTTGTGGTGAAATCTCCGTCACAAGGAAATCAAGCACACCTGGGTTCTGTCCTAGAATGTGTCTACGGAGAACGTTGCAGAACTCATCTTCACTGAAGGAATCTAGACCTTGCTGGAATGAGTTGTCACGCATCTTAGACATAGGGTAGATTGATCTAAGGATGATGGGATGTACTCTGCTGTGCCGAGGTTTGAGGAGGGATCGAAATCTTGCCGGCCGGAACGACCCGTCGACGTTCCGCGCCAGCACCGTTATGAAATTACAGTGCTCTTGGCCTTCTAAACCCTACCGAGCATTAATCCACCACTGAGCGATACTGCTCTGTTGTGGACCAGCGATACTGGGGTTGGCATAATGAGTTCGATTCAGGGTTCTCAATGGTAACTCGTGCGATGATTGATGACAGTTACAACGACGAGGACAATGAAAATTCAGGTTGATGACAGAGATAGATGATTCTTAAGGGTTAATGACATGGGCCATCTTCCTTCTCGTATCACGGGGAAACCGGGCACTCTAGCGCGCCCCGTGTCCCACTTATGGCCGGGGCTTTCTTCACATGCAACTGTCATCAACCTGCGTTAGCGGCAACCCCCTTTTCCGTCTGCCCGGGTTTGCCGAGTTATTAGGTATTTGTGACCTACACGGCGGGAAAATAGTGAGTAGAGTACTTGGGTTGTTTTGGATTCTGCCAGGTCTGGTGATCGGAGCAGCTCAGTCAGCGAAATTCATCGCGGCACAACATGTGAACGGGTTTCAGAACGCGGCTTGATCCCAATATAACCTGAACGTGGTAGATATCAGGGTCTCTCCAAGACATTAGGTGTTTTCTATTATTCAGCACCCACGGACACATAAAGAGAAGACCACATATCCTTCGGATGCCGCAGAAATCTCCTATCGTCCTCGGAAACTATAACTTGAAGATACATCTGCTCATGGCTTGATAAAGACTACATCACCAAGCTTGCTTTGAAATGTTATGATGGTGAGTACAGCTTCAAATGTCCAACGTGTCTCCTGTAGCATGCTGAGAGTCATATATACAATGAAAGCGTGATCGTTGAGTGGGTCTGCTTTGTCGAATTTCTTACATTTCCTGCAGTCACGGATTTAAACTTCGCATTGTGTTCTTCCAAAGCCGGCAACTGACATGGCGTTCACTCCTACTCATCAAAGCCAATCAACGCAGCTAGGCAACTGAAACCTCGTTCCAAGCCACATATGACCCCTCTCAGAACCATGTAGGAAAACCGCCACGTAGCCAAGCAAAACCGATTTGTCGTTAATGCCCACACCTTTACACTGCGTACTTAGAGAATGCCGAGGGAGTCATCCGCCCGGAGAGGTTCTTTCTGCAGCTGAAGTTCATCGGAGTCTGTCAACCTCCATGCAAGCTCTGTTTTTATTTCTTCGACGAGTATCGAATCGATGTCCAAGTTCGTCCATCGCACGGCAACCTATATCTGAACTGGTGTATACAGAACGTCTACGCTTATCCAGGGGCGGCGGTAGCGGCCAAGGAAGATGAAGAACAAGATTAATGAGCAAGTGAGCGCGGATGTAGCGCGAACGCCGAAGGAGAGTTTGGTCGATGTACGGCCACACGACTCCAGCAACTACGTCACACTCCCAGAGTATCAAGCGATCAAAGCAGACGATGGCGCCTTGACTCTCAACACCACTACACCACAACTAGAATTTATCAGCCTCTCGCAATCACAGACTGGTGCCATTGCTCCTAGCCGAGATGAGACTGTGGATGTTGAGCCAGTTTGCCAGAATGACAGCGAGGGCCTCTTTTTTTCAGTACAGGCAATGCTTGGTTTGACGACAGAAGATCGGTGCAATTGTAAGACAACCTCTCTACGGTGGTTGAGAATGACATCGACATATCAACGTTGAACAAGACGTTTATGAAGGGAACGACAGTAAGAGCTATGCAGTAATTACGTTCACACCCTCATTTAGGCGCAGCAGACCCACCAACAAGGACAGAAATTATCCATCTTATCTCTGAAATGGCTTCATTATTGGCACAGTTATCACGTGAAGCTAAGTCAATAGACTAAAGGATCAATTCATCAACATGTGTGGTTTCATACATCTTTTCTTCATTTTTTGACTCGCCCACTTGACACTCGAATAACCCCGCTTCTCATGATTATACTAAGCTGTCATTGTTGTTCTCAGACAACCAAAATCACCATACGATCGGCCTTTGAATTAGACTCCGATAGCCTCAGTCTAGTCGTACTACCGAACAGAATCCGGGCAGTCTTATCCGGACTGTCGGTGAGTCTAAGCAGAAGATCGTCCTGATTTCCCTCGTTATCCAGATAAACAATTTGCTTGGCTGGCTACGAAAAGTCTTGGCAACCCCATTGTTTCTTCGCAGCTTCTAAACTGGGATTAAGACTGAGCGGGGGGATCGCACCATGACCCTGGCATGGTTGCAATCGCAACTCTGCCCGCTATCGAATACGTAATGCGGTTCTATCTATGCGGTGCGACCTAGTGCCTAGTGACTGGTATGCCGCTTGATGCCGACCCCATTAAATAGGCATCGTTAGACGTGCTCGTTGCTTCACTCACAGCTCAGGAAACTAAGCAGTCCAGTCAGGATCTAGGAAATTCTCGCAAGAACATTATGTCTTTTTGCAAAGTTCTAGTCGCCGGCTTCCTTCACGCTGGCCTGGCTACGGCTGCGTTTCGGTATGCCGACAACCAGGCGGTCGTGGTCAAGGATAGCAAAGCTGCCTCAAAAGCACACTTCAAGGATGTCGATATTAAACTGTACTCTCCGGCATTTGTCAATCCAGACTCTATCCCCGAGCAGTTCGAGAATGGAACGAGTGGGCCAACTGACGAGGCCACCATGGGTAAGCACACTCTTCGTATCAATATGCGCTACCGTTGCTAACTAGCGTAGACTACTTTCTTCGCACTCTCGCTGGTCGGAATGAATGGATGACGTATCACAACCCAGACTTCAAGTCCGAGGAAGGCCGCTCCATTCCATACGTTTTCCTGTCGGCCGCGACGAAGCCAGAGGCATCTAATTCCAGCAAGGTCCGCGTCTGGATGCAAGGCGGCGTGCACGGAAACGAACCAGCGGGGGATCAAGCTCTGCTCGCACTACTGGGTAAACTTGATGCCAATTCAACATGGGCGGAATCCCTGCTTGAGAAGCTTGATATAATGGTGCTGCCCAGGTACAATCCTGACGGCGTGGCCTTTTTCCAACGATACCTCGCCACCAATCTGGACCCTAATCGGGACCATACCAAGCTTGCACGAAAGCAAACTCGCGACATTAAGGAGCTAGTCATGGGATTCGCTCCTCACGTTGGTATCGACTGCCACGAATACAGCGCCAATCGCGCATACGGCGCCGATAGTCAATGGGTCACTGCAGCCGACGGTCTGTTCTCGGCGATGAAGAACTTGAACATCCACAGCGACATCCGGGAGCTTGCAGAGGGCGTGTTTGCTCCGAGAATCGAGGCTGCGATGGAGCGACGGGGATTGCGCTGGGCTCCCTATGTCACCGGCACCCCGGGTGTCGCTCCGGTTGTTTTCACTGAGACTGGCACCGAGGCAAGAATCGGCGATACATCTGTGGCGTTGAACCAGGCCGTCATGTTTTTGACCGAGACCCGAGGCATTATGTTGGCGGACCAGCACTTCCAACGGCGCGTCGCTACTGGTCTAACTATGGTTGAAACGATTGTGCAGACGGCAGCCGATCTGGCAGAAGACGTTTACGAGATTGTTGAAGGTGCTCGCGCGAAGTTCATCTCCAGCAACGATGACATCGTTATCACCGACTACCCAAGGTCCACCAACATCACGTGGGAGTTCCTTGACTTAGCCTCCAGTAAGCTGGTAGACGTCCCTGTGGAGTTCTTCAACATGACTCCCGTGACTGCGAATCTTACTCGCACTCGGCCCGAGGCGTACCTTTTCCCGCGCGCGTGGGCAGATGTTGCTGAGCGACTAGAAGTTGCCGGGGTCCACGTGGAAAGACTGAAGTCTGAGTTCCGTGGCCAAGTTGAAGCGCTAAACATCACTTCTTCGGAGCTTGCAAGCTCCAGCTATGAAGGCGTGGCGCTGAACACCGTCACGACGGAGACGCTGCGAAAGAAGATCAGTATGCCGGCTGGAAGCTTCTGGGTTAGTACGAGGCAGAAAAATGCCGCTCATACATTCGTCACGCTTGAGCCAGAGGGTGTTGACTCGTATGTATCTTTCGGGATATTTCCAGTTAGTGTTGGGGATGAGTATCCGGTTTATCGGATTATGGATTAAATCCTCACCTTTTTAGCGATACAGTTCGTATCTCATGAATACAAATACAATATACTAAGTAAATTTAAAATCCAGTTTAAAGATAAAATAATCATAGTAGAGACCTTATACAATAGGTTATAGAAGGGGGACTTAGGCTCTATAAGCTAAAGGGGTTATACTAAGCCTATGAAGTTAGTAGCTTAGGATATTGTGTTCAAAGAGAGGGATAATTATAGGGAAATATACTAGAGGCTGGCCGGATGGTAAGCACTTAGTGCTCTACATCATAACCAGTGGTATAGTGTGATTCAGTAACACTAGCTTACTTGAAATGTTTAATATGTTTAGGCTAATGGCTGGATCGGTCTATTGAAGGTTGGGTACATTACTCTAACTCTTACAAGCAATATAGCTCTCTAGTGCTAAATGTAGGGGCGATCTCTCACTAGGGGAGCTTAAAGTTGCAATCCATATTTAGAATGATAACTATATAGACCTTATCTATGCATCAGTTCACCTGCGCCTAAAGCCGTTTTATAACCCTTGGTACCTCTCATAACACTCGACGTGACCTGCTCCAATCAGGTAGCTGCAGCGGTTCAAAAGATTTCTAAGACAACTAATAGCACACTCGACTACTTAATGCCACATTGCAAGACTCAAACTACTGTCATGGGTGGCTACAGTGCTAGATATGTAAGTAAGATACCTGGATTCTATCAAAATCTGACAATATATGACAGATTGCGAAAAGCTTGTGCGACTTTGAAGGAACCCGATCAGCTGAGGTATAGTTTTGCCTCCATCTCAGAGTTCAAGATGTTGATCTAATGCATTCCTCAGTGGCTTCATCGTTCCGCGTACTCATTTGGCGGTATTTACGTCAAAGATATCCATAACAACGATGTAGCAGGAAACCCCGACACATCCCAAGTGCCCGGAAACCTTGTTTTTGGGACATATGGATGCAACACAAAGATGATCAGGTATAGCTCATCTATCAACTGTCAAGGTCGGCGCTGACTGCTTAGGATATGAGTCCTATCTGGAACGACTTGCGCGTGACATGGATGTCGAAGTCGGTCTTGAGACGCATGTATTGTGCGTTTTTGAAAATGACGTTCCATGGCTAGTCTCATGTTTGTTTTACGACTGGGCGTTCAAGCTCCCCCAACATAAGGGATATTCTTTGAACCAAGGCCAAGTATTTTATATGTTTTCTCAACATTATCCTTCTTTGTTTGAGGTTTGAATGGATGAAGAGTTTGATAATTTTTGGATGAGATAGCAGCCAGGAGAGGAGAAGAGGGCTGAGCTTCTAGAACTTCTTTTGTTAGCTGCTGGAAAGTAGCCTCGAGGAGAGGCATTGATATCTTGGTAATTGCTATTCCCGTTAATGTGCGTATCTATTAGATGACTGCCTGTAATCAAGACGTTTGCGATGGCTTTACACGTTGCCCTAGTGCTGTTGTCGAGTGTCTAGCGTTCCACATCTACAAAGGTCGAGTTTGGTCTTCTAAACATTGGTAATGGTGATTGGCCTAATGCCACTTTATCTTGCGGCAAATCATACTTAAGATCTTGCTTCCCTGTCCCGAAACTATCCGATTACGTATGAAGAAGTGGATGCAGGATGTTGGACTCAATTGACCTATGATAGATGTCGAGACTGCCTTACGTCATCCCCCATTCAGATACCCCTACATGTATCTACTCAGGCTTTGCGCCTCCAACCTTGTCCTTGGTTACGTCCCATTGATGCTCATAGCCGAAGTACTTGGATGGCTTGCTTGGATCTTCCGGATGCTCGGCCTTTCCAGCCTTGAAGAAAACCTTGAGATCGGGCAGATCAGCCGTATCAAGTAGTTGATTTGGCACCTGAGGCACAAGCTTGTTAGTTTTGACATATACTACCTGAAGGACGGAATAGTACTCACAGCAACAGCTCTCCAATGGAGATGTTTCGTCATGTAGTTAACGATATGGTCCTTTCCAAGATGGCTGATAGCTGACCATCTCTCATCCGTCTTCAGAGCTCTCTGCAAGAGCTGAAGCGTGACCGGGAGCTGACCCTTGGACAACTGATGAATCTTTTGCTGCTTCTGACAGTTCTCACAGTTGACGCCGTTCTTGTTGCCACGGGTCCAGTAGTTGGAAGAAAAGGTATGGATACCGCCGACGTAATCAAGGCTGAGCTTGTAATCGGCGGGAGACTTGGGAATGTCACTCTCCTGGCCGATAAAAAAGTGAATACTGTAACTGATTCCATTCAAGGCAAAGCGATTGTAGATGACGTTGATCACATAATCATTGTTGAGGCCTTCAATGTTCTGTGTAGAACCAACCTTGTGGAGAACTCTTCGAAGGACTCCATACTTCTCAGTGAGGCGCTTCTGAACAAGCTCGAGAGGAGCTGTGCCAGTGGAGTCTGTCTCAGGTGCCAGATCAGGGTAGGTATATCCAAGCGTGGTCCAATCTTGGACGCCGTCAGAGTTCCAATTAGTAAACTTGGTATCGGTATGGAATGGATAGAGGCTATCCTGGGCGGTGGGATCAGTACCCGTTGTAGCCCCAGTGAACCACTGTCCTTTTCCATTGTTCGTCTGATAAATAGCAAACTGGCGATCAACATTGCAGTGATGCAGCCAAAAGATAGGGTCATAGGCGGCGGTGCCAAGATCAGACATGTGACCATAGGAATATTGTGCTGGCCCGGTACTGGGTGTCTGGGAGGGCTCCAAGTTCCATCCTAGGCCACCAACCAAGACGTGGATGTAGTTATGGATCATCTCAAGAGAAAGCCAGCCATTTGGCTCATTGCCGCCATGAGCAGTAGTGGCAAACTCGGCATAGTTATCGAAGTTGCTTGGAACGAAGAGGCGACTGACTTGGTCCAAAATTGAACCGTTGAAGCCAGTGGGGATGTCCTGGTTAGGGCCCACCTCAATCACTGACCAATTGGGGTCTTGTAGTGCCTTGTCGACCAGATCGTTGTTTTGAATACCAGCGGTTTGCTGAGGGGTCAAGACATCTTGGTTGTTGAGACTGTTACTGAGACCCCATCTGCTGGTACCAGAGGTGTAAGCCATCTAAACGGGCTTGTCGTTAGCGATGGCCGTTGAAAATTATGCTATAGCAGAAAACTTACCGGCGGGTCGTTGAAAATAGTCCATTGTCCGAGACTAGACCGATCATTGAACAGAGGAGCTGAACGCGTCTTTTGGAAGGTTGAAATCGCCCCCGTACTGAACTGGTATAGCGGGTTGGGAGTAGATATCGTGGTCTTACCGTCAAACTCCACGATGGAGACATTGTCTCCTCGAACAACAGCTGGCACGCTAGGGTCCGCAGCCCAATCCCAGTATGGCAATCGCCAGCTGTTAGCCGCCTCCAGCCATTCAGCCTTTTGAGAGCCGGTGACTTGAGGCACGATCTCTGAGTTCATAATCTCCCAGAGCCGCTGCTCAAACAACAAAACATAAACGCGATGCCAGGTGGGGAACAGCATAGAGTTATGGGGACAATAGAAATCAGGGGTTATATCCGATGATGCGTAGTTGCTGTTGTACGATTTGCTTGCCTCCATGGGGACTGGGTCATTGTCCCAAGGAATGGCAGGAAGACCATGGATGCCAGCAACCTGGAAGTAAGATGTGACATCCTCGAAGGGAATGGCCTGGAAGATCTGCAAAGCCCTGATGTAGAGGGAGAGTTGGATGGGGTTACTACTAGCCCAGGAATTGATTTCTGGTCGTGGATGGACTTGGCCATCGGCCTTGATGCCGGTGATGGGAAGGGACGTGAAGACGGACATTTTGTGATCAAAGTGATTCCTTGTGAGTAAGAATAGGCAATGTTTGAGGGTTCGATGGGATTATCCAAGAAGGACTGCCTTGGCAGGCAAGAAGCAGCATTTTATGTATTTCCCCAGTCCTCTGCCTGGCCCAGTGATCATCAGCAATTGAAAGTCGCCACGTCAACCTACCCTTACATTCCATCAGAGTGAATGTCTTACGATTTTGGTAAGCGGGGTAATAAGTTCTAGATCACTCTATCACATTGAAGTGAGACCTGCGTGAAGAGGCAACTGATCTATCAAACATGGCTGATACAGCGGTGAGTAAATAGAGGGCTCTGCGTCGAAGATCACATGCAGACATGAATAAATTCGCCTAAATTCGTTAGTGTCAAGCAGAACAACGATCTGTCATTTTGAGCATATGCTATTGCGGTATCTATTAGGTGAAGCTAGCATTGCATAGTAGGTGTTTATGTACAAGACTTAAAGCGAAGGAATTAGAGAAATAGACTATCTGTAGTAGTAGGCACCAAGGGTGCTGCAACACAGCAAATAGCTCGTTTATCGTCTAATTGCAATGCGTTGTAGTTTAATAGTTTGGCTAGTTCTCTCCTAGCGGCTAGTCCCGCTTCTGGACTTGACGTCTCAGCTCTTCACTACCGCGCCATGTCTCGGGGAATGAATCCAGACCGCGAAGCATGGAAATCGCTGGAATCAGTCGTGCTGCTTCTATCACATGCTAAATCTAAACAGCTGACGAAGGGCCTCGACAACAGGGGCCGACGGCCACGGAAGAGGCGCGTCCGAAAGATGCCAGTTCACTACCCCTGTATTGGTGAATCATGCCTACTCATGCAATGTGTTCTCGCCAGTCGCGATAGGTGGACTCGGCCACTGCCCCATTGCGAAGGGAAGGGAGGGAGAAAAGCGGGCATCCTTCAGCGCGCCGGAGCCAGCCATCCCTGCTCATCAAGTGAAGGCCAAGAGCGCATCGCCCTCATCCTGCCTTGGGCAGAGACACGATAGGTTTTGCGGCACTTTCGCGACTGGTCAGCTCTCCGTGTAGGCCTCATGAGGGCCAACAGCCCAGTTTGGTGCCGGGTGCCGGGTGCCTCAGGATGGAGCGCGACGACAAGAGACTACCATCCCGTCAGATCATCGGTCTCAACAAGTTAGCTTCGGCGGCGGCCTTCAGGCGCCAGTCAGTATGCAGCGAAAGGCCATGAGTGAGGATGGTAGGTTCATACAGGTGTAGAATCCTCCAGGTGAGTAAGGAAGAGGTCCTTAGAAGCATTCATACGAGGCAGCCAGTCGTCCTAAATCGGTGGGAAAGGGAGAATGCGGCCGACACAGTCACAAAGTTGACCTGTAGCGATGATGGAGGCCCCATGCGAAACAAGCGGATGACGTGGCCAGCTTATGGAAATGAAACTCAGGCTGGGGAGGAAACGAGGGAGCGACGGAAGAGGTAGAAGTCGAGAGTACAAGTTCACGCGGGCGGATGGACGTAGGACAGCAGCGCGAACGGTTATAGGAAACATAACAATTATGGCCATTGAGTCGGGTTATCTTATGGGGGAAAAAATAATAATAATAGGGAAATAGTCTAAGCAGTGACGGCGTCGAATACAGAGGCCACTCAGGATATGGGTTCACGCAGGTCAGATTCCTTGGTGTAGGAAAGTCCGACCGGGGCCCAAAACAGGGATGTAGACCCAGATCTGGTCCCCGCAGGGGTATGTGATCCCAAAAATGGGCCTGCCTAGACGCCTCAGCCCGCCTCAGCCCGAACTCCGGGTCCCTCAGCCCAACCTCAGCACCAACTCAGCTTAGAGCGGCAGGAGCTCAGTTCTATAAACGGAAATGGATTCTGGCGTGCTTGAGTTTCGTCTCCGAGTTAAGTGGTATAATAAAGATTACAAAGTCCTTCATTCCTTTGCTCATCGCAGCCCAAGGAACTATTGCCAATATAGGATCCATTGCTAGTATTACTCCTTTCCCCTTTATAAGTCTTTATAGTGCATCTAAGGCGGCAATTCATGCCTTTAATACTGCCTTAAGATATGAGATAGCATCATTCAAAGTCTACGTGGTGACAGTTATCACTGGAGCTGTCTAATCACGAATCGCAGACAATGCACCAAAGTTCAGGCTTCCAGACGGATCAAGATATTTTCTTATAGAAGAGATGCTGGAGATGATTGCTTCAGGAAACGCAGTTGATGAATCGAAAATGACCAAAACGGACATCTATGCGAACAGAGTTGTGGATGATATCCGGCTCGCGGCAGTATACTTCGTACTCGTCATCATCCAAGTTCAAAGCCGAGGCCTTTTGCTCGTTCATCCAGATCTTGTACCCATTTGGTCGTCTCATAATTGGTTCCGGTGCACCTCCTCGATGGAGCGAGGGACATGGTGTGGTTGGTTTGTATGTCTCCTTCCACGTCATCCGCCCTCGACCAGTCAATTCCCAGCATCATCCAATCGCAATCTGGATTATTGGGTCGTAGTCGAAGTGTTAATAGCAAATGCGCTCTCAGCAGCCGTTCTTACCCCAACAAAGCGAATGGTAATCAGGCAAGTTTAATCAGTGTCCGGTCAGGCGACGCCATAACCCCATGCTTCCTGTTCCAAAGAAGGTGTGTAGCTGGTAAGGCAGAATCCTAACTACAAATCCCCAAAGGAATCCTCCGTTTCTGCCTCATCAGATATAGGCCTTCAACCAGAACTCAAGCCGACCGGGTGATATTGCAGTGCACTGTTTGTGGTGTTTGGATATACAGTCTGCCGCGCCACATGTGTGGGTGAAAAGCTACACGATCCCGGTGTTATTCCTCAGGAGGATGAATCTAAGCTTCAAGCTGGCATGCAAAATCACTCGGATGGTCAATTTGAGGCGGCTTGCCTGTTGGCAATGGCTGATGCTAGAGGAGATAGTGGAGGAGTTCACCAAAGAGATGACAAGGATCTCAGGCCGTCAGTAGACGCATCTTTTATCCCCGGGCGGACCGACGGTCTGGCGGATGACTAGGAGAAGAATCTTCCGGACTAAGCCCCAGACGACTGGGAAAGAGCTCGGCAACACTATTCGATTAGATCAATTAGCTAGGGCGACGGACAGTGGATTAGCGATTGTGTGACCTGGAGTCTTGATAGAAGGAAAGGGTTTTTCATCCGCAAGTAGATTTTCCCCATTCACCTCCCTATAAGTCAAGTTTTCTCTAACTGCCCATTGTGGTCATTGATGCGGATCCCATGACTGTGTTTATGCGACTGATTGTTATTGAGGAGATATCTGGATAAACATGTGGTGCAGGTAAAACTGGGTGTCCATCATGTCTTTTAGGCCAGACTGTGGAGCTGCAAGCTGTAGCTTCGGAATGTGGCTTTCGGTTGAAGGCGCAGCTGAGGTTTCAATCAGGCAGCCGGTGAATAAGCTTAGCCCGACGCAGGGAGTATCAGACGGAGGACTTTTGAAGCGATGATCACAACAAGATTCCATATTCGAACAGCCACATTTGAACGGGCTTAGGTCTCAAGGCAGCCGCACTATTGGTGCAATCCGCTAGGCACTTCCTTGAACGTCTGCGATCCTAGCCTGGCGTTACTGGGGGTTTGGACCTCCACAATTTCTCCTCATCACCGCTCCTGTCTCAAAAGTGTCGGCGTTGACGGTGGCTGACGCGGCTACCTCCAAGGGTTAGAAATAAGCTCCTACACAACTTCAGAACGTTGCGCGTACTCATACTTAGTGGTTATGTCATTGGTCGATGACCGGAGCGTTAGCTACCCATGATGCCAGCCACGTGCTACTGGTTAGGCAAGGCTCATTATTTCGGTGGAAAATCTCCAATCAAATCCCGGGCTATCAGGAACCTACTTGCCACCCTCCGAGGTTTCATGAAACTACTCGGAGCATCATCACAGAGCCGCCACGCCAGTCGTCCAAGCGAAACTGACGCCCGCGCCGTCATTTCTACAAACCCTCCAACCCAACCGGCCCCCTGACACTTTACATACGCATCAGCCGTGTCACCCAGCCGGCGTAGGATGGTCAATATCCTAGAGGATCACCCTTGTAATGCTGTTACAGATGTCCAAGCGTGGGGTTGGGGTGAGTCTGGACGCATAGTCAGAGCCTATGCTTTCCTCACAGTTGTCTCACCTGCCAATGGAGAACTAGTTCATACTAAGCATGGCCAACTACATTAAAACCTCACAGGCGAGTGAAAGCATGCAGACTCTCAATAACTATTACCGCAAGGAGGCCATGCTGCAGGTAGCCCCGAATATTCTAGATGGATTGTGTGATATGGGTGAGATTATGGTGTCGCCAAGATCAGGATTGAGCGGGAGTTCCGAAGATTGTACTCAGAACTAGGGTGGTGTTTTTGTATCAAGGAGAAAGTAAATCCTCTATCTTAATAGCTCGTATAAACTGGCGATTGTTATATGTGTGATTTGTTTTAACAGTTTTCTTATATGGCGTGTAGTTTGCAGGGAAGGAAGGCTTCGATTACACTACATAAATGCTATATAATTCACCGCCATTCATAAAAAGTTAGACTTCAAAGAACTTGTCTTTAAATCAAATACTAATGGTACTAAGAGATAAACAGGCGACTTATATTACTAGCCTTAGGCTCGTTACGAAACATACTCAGAGTCTCCTTCAAAAGTCTGGGATATAATGTCGCGCGTTCGTATATGATCAGCTGTTGGCTTTAAATGGATATGGAGGGTCAGGGTTTTCTGTTCGCTTCGCTTCGAAGGGTACCATCATAATTAATTCTGGACGCATATATAAAGTACCTGCCAAACACGATGAGGTCACTCGTCTCGCTGGACGCTTAGTAGCATCGGGTAGATAACCTCCCGTTACTATGAATCGTGCGCCTGCTCCATAGATAACCTTGCGGATCGTAGCGAGTGTGTCCTCGATATTCCACAGGCGTCTTGGCGTATCACGGCCACCCACCGCTCGACCTT